>WAAE01018799.1:162216-194423 GCA_013400495.1 Nicator chloris
CTCTCTTCTCTCTTCTGCCTTCACTCACATGGCACAGCTTTGTTTCCTTGTCTGCTCCCCAAATCCCTCTTCCCGTTTCAACAGGAATCTCCCTCTGCACTGATATGCCAACAAATTACTTTTTTACATCCAATCCTCCCATCCCTCCCTTCAGCGTGTCTCTCCAAAAAAATTGCAAATTATCCTGAATATATTGCTGCTGTTACAGGTTCCCAGTGTTTTGGGTGTTGTGAAACTGTGTCTAAGAAATGGCCTTTTGTGGAGGGCTTTACAATACAGAGAAATAAGAAAAGTAAAGAATAAGAGGAACCGATGTTATTGCATTCCTGGTTGAGATAAGGAGCTAAGATACTTCCTGTCTCAGGAAGCAGCTTATATCTCAGGAAGTGGTTGAATGCTTTCTGAAGTTCTGTTAGAGTCTGTGGACCCTGAGAATGTGTGTAAAAACCTTTTAACTGCTGCCTTGACCAACAGCACTGTGAGTTATCTCAGGTAACAGAAGGGGTATGTGGCTCAGCTGGGAAGGCAGCCCATGTTTCTAGTGACCTTGCCAAATTTATCTAAGACCACTTTTGGTTTATCTTTTCTCTCCGCCTTGTTTCTATTTTAACAAGCTCAGTAAACTATTATCTGTAGGTGTTAAGACACCTTTCCACATTTCTCTGTTATTATAACTACATTTTTTCTTTTTTTTTTTTTTTAATACAGTATTTCGAGATTTAAAAGGGAGCAAAATGTGCAGTCAAGAATAACATCTGTAATCACAAAAACATCACAGATTTTCATAGTCAAAAAATTTATGACTCAGACAATGGGTTTCAATTTTAAAATATAAATTATAATCCCACCAGGGATCATTTTTACAATGATGCAAAAATACAAGTGCTCTGTCAAAGAGTATTTTTACAAGTGCAAAAATACTCTTTGACACTGCCGTGAGTTTTTATTGAAGAGTTTATAAAAGGTAACCTTAAATAAATACAGCTGGTGCAAGCTACAAGCAGGACTGGATTGTAGATGACAAAATTATTCAGATAGATGGATAGTCCCAAAGGTCCCTTCCTGACAGAGTTTGTAATCTTGATAATAGGGGAATCACACACAGGAGTATCAAAAAGAAACTGTGACTGGGGCAAAGGAAAAAGGTGTGGGACACAGGGTGTTTTCAAGGTAAAACAATCATATGACACTGGATTCAGTGGTGTAACTGACACTCAACCCTGGGTTGTTTTCCCAGGAATGTTGTGGATTCCCCCATCCCTGGCAGTGTCCAGGGCCAGGCTGGACGGGGCTTGGAGCAACCTGGGACAGTGGAAGGTGTCCCTGCCCATGGCAGGGCTGGAATTGGCTGAGATTTGAGGTCCCTTCCAGCCCAGACCATCCTGGGTTTCCGTGATTCTGTGACACACGTGAGGGATGGAATGCCATCCGGAGGGACCTGCAAAAGCTCGGGAAGTGGGCCCATGGAAACATCAGTGTGTTCAACAAAGGGTCAGGGTCAGGGCAGCCCCTGGGAGCCATCCAGGCTGGGGATGAACAGAATGAGAGCAGCCCTGAGGAGAAGGACTTGTGGTCCAGAGGGTGCTGGTGGATGAGAAGCTGGGCATCACCTGGAAATGGGAAAAACGGGGACAAACTTTTTAGCAAACCTGTGATAGAATAAATGATAATGGCTTTATCCTGAAAGGGAGTAGATTTAGACTAGATATAAGGAAGAATTTATTTATGCTGAGGGTGGTGAGGCCCTGGCACAGGTTGCCCAGAGAAGTGGTGACTGCCCTAACCCTGAAAATATTCAAGGCCAGATTAGATGGAGTCCGAGTAACCTGGTCTGGTGAGAGGTGTCACTGTCCCTGTCAGGGTGGTTGGGACTGGATGATCTGTAAAGTCCCTCCCAATCCAAACCACACTCTGATAGTACGATCATTGCATGTCAGGATTTGCTACAAACTGATGCTGAAGGAGCTGTGTATTGTGTGTTGCAACTATACCTCTAACATCTACTTGAGGGCGGTGCAGCATACTTTTAACCTTTCCTTTTGTTGTTGTTGTCAGTGATTATTTATGTTATGATGCTTTCTTTCTGCAGAAAAAATATTGCCATTTTCTTCCAAACAATATATAGGACCCCAGAAACACTGAAATTTGAACATGTTTTCATGACATTATTTCTGTTTCCTTACAGACTTATTTTCCTCTACTATTTACTGTTTCCCTCTGCTGCTTGGCCAGAGGTTGTCCTGACACAAGTTGCACCATTGCATTGAAGAGAGAAAAAGGGAACGAGAAAGATACACATGAACAAAATATGTTGGCTTTTCCAAGAGAACAGGAACAGGACAAAACTCTCTGTTACAGCTTGCTTTGTTTTGGCTTTGTAATTTTTCTTAAAAAAATCATACTTTCTACAAAAATAGTACAAAAGACTAAATCTTCTTGGATGTCCCTGTCTAAATTAGCTCTGTGCCTCAAAATTTTGGCTGCTCTGAGACCAATTTGTGGTAAAATCAGTTCTTTTCCAGTCACCTGTTCAGACTTATTAGCTCAATTATTATTCCCTCTTGCAAGTGGAAAATTCATGAGTCTTTTCCAACAACATTTCATCGTTGTTTTAATAGAAGTCTTTTTTTCTTTTCTTTTGTAATCAGCAAATGTACCAACTATTCTAGAAAATAACAGAGAGTACTACAAAGAGTGAAATAAAGTGCTGGATTCACTACTTAGGTTCTCACACCTTGTTTTGACGCTCATGGTCACTGGTGAAGAGACACAATGCCTTGGGAAAAGCTGTGTGTCAAGATAAAAGTGTCCATTTTAGGTTTGAATTCCAGACACCAAATTGCTAAAGTGAGTTTCTTAGGAACCACAGAAAGACTTCCACATACAGAAACTACTTAGCAAATGAGAGAGCAGCAAGAGTCAGAATATAAAGTGTTTATCATCCCGTCCAAAAGAAGAAGGCAAAATTCACATAATTTTTTTCTAAAGTGTACTTTGCCAGTGTTAGTCATATTGTGTTAAAACTTTGCCCCTCTCTAGTTCTGGTAGTGGAGAAATCTGAAAGCATTTTTCTGACAGCAATCCCAGGAAACCACTAGTCTGCAGAGATAAAATCATGCCTGGAACACAGCTCATGCATCTCTATCCTGTGCTAGGTGGGGTTTCTCCCCTTCCTGCCCCTACAGATCGGTTGTGTTTGGGGGTGGTGTGGATTCTCCATCAAGGAATCCCACTCATCATGCGGAATTCTCCCCAGACTTCAGCGATTTGAAGAATAAACTTCCACTATTTTTTTCCCCACACTCCTTTGCCAGAGGTGCAAGTCAGACAGAGAGCCCAGGAGACACTTCTCCACTACCCTGCATGACTCCGTACCACATGCATGCTTCCTCACCTGAAATACATCCTCACATTCAAAGTAGGAAGTGAAAGATACCTCTTTTACCTTGCTTCTTTTTGCCCCCTGATTCTCTGAGAGATAGGTCTAAGTGGAGCCCATGCTCTAGAGAAATAACCCCCCATTAAGCACCCACACCGACCCACAAGCGCAGCAAATCCTCCCACCCCAGTGAAACAATGGTGATGCCCTTTCCCAAAGGGCCAATGCTCACCCTCCACAGATGAATTATTTATTATCTTGCTCCTCTCCCCAGCCCTGTGCTGCTGCACTGTATTTCACACCAAGCTCTGCACAAACCCTACGACGGTTTCTGAGTGTATCAAGGCTGAGAGAGGAGCGCTGAATTTCCTAATACTAAAGGGCCCATTTTGTGTTATTTATGACCTCACTAGTGTCGAAGCAGAGACCTATAAATCGTAGGCAGAGGCACACTAATTCCAGCAACAGCAAGTTTTAGTCACATGTAATTAAAACATCCCAAAGTCTTTCAGCTGTAATGTATTTCCAAATGACACCACTGGGACAGGGGGAAATGGGAAATGAAGGAATCAGCAGTATTTCAAAGCCATGGCCATTGTCAGCTTTTGGGGCTCTGTGCAGTGCTGGCAGTTCTGCAGGCTTCCTGATGCTGTTTTCTATCACACATTTTAAGGATGATGTAATTGATTTCCAGGAACAGCAGGGACATTCATATTGCTGGGGTATCATTGGGAACTTCAGGAGGAACCTGATGTCCACACTGAAAAAGAATACCAACAAATTCTTCGATGGCTATTCTGATCTCTGCCTGGATTAGATACACTAGAGAGGAGAAGATACTTTTCCCTCCCTTAAAGTGAGCTAAAACTGGAGCCTGAGACTTATGTGAGGTTTAAAAAAGTCTGTGGTCTTCTGGTTTTATTGTAACTTCTTGTCAAAATTTAGGATTAACTGTTTATTGTTCAGGGCAACAGGGGAAAGGTGATGCAAGCTGGAGACAGCAGAATTTCAAACTCATGCAAGGAGTTTGTTATACCTAGCTCAGGATTAACCTATAAAATTCAAGCTGCCATTGTTGCCAAGAGGTTGGAAAAACACACCAAAAAGTACAACAGGGGTCTTCACTAATGCATAGCTCATGGCCAATGAAGAATAAATTGAAGTCAAGAGTGACAGCAGTGTGCATTTTGTACAACGTTATTTGCTCTCCCCAGCAGACAGCAGAGGTTTGAGTTTCATATGTGTGGGGGGAATATTTGCAGCTGGATCGAAGGGCATGCTCTCAGTTTGGACACAATCTCCATGAATTCAAAGCCATGGTACAGCCCTAGCCAGGTGATCTGGGTGATCTGGGATGTTTCCTCTCTTAGACAGGATGTTAAACTTCCACTTTGCGGGGCAAAAGCCAGCCCACAACTACCTGTGACTGGAAAGCCTCCTCTGTGGGCAGACAACTCCATCCCAGTTTTCAAAAGCCAAGGGCTGGCTCACTGGACCTTAGATTGATCTGGTGTGACAACTCCTACTCTCTTTTCCAGCCTGGATCCTCAGGCAAGGGATGGTGCTGGCTGTAGATCACAGGAGTGAGTGACCAGCCAAGCCGCGCTGCTGCTGGCACAACTTTGGAGCAAACCCTGGACCTGAGTAGTGCTGGCTTGTTTGCAGCTGGGAACTCACGCTGGGAGAGGCAAACAGGACTGTGGATCCAGCCCTGTGCAGACCCTACCCTTGCCAATCCATCAGTCAGGTTGTTTTTTGAGGGATATATTGCTCCATTTGCATCAAATTTTCTGCCATTGCCTAATTTTAGTGAGCGCAGCAGAGGGAATAAGTTAAGAAAATATTAGTAATGACAAGGAGGATGAAAGGAAAATATTATTTTTGTGGCCAAAGTCCCAGGTCTGCAGATTTCTATGCTGGCTTGTTTCCTACTTTCCATTTTTGTTATTATTGTGTCCTTTTTCTCAACCAGTACTTCTTATCAGCAAATAATGAGCAGTGGCTGACACATACTGTCGGAAATTATCTCTTGGAGGAAGTTAAAGTAAATGCAGAGCTAATCACTGTGTATTTAGACTGAATTTGTCCTCTGAATTGAACTCTGGTGGTGGAAAGGCAATATGTTTCTGTGGCAGGTGCTATCTTGCTCTGTACAGACTATCCCAAAGCATGCTTCCAGTGGATCAGTTCCATGGTCCATCCAGGGCTTTGGAGGCCAAACAGGACCTCCTGTGGCCCCTGGAAAAATGGAGCCAAGCTGCTCTGTAGAAGGGAGCATCCCATGTCATGGGCTGGGGGGCAAGGAGTGTGCAAATGGGATGGTGCACTGTGTCAAGTTAGAGGGACACAAAATGCAGGGTCAGGAACCCCAAAAAGGCAGGGAAAGAGAAAGCGAAGAGAGCATTTTGGGTGTTCTTGCAGTTTTGAGAAAAAGTTGGGCCTTTTGCTCAAAATTTAGATATCTAAATAGAAAGGAGGTCTTATTTCCTGTTACTTAAAATAATGAGAAGAGGCCATGATTGATTTGGGCTAAGAGTCAACAAAGATAAAAAAGATAAATTTTGTATTTTAGTACTTTTATATCTTTCATAGCCCTATGTGGGCTTCTCTGCCTCTCAAACCTCTTGGAAAAATTTGTGGGATTTGTTTTTTTGTGTGTGAGATGACACTGAGTTGTCTTTGGGAGAAAATGGGGAGGATGAGGGCAGAGAGGATGGAGAACAAGATGTTCTATGTTCTTGAACTCAGTGGCTTTGGCTGGGCTGCAAGTAAAAGTTCAGTGATCCTTATGGGTATCAAGCATTTTCCTAAATTCTTACAGAACTGAGGTTTTCATAAAGGTACCCAGTGCTGCCCCCTTTGCTGGGCAGAAAAATGGTATCAGAGTATTTCAGCTATGTTACTTTTTCATCAGACACAGTGGTCTCAGCTCATATCTACCTGCAGCTGGGGACTTACTCCTTTTCTGTTTATGAGGTCTCTGTGTTTGCTATCCATCACAAATTAGTCTGAAAATTTTGTGATCATCCAGTCTTAGGTCATTAATATCAGGAGACAGACCAGAACTCCTTTCAGACTTCAGTTTCCTTTGCTTCTTCCATGTATTCAAGTGTCTGTTTGCAGAAACACTGCCAGGGTCTGCTCATCAGTCAGTGTTTTGTGCTTTGGTGTTGATACTGGTGAAGCATCACAGTTACAGTTCTCACTCTGAAACCCATGGAAATACTGTGCCAGCTTGCAACAACTGGTAAGAGCAGCTTGGGATCCAAGGAACAGGATTTCTGTGGCCTCAGCTTAGTCTTGTAAAATGTAGATGTTTTGGTGTTTGTTCAGGGGTTTGACTCCTTTTATAGATGATAGAGAAGCATCACCTTGTTAACTGTATTCATTTTGGACAACTATCTCACAGGCTCTGTGTGCTTCTTTGGAGGGTCACAAACAGCTATCACAGGATGATTTGTGTTGGGAGGGATCTTAAAGTGCAACTCACTCCACTCCTTGCCATGGGCAGGGACACCTTCCACTATCCCAGGCTGCTCCAAGCCCCGTCCAGCCTGGCCTTGGGCACTGACAGGGATCCAGGGGCAGCCACAGCTGCTCTGGGCACCCTGTGCCAGGGCCTGCCCACCCTCCCAGCAGCAATTCCTTCCCAAGATCCCATCTGGCCCTGCCCTCTGGCACGGGCAAGCCATTCCCTGGGTGCTGTCCCTCCAGGCCTTGTCCCCAGACCCTCTGCAGCTCTCCTGGAGCCCCTTCAGGCCCTGGCAGGGGCTCGCAGGTGTCCCTGGAGCTTCTCTTGTGCAGCTGAAGAGCCCCAGGTGTCCCAGGCTGGCTCCAGAGCAGAGGGGCTCCAGCCCTGGGAGCATCTCCGTGGCCTCCTCCGCACGACTCCTCCTTTATACCCACTGCAGCAAGAGCTCAAGTAGTTTACACAAACCCTCCACTAGACACGGTTAAAATTAGGACATAATAAAAATAATTATGGATTCAGGAATTATTTCAATTCTTCTTTCAAAGTACAGTGGGCAATCAGATCAGATAGAGGAAAATTCAGATTTTGTTGCTTTTATATGCTGGAATATTTTTGGCAGCAGCTGAACTTTTAAGATCCTTTAAATATAATTTTTGTTGCTAAGTCATTGAATTTTCTCAGTGAGAGAAACGAGAAACTTGCTTGTTTCTTGACTACCAATTTCACTGGAAGGCAAGAATTATTTCATTAAAAAAATCAAATTTCAGATATTTTTAGCTATCCTACATCACAATGAATTGGATGGATTTCCAAATTTGTCATAATAGTAATGGGTGTAAAAAAGAGCCCTGAGAAGCTTACAGATCCTTAGCCTATAAATTTGGGCAGCTTGTGTTCACATCCATGTGCTAATTCAATTAGACTTTGATTAAAGTAATTGAGAGAAACACAAGCTTTCATTCAGCAGATTCATTTTACAGACACACACACAAAGAAAACATCAAAAGAGCCCAAAACAATTAACCACACCGAAAAACACAAGACACAAAACCCAGCAGCAGAAAAAAGAATCACTAATTCTGCTTTGTGACTTCAGCTAGTTTCAGGATAACTTGTCAAGGTCTGGAAACTGATTTTTTTGTTGATATGAAAAAGTGAGTTGAGAACCTGATACCCAGTATTTTTTTGGTTTTTTTTTTTTATCCACAAATTTTACCAAAAACCAAGATATGTACCTGGAGGGAGGACCCAAATAGGAATAATTCAGTTTTTGAGGCTGAACCTTTCTTTATTTAAGACCTACAATCTTGTACATATCTGCCTGTCATTTGGATGCAGAATTAATTTTAGCATTACCTATTAAGCAAATCTTTGTTCACACACCTACAGCCAATTGCTGATTACAAGATTTTCCTTATTTTTCTTTGCTGAGAACACTTGTGCCCCACTCCAGGAAGCATCACCCTGGGGATGTGCTGATGGGGACACCTCGGTGCTCCATTTCTCAGTGTCCTTGCTGTATGGCCTGCAAATCAGGCTGGCAGATGTCTGCTGCTGAGTGCTCAGCTTTTTTTTTTTATTTTTTTTTCCACTCCTTGTGCTTCCTCACTTGGTATTTTTAGTTGCTAAATGTTGCAGAGACAGCTTTTTCAATTAGGAAAGTGACAAACTCTGCAAAATGAATTCCAGCACTCAGGGAACATCAGTATCAATCTCCAGTACTTGCCCACTGATTTTGCAGGATGGACTTTTTTTTTTTTTTCTTTTTTTCCTTGAACTGAATGCTTTGATCTATTTGTCTCCAAAATAAATAAACAAAATAAAACACCAACCAAGAACGTTTCCGTTTAATGATGCTTAGGAAAAGGAATGCGTCCAAATCCACTCCCGTGCCTCAGCTGGGGTGTGGTGGTAGGGGAGTTAAGAGACTTTGCTATGGATACAGGGTTTTATTAAAGGCTGCCAGTGCTTTTTTAAGCTGTCCTGTGGTTAGGGAGTCAAAAGTGTCCAGTTATGATGCACATCTACCACTGTTTACAAAATCCTGTGTGCCTTATGCACACTCATCCAACATCTAGGAACCAGGCAGATCGTCAGCTTTGGTCCTTCTCTAACAATTATGTAAATTGTCCAGTGTTGGCCTCAATTTAAGAAATCAGAGCTAGCAGTGCCTGTAGGATAGAACTGATAAAAGAAACCTGTGATGCAGATGAATGTCCTCCTTTCCAGGTACTGTTTAAAGGCTAATGGAAATTGTTCTGAGAGCTTAGGCTATTTGCATTTCTTCTTAATGTGTATTTATGTTTTACTTTGTTTTTCTCTTTAGAATGTGCAAGATCTTATACAATTTCAGGCAAATCAAGGCAGTGGCAAAATAGAATTATGATACTTGGGAATTATTTTCTATTTTTAAGGTGATGGGATTAAGAGTATACAATCACTTAGGAGAAGTTTAAGAGATGCCTGTACTGGAGGAGTCACTTGTTAATAATCAATCTATTTCACTCTATAAGTCACCTGATCAGAAATAGGTTAGACAAATTTAGGTCAGGAATTAAAAAAAGGTCGAATTTGTAACCACAAAGGCAAGGAACACCTTATATGAAGGTACAGTGTCTTCTTCATCCCTAAACATACTTAGATTTAGAGGAAAATATAACTTAAATAGAGGTTGCAGTGTTATTATCACAAAGGGAGTCAAACTAGGTGATTATAATGCTCTACTCTAGGTCTAAGCTCTATATTTATTACTTTTTACTGGTTATGAGCCTGGTATTGTGTAGCTGCAGCATTAGAGAGAGCTGTGGGAACCTCTCCTAGAGGAGGCACCAGCTGAGAACCAGGCATCACAGTGCAATGATTGCTTAGGAACCGAAAACAACACCATCAAAAACCTGAGCTAACTGTTCTGAAAGTGCAAATGAGTGTGTGTCATCTTTTAACAGGCTGGAGACAGGAGAATCTTCTGGGTGTCCTAATCAAGACCAGGATGTTTTACCAGCTTTGCCCAGAGCCCACCAAATCCACCTTTGCTGTGGAGTTCACTTGCTTCAATGTGTTGGCTTTAAGACAAGTTCTGAGACACTACAGGGAAGTGGACTCAGGGCATCAGGGACTGATGGTTTGTTTGTTGACTTTTGCTGAGCTACTTCCAAAAGCTGTATGTCATTTTAGGACACGAAAAAAGGTAGAGAAATTCCAAGTATTTCAGAAGGTAAAGAGCATAGAAAAAACTTCATTGTCTAATTCTTGCTACCTTTTTATAAGGTGTTCTGCTACAGACTTAACATGGTTGGTGAATAGGAACCACAACTCTCAAATCCATTGGTTAAACCAGAGAAACAGCTCAAATGTTTTGAGAACTAGAAAAGCAAAACACCACCTGAAGAAAGATGGTTTTGAGAAAGGATAGTTGTTTGCCAAGATTGTTTTAAGAAGAAGGTTTCTTGATAAATTATTCCTTGGGACAAAGTTAGCAGCTGCTAACAGACTAAAATCCCTCAGACCCAGAAATATCAGGCCCACATCTGTAAACTCCCCTACTGCAAAAAACCCCATATTTCAGAGCTAGGTGTTCCAAGACAAATGATTGGAATTCAGTGACAGGCAAGCAGGAAAACAAAACAACATGCTCAGCTCAGTCCAACCCAATTCAACTTAACAATTTAATTCAATTTAACTCAACCCAAACTATCTCTGAACACCCCTGTGAAACAAAAAAAGCTCCACACTTCTCTACAAGGGAGGAGACACTGATGTTCAGTTGCAGCTGGAAGCCAGAGCATCTTTAAATATAATTACCCAAAACTGCTTTAGGAAACTCAACAGGTGACCTGGGGGATCACTCATGCTTCTGATGACTTGTCAGGAGTTGTGAAATTCCTCAGGCCAATTTCCAGCACTGCCAAATTTTCCGAATAATGCCTGATGCCACAAGAGATCAGTGATAAGAGGAAGAAAGCTCTGTCAGTGGGGAACACGTAAATCCAGACAAGGTTGACCTTGAAGGACTTAATAATATAAACCCATGAGGTCAGCAGGGTCTTTGCACCTATCACTTAGACAAAATGCTCTCAGAAGGCAAATTTTGGAAATTTTAAGTTTTGCTCTCAAAGCAGTGAATGCTTGGGTTCACTGTCTCTCCATCATGCCTTCATCAGTGTTTCTGTGATGGGATGGATCATCTGAATAAGCTGCAGCAGCCCAAGGAAACTGCTCTCCCTCTGAAATCAAAGGGAGTTGGACTGCCCTTGGGACAGAGAACAGAAGAGAATGAGCACTAATGAGTTTTAAAAGGACTCATCATTAAGATAAATGCACCTTGACACATTCTGTGAGTGTCTCAGTTTATTTCCCAGACAAACAGTTTGAGCTGCCAGGGTCTGGACTTTACTTAAGCAGATAGGAGAGGTATCAGACCTCAGTGGCCTCATTGCTGAGAGGATTTGCTGAGGCACTGTTGTGCTACTGGCCTTCTGTGGAGGGTTCCTCTTTTGAAATACTGCCAAAATGGACAAATGTGATCACTGGGTCAAAGTCAGCTGATCAGACAATTCCTGTGTGTAATCCTGTGATGAGTGCACATCATCATTGCTGCTGGTACCTCCTTGGGCAGGAGCCTGTCACAGGTTCAGTGTGTGCTCTGCTGTGTCACAGTCACTGGTCCTGCCAGCCTGCCCAGATGAACAGAACGAGAAGAAAAAAAATAAATCTCCTGTCTACACTTTGGGGTAACACTTAATGCAGCTTTACAAGATTCTGGGATTTTGAATAAACAGGTTCTTTTTTCTCAGTAGTAAAGATACCCAACTCTCTACCATCCCAGGTGAATTTATGGCAATGCCAGGAGTAGGGTAAGGGAAATTGTTTAAAGTTATGATGACAAATCTCGGTTTTGTAATAATTCTTTGTTTGGTGAAGGATCTCCAGATTTTCTCTGCCTTTCTCCCCAGAGAAGTCTGTCTGTCTGTCTGTTTTTCAGGGCTCTGCAATTCAAGTGTGTCTTTGCCTTGTTGGAAGATCACCTGTCTCACAACCTGACATAACCTCACAGGAGCTCTGCTACAGAAAGCATTAGTTATTCAGGGGTTTTAGATTGAGCCAAAGTTTGAGTAAGTCCATGGCATATGCCAAGGGATGGCAAGCAGGGAGATTTCCATTTCACCTTTTCAGAAGAGCAGCCTCATTTGCAGCAGAAAGACATGAGTATATTCTGAAAATCAGGTGCCATTCAAGTACTTTATTGAAAAGGCAAGATAAGAAAACAATGACTGCAATTTAATGTCTTGGACTCTAAAGGTGGGGATTATGGAGATGTAAGGAAGCTGTAAGGAAGGGAAAGAACTTCCCCTTTAGCCCTCTGAATACTGCTTTGAATTAAAGTTCAGATTTTTATATTGTAGAAACACCAGTGTTACGGACTTATCAAGAGAAAAAAACTCAATGGTTAGGTGAGTACCAGTATGAAGTGATCCTAAATGAATTTGAAGTTTGTTCTATAATATATATGCTGGATTTAGTTCTTACATACTGGTAAGTGTAAATAAAACTCCTCTGAGATACAGCGACATAAGCTGAATCTGAGTGAAGCCAAATTTTATTTTGATGCCATGAGACAACCTTTGACAACATTGCCAAGAGAAGAGCCTGACCTGTAAAACTGGAAATAAAGATGGAAATGTGGTCGGTTGTCATTTGGAACTTTCCAGCAGTTAAAGGGCAACCTGTGTGAGGGAAACTTGTCTGTTAAGCTGAAGAAGTACTTAGAAGAGGATACATCTGTCCCTGTATCATCTTCTGAAATCAGCCAGATGCCCAGTGTAGATTAGCCCTCTAATTTTCATAGACCTGTAAAGATAGGTGAGTATGCCAAAATAAAGCACTGCAGCTTTGACCAGTCTGTCTCCTCATATGACTCAACTGCATCTGGAAAACTGCATTTGATTAACACCTCTGTATTTCCAGCAAGTTGTTGAGGAGCAGAAGTGCTTGATTTTACTTGCCCTGTTCTGATCAGAAGGCTGTAGGCATGGATTTATAGGGAGAATAAAAAGAATCATATTTATATGTATACAATGGAAGAGGCAATTAAGAGGAGTTAGGAAAACCAAACTTCAAGAGATGCTAACACAGAAAGAGAACAACAATTACTTGGCATGGTACCCAGGGTAAAGCTAGAAGCAAGATAATTAAATCAACACAGAGAAAAAGTGAAATTTGGACAGACTTTACAGGAAAGACTTCCTCAGAGAAAGTCTTATGGAGATATGGAATAATTTGAAATCCCTGAATAAAAAGGTTTTAAGCTGGGCAAAACAGAACTTCAACAAATATTCTGACGATAACTCTCACAAGAGCAAGAAAATTGCCTGGACATTCTAACTAGTTTCTTCTCTTTTTAAATTCTGTAACTTTGATTTCTGCTTCCTGATGTGTAATGGCTTCGACAGGTAAGTCCCTTTAACAGTAACTGTGGTATTGTGGCTAATTTGCCTTTGGCAGGGCTGTTATTTTCTACAGTAAATGTCCCACGCTCTGGCAGACACCCACAGGTCAGCTGTGCCCACAGCCACACCTGCCCTGGCTGTCACTGCAAGAATAGCCCATCTAGGCTCAGCATTACCTCCAGACCAGACCTAGCCCTGGCTGAGGCTCAGGATATAGTGGTACCCTGAATTAATTCGTGTGGGCTTTGCAGGAGATACTCTTTTTGCTTGCTCAAATGTTTTTTTTTAGCACCTGGCCACAAGGGAACAAAAGGTGTTGATGAGTTGTCTGCTTGCTGAGTGCTTGGCTCCTGCAGAGCCATTCGTGTGTCTGTCCTGCTAGGAGGCATTTGGGGGCTTGAAAGCAGCTGTGGTAGCACAGCCTCTCTTGGAAAATCGGGAAAGATATTCCCAAGGAATGAGAAAATTTAGCCGGAGAGACATTCAGGTGAAATGCAACTCTTAACAAGATTTTTGTTGCAGCAGTTGCATTGTAAGTGGTGGACTTTGTTGTATCCCCCAATTAACATTATGTGGAAGTAGAAATATGGAGTTCTGAGGGAGACTCCAAACTGCTTATGAATCTGTGTCCATTCCAAGAAATTATTTCATCAAAATAAGACACAGTATTTTGAAAACATTCACGCTCAAGTGCTGTTACATATGAAATATTTCAACACAGGAAATGCCAAAGCAATCCCTGTCAGTATTTTTTTAAGAAATATTTTGACTTTTGTTTCAAAACATTTTTTTAATTTAAAAATTGACTGCAGTGAACAGGAAGAAAAAAAGATTAAATAAAAAAAATTTCCCTAAATAGTCTCAGGACACAAGAAGAGGTTTATTTTTGGAGTGAACAAATTCCTTCAAGTTGACCCCAAACGAAGTTCGTTGTTATGCTTTCTTTTGCCTAGCTGCAAATCCTGAACATACTTTCTAGAAGACCTGCCCAGGATTTTCTCTTGGATTTCTTTTAGGCCACTGAACAGAAAAAAACAGAAAACAATATATCCTGTTTCTGCTGTGGAATGTATTTCAGGGAGCAGTCTTGCCCTGGCTGAAGATGACACTGCATCTTTCTTGTCTCTATGACTAACTTCCAGACACCCAAATTGCCTCCTAACATACGGAAGATGTATGGGAAGGATTTTTTGTACAAGCTAGACTGCAGCAGATGGGTGAAATATACAGCACTCTGTCTTTGATTTAGCAAAAATAATCTACTTGGCATTCATGGAGACTGCACGGTTTTCCCATGAAGTTTCTATGCAGGCTGACTTCTCTGAGGGCTCTGCTAAAATTTCAAATAATTTGTAACTTGATTATGCTAATTTTTTCTCCAGCTAGGGAGAATATAGTGTATTTGATGTCCATTTCCTCTCCTTCGACGGGCTCTATGGCATTTTTGTGCTTTCTCAGAAGAGCTTTAGAGTCTTAAAGCCAGAGAAAAACTTCAGCTCCTCAGGTTTCTGGTGGAACAACCACAAAGGGAGTCTGGAGAACACCCCAGGCTGGTTGACAGAGGACTCTCACCCACACAGAGCAGGAGGTGTCAATGCTGGACCTTCTGCACAGGGACAATCAGCTGTTGGCCCCAAGGATGGCTCCCAATGAGCTCCAGCTCTCAACACGATACCTTAGTTCAATTTCTTACCCAACAATGACCTGGCCCACGCAGGGATGTGCATGTCCTGTGATGGGATGGTCGCAGAAACATTTGGGTGGCAGCCACGCTGTGGTAACAACTCAGAAGTTCTGTCACTCAGGACACAACCCTGACCTTCCCTACCCTGAGTTTCATGACTCATAGGCACGAGAGGCACTGAGAGGCTCATAAGCCACATCTGTCTGAATAGCCAGATGGTTTTTACTCCCAAAATTCGGTTACAAATGTCTGTAAGATGTGTATAAGCCAAGGGCAATGAAATACTTTCAAGCTCAAATATTCATGCGGTCACCCGAAATTCTAATTTCACAGCACAGTTTTTCCTCTCTTTTGTCACACCCAAGCAGTGAGACAAACTATTTTTCAAGATAAGTAGAAAAAAAGAGGGGAAAAAAGTAAAATAAAAGAAGATGGCACTCAAATCTATCCACCTGTGCTGGGAAGTGGACTCCATTCAAGAACCGTATGCTGAAGGGATGCTTTCCTCATGCCTCAAATAAGGACATGAGGGACATGAGGAGAAGAACAAGGCTAGCCCTGTCTCTCTTCACTCAGTGGCAGTGTTGCAGAGCCAACCTATTTCACTAAATGAGCTTTTTCCACCGTGGTGCCCTTTGTGTTTCAGAGGTCTGCTCCCTCCAACAGCAGTAAGCTCTCGTTTTCCAGGCTCCTTGGTGCAGCCACACATGTACCCCTGCAGAGCAAGGACAGGGAGCCTCAGTGCTGCACTTGAGGAGTCAGAGCAGTTCTCTTGCTAAACACACTGTGGGGTTTTTCCCCTTCTTTTTGGCTTTGTTTGTTTGTTTGTTTGTTTGTTTGATTTTCCGTGCCAGGCTATGCAGCAGGAGCAGGCAGATGGACTGCAGCCCTGCTCTGTACACCAGGTGGCCCCAGTGGCATGTGCTTCAGCCCTGATCATCTCCAGGTGCAACCAGCACCCCTGACGATGCCCTTTTTGTTTGCAGTGATCTGAGCACGCTTTGCAGTGCAGTGAAACAGAGCCAAGAATCGTGCAGCAGGAGAAAATGCAGGAGATAAAGCACATGCATGGATGGGATTGATATCAGAAGGCATCTGTTAAACACACATTATGCTTGTATGAAACAGCTCTGCAGACAATGGGTACTGCTGTGTTGTAGCTACCTAGAGGGACAGAGAGTTGTTATCCTCTTCTCTTAGAATAAAGGTCTTAAAAAATAAAAGCCTCAGCCATAGGCAAGCATTTTGCATGTTGCTACACAGTGATTTATTCACTAAAGGGGAGATGGAGGAACCAACAGGTGACTGAGTTTCCCACTGTGTGGGAAACTGCAGGAGGGTCTCAGTGAGAGGCTGGTTGTTCCCGTGGAGGGAAGCTACTGGTGGAATCTCTCATCTCACTGGACTGATTTAATATGTACATAAAGCAGGAGTACACTTATGAAGTCTACATTTTGCATGGTGGCCACATGAAGTTAGAGGATGCTATTAGTGCGATGGAAAATCGTGAGTCACAGAAACTTGGCAAGGCTCAGTCATACAAAATGCAGGTTGTCCACCTGTGGTGGCCGTCATCTGACAAAAAGCAAATTTCTCTGGAGGAGTTACTCACCATGAATTCTCTTTAGTGTTAGCAGCAACAATAGGACTTTAAACATAATATCCATGCCTTTTTAAAATGGTTACCTGAGGTACATTTAAAGGACTTTGCACTAAGTGTAGCTATCACTCACTCTTGATGGTAAGGACTCCATAAGGAGCCTGGGTCAGCTGCAGATGCATGAACTAGGTGCTGCAAGATTAATCATGTTTGGCTTTAGAGGAGAATAATAAATTCTCTGCAAGATGGTGCCATCCACAGGGAGGGATAGAGGAAGGGCAGCTTGCTCTCCTCAAGCATGGAGACCTCCAATCTGATTTTCAAATTGGAAAACAAGGAAACAAATAAAAAAATTGGAAGTAAATGATGATCCTGGAGGGTTCAGTCAATGTATTTCTCGTACGGAAAGCCCTGCTATGAAGCAGAAATGTATAAATGGATTTCCACCAGGAGCAAGTGCAAAGGGTGTCTGTGATGATGACCAGGCAGTGACCATCACTTCAGAGAGGACTGAGGTAGTTTAGCTAGAGGGAAGGGAAGGACGGGAAAGGCAAGGCAAGGCAAGGCAAGGCAAGGCAAGGCAAGGCAAGGCAAGGCAAGGCAAGGCAAGGCTGGGGTTTTCCAGAAGCCATCCAAAATTTCATTTAGCAGATTAGCCTTTAGCTTTTGAACCACCTCTATCTTTCCTCAGTATTACCCAAGATAGAGCCATGGTTTCACTATTTTTTTTTGAGCTGCTCCTCGCATACCATGCTGGCTGCATCTCTCCTCAGCATGGCTTCTTTCCCTGCCATAGCTACAGTGACCTGGTCAAGCACTGTCCCAGACCCTAAGCTTTCCCTTTCCCCATAGGCTCTACCAAAGATTGTTAAAATGAACTTCTCTGGCTGCAGGAGATTAACTGGGCCCAGTCTGGACCAGGGGTCAGTGCCACATCCTGTAGCTTGACTTTTCTCCTCCTTTTTTCCTTCCCTCTTTAGCCTTTCAAAAACAGGAGGGGAACTGGAACGCTGAGAAATCAGAGGAGCCATCAGGATTGCAACTGCTTGCCAGAATGGAGGAATACATGACTGGAGAGACAGAAAAAACACAGAGAGATCTGAGAGAGGGAGGGAATGAGGAATTAAAATGATCAGCACCTAGAATTAAACTATCAGTCAACAGAGATTAATTGCAATGGGAACCAAAGCAGAGCTATGCAATACCTGGTGTATTCTATTTCAGCAGCAGGAAAACTCTCCTTTCAGAAACTAGTTACTGGCCAAATAACTCAGGTTGCTCAGAGAAGCTGTGGCTGCCCCAGCCCTGGAAGTGTTCAAGACCAGGTTAGAGGAGGCTTGGGGCAGCCTGGGATAGTGAAAGGTATCCCAGCTCAAGGCAGAGGGTTTGGAGCTGGATGGGCTATACAGGTCCCTTCCAACCCAAAGCATTCCATGATTTTGTGATTCTAAGTTGGTTAAAACACATGAAATAATTGAAACTCCGTGTGCCACGGTTTTGTAAAGGAAAACCACAATCCTTCCTTCTGCTTGAACCCTTTGCATGTTTGCCAAGGGGTGGCATGAGAGAGGACAGGTGGACAGACTGCCTCAGGGCATCCCTCACTCATCCTCACCTGTCTTTGGGGCCACCAAAGAGCAAGTAGTGGCTTCTAACGGGAGAAGGCTCAAGCAGGTTCTGGTAAAAAGAGGAAGTAATTGGATGTGTCTTATAAGAAGGCAGTGGGCAGTAGGAAAGGAGGGAGGTGTGGTTTGGAGGTGGCAGAGTTACTTGTAGGTGGTGGTGAGGCACGTGGGTGAGTTTAAGTTCAGGCATCCAGCTCAGGAGTTAGACCAGAGACCACAGCACAGGCCTGGTGAGGACATGGTGAGTCAGATACTGGGCAGTGGGGAGAAGCATTTCTCATTATTGTAAACCGTTTTTTTCCTCCTATGCTGCTTAATTGATCTCTGGAACTCACTACCAGTATTACTGGGCATGCAATTTTGCAGGAGGAAAATATAGTTGGGAATACTCTGAGTTATCTCACAGAGGACAGATGCATATTGGAAGCACAATATAACATAAACACTCATACTACAGGGTATACAATCATTACTGCTGACAGGTTTATATAGAAAAATTAGTCCATAATTGCTCAAAGGGAATTCTTGTGTCTTCCTCTGAGGAGCTCTTGTGGGAAGAATCTGGATTAAAGCATTGCTAATTGTATCCAGCACAACTCTTCCTATATCTTAACAAATCTTTTCCATTTCTGACTCATACAAAACGGAAAAAAAGTCATCTCTCCTGCAGGTTACGTAAATTTCAGTAAGAACAGAAGTTTAATTTCTGTGAATGGGATTCCTGGGAAAAGCAGCGAGGTCCAAACAAAAGCAGTGCATGAGCTGTTTTGCAGGGCCATCCTACCTGCAAGCATCTAATGGAAGTGCAGTTGTGCATAGTCAGTGAACATCTCCCATTAAATCAGTGCCTTAATTTCAGGGTCCCCTGAGACTTTTTTACAGGGTCCCCTGAGACTCCTTCCACTGAGGTCCATTTGTCTTTGTAGCACATGTCCAGATGCACAGAAGATAGAATTCCTTTTCCCCCTTTTTTGTTATTTCTTTCTTTCAGTTTTGCTTGAAAATCTAGAATTAAAGACTATAAATGCCAGCATGCAAGTTAATGTTTAGGGAACTGAGTTAGAGGCAAACACATCTGAATGCTCATAGGGCATCCTGTTTCCCTGGGGGTGTCCAGTAGGTGCTGTTAAGTGACCCTTTGGTGTCTGGGTTTTTAGGTGCCTCAGGTGGTACACATTCACAGCAAAGAGGAAGTCTGATTAGCCTGTGGGATTCCTATGTTTTAAGGAAAGAAAGAAGGCTCTTGAGACCTCAGCTGCTCTCTTGGATGAGAGATCCTGAATTCTGTGGCTGTGCCAGATAATAGAAGAGGAAGAGGAAAAAAATAATTATTCTTCAGGATGGTAGGAACATATGATGGAATTCCCCATCCTCTGATAAACATATCTACAAGCAAGTGATCAAACTGAAATACTTTTGGTTTATAAGCAGCTAATCTGCAAAGAAATCTCTCCCCTGTTCCTCCCATCGCCTTCACAACATTATTTTCATTTCTGTCTAGATTTGTTTGCTTGTTAGTCTGTGGCCTCCCCCTAAGGATGTAACTGCAGATGGATGAATTATTTTATTTTATTAAATATTATTCTTGGCTTTTTGGAGATGCTTTTTGTTTTGCTTTAATGATTATTCCTTCTGGTGTTATTTCAGTTTTCAATTACAACTTGTGTGTGTATGTGTCTGGTACACTACCATTTTGTAAATGGATGTATGCACTTACTGTTAATTGATTCCCCAAATAAACCCAAATGCTTGCATTGAAATAATGTATTATATTTCTTGCATGCCACTGAGCTGGATGCCTTCCAGTTTGGCATCTACTGCTGCTGTAGAGATGGACATTTTTATCTCACCCCCATTACCCCTGCAGTGAACAGAGATGATGTTCTGCCAGTTTTCTTTGCAGACCTTGTATTGTTGGTTGATGTCTCTGGAAAAAGGTGGCCCAAGTTGCACCTCTATGTGTGTATTTAGGCATCTAGAAGGACAGTGGCTTGTAAAAATACCCCAACAAAACACTGAACTCTCAGCAACCCACACAGGCTTCAGTGAGGGTTTTCTTCCCTGAAGTCAGGCTATTATGATGGGTATTTTTCAAAACCAGCCCTTGTTGGCCTATATCTACTCCTACCAAAACCACTGTCTGCTTGAGAGTTATACCAGAAATGAGAATTAATCCACAATTGGTCCTTTAGCCAGTTTTTGCAATCCAACTTTTTTTTTCCGGTTTTAGCTAGAAAACACAGCTGAAGTCCCTGATGATGGGACCATGCACTTCAGCAGGTTTCAGCAGGTCATCTAGTCCTCTTTTGCACCAAAAAATAAAGACAATCCCCTTTCAACTGTGATTCATCCCACATATTACAAACATCTATCTTAGGAGTAGATGAACCATTTCCTGGAGGTGCTTCTCTCACTCTCTCTGCCTTCTCTCCAGTCAGGAAACCTAGAAGAAATCTTAAGAGAGACTATAAATTGTAGATACCTAAAAGGAGGGAGATGAATCCCACTGCGCACCGAAAATCAATGACTGTTGATTCATTGAATTCTAACTTTCAAATGCTGTTAGCATTTCTATTTTGACATTTTGGAATTTTATACTGCTAACTACTTCTTGCCATTTTTTACAAACCTCTCCCTTCCCCCCCTCCAGTCCCATTGAGCTGGTATGGAAATCTGTGATGGGAATTAGTTGGACAATCACAAACAACTTAATGTTGTTTTAGACAGTGGGGGATTTAATATTTCGTCTTCAGCTGCCAGAATGAGTCAAGTTTTCCATAAGACATGGAAGCACTTGTACTTGTTAGCAGGAATCCAGAACAGGCCATGGAGATGCTCCCAGGGCTGGAGCCCCTCTGCTCTGCAGCCAGCCTGGGACACCTGGGGCTCTTCAGCTGCACAAGAGAAGCTCCAGGGACACCTGCGAGCCCCTGCCAGGGCCTGAAGGGGCTCCAGGAGAGCTGCAGAGGGGCTGGGGACAAGGCCTGCAGGGCCAGCACAC
Organism: Nicator chloris; assembly: GCA_013400495.1. NCBI lineage: Eukaryota > Metazoa > Chordata > Aves > Passeriformes > Pycnonotidae > Nicator > Nicator chloris. The sequence goes on from WAAE01018799.1 coordinate 183,424, forward strand.
AGGGAATGGCTTGCCAGTGCCAGAGGGCAGGGCCAGATGGGATATTGGGAAGAAATTCTTCCCTGTAAGGGTGGGGAGGCCCTGGCACAGGGTGCCCAGAGCAGCTGTGGCTGCCCCTGGATCCCTGGCAGTGCCCAAAGCCAGGCTGGGCAGGGCTTGGAGCAGCCTGGGATAGTGGAAGGTGTCCCTGCCCATGGCAGGGGGATGGAATGGGATGATTATTAAGGTCCTTTCCAGCCCAAATCTATAAAGGAGGACTCCTCTCTGCTGGTCCTGAGAGGATAACTGAAATGCAAGCCTATAGTTGGATCAAGCCCCTGATAAAATACCTTCAAAGAGAAGGAAGCAGAAGCTGGGGAGGAAATAGATGAAACCATCCAAGGCATAAGTGTCAGGGGCTCACCTGTGCTGAGAGACCTGAGCTAGCTCCCACTGTGGGGTACATCTCACCCTGCAGAGCCAGCAGCTGAGGTCCTGGGGCACAGCTGGGCTGTGGCCTGGGCTGAGCAGCCTGCTAATTACACTGGCCTTTCAGCAGGATTAATTATCACTGAGCTGATAAAGCACAAATGCTTTTGGCTGCCGTGCTGGCTTGTTTGGGACCTCTGAGTGGTGTTATGTATTGCAGTCAAGGCCACAGGCATGAAGGAAAATGTTTTGATGGAGATTGTATAATAATGTGTGTTGATGTCACTGGCTAAAGAACTGGGAGTATGAAAAGCACAAGTAGAAGCTTGCTGAAAATAAACTGCTCATCCCTGTGAAATCCTTACTGGTTTGGCAACAGTGTTTTTAACCTGTAAAGTTTAATAATCCCAAGGAAGCTGAGGACCCCCAGAATGATTCAAAAGCTCTTAATCCTCCATATCAAAGTACAGCACGACATCCAAAGATTATTGATCCTTAATGTAAAGGGCTTATTATTACCTGGTTATCTACTGACAAAGCTGAAACCAACCTCTTGTCATCTTCTGGCTGAGCATGGTAATGTTTCAGAACTGGAGACACATAAATATTAAAAAAAACACAGGATTGTACCAGGAATTGACAAAGGAAGTAATTTATCTTACTCCAGTATTGATAATTTCTCAGCCACAAAATGCAATACAGAAATGTCAAGAATTCTGGTGTTGCTGAGTGTGACCAAGTTTTCTGATGTGATCATCTGAGGGGAGCAGGGGCCCTTCTGAATGGTGCTCTCTCTAAAAGCTGGGACAGCAGTGTCAGGATGACACCATCAGTGTAGCCCAACTACCTCCAATACATTACCCTCCAATTCTGTCTCCAAAAAATATTTAAGAGACATCACTCCCAAAATTTGCAGCTGGGGGTTTAACTCATGAAAAATGAGACATGAAAAATCCCTTCCCAGTTCCCATGCGTGTATGTCAGTGACACAAATTATATCACATGATAAGATTAACCTAATTTGAGCTGTGCTTTTCCCTATATCTCTTTCATATCTGGTGGCTGACATGTGTTGAAACGTAAAGTTACTCAAAACCCAAGAAAAAACTAGAGAACCTTGTTTCACAGGGAGGGTACTTTTGTGCTTTGGTGATTTGAGTTCTCTCTCACAGGCCTGAAGGTGGGTGAGTCCAGTATTTTCATCACAGCATTCTTAAAGCCTTTGAGTTGGAAGACACCTTAAAAGTCATCCAGATCCAACCCCCTGCCACAGTCAGGAACACCTTCCAGTATCCTAGGTGGCTCCAAGCCCTGTCCAGCCTGGCCTGGGACACTTCCAGTGATCCAGGGGCAGCCAGAGCTTCTGTGGACAACTTGTGCCAGGGCCTCCCCACCCTCTCAAGGGATAATTCCTCCCCAGCATCCCATCTAACCAAGGCTTTTTCCAGTGTGAGGCCGTTTCCCCTTGTCCTGCCACTACCTGCCCATGGGAAAAGCCATTCTCCCAGGGACTGTTTTGCAGAAATTTTGAGGGTTGTTGACCACAGGGGTACAGTTGGATCCTGGCCACCCTTTCCTTGCTCCTGACTGCCATGAACCAGGCCCAACTCACCCTGCCCGAAAGCCAATACATGTCCCAGCAGTGCTGCTTGGATGATGTATCCACTGCCTGCAGAGGTTGGCAGCTGGGGGACCTTAAGAAATCCCCCAGGATTTATTCTAATGTCCAAATCTGACATCAATATAAGTAACCTGGTGCAAAAAACCACTGATGCGGAGCTCTACTTAATTTATTAGTTGGCAGACATAAGCATTTGCTATATGCCAGTTGCAAGGGCATTTTTGCAGCCAGACTTTGTGCATCCTTTTCCTTTTGAATACTTGTAAAGGTCATATTGGTCTTGGCTACTCATTTATTTCCTTTCTCTCATTGAATTTTTAACAATTACAGGCATTCATCCAAAGCTCTGGGCTCCTCTACACTGCATTAAAATTCACACTGTCATTTGCTTTCAGTAAATATATTCAAATGAGCTGCCTTCAAAACCATAAATGACTCACCATACAATCAATCATAATTGCAGGACCCTGAATTTCTCCTCTACATGTTGTCCTTTAGTGCCCAGAAGAAACACATGATGTAACTATTACCAGAAACTGGTTGTGGAAAAGAAATTTGATGTGATCATTTTTATTCTCTAAGGAAAACTTGGTAAGTTAAACACAGGACCAATTTTGGCTGGAAAATGAGACAGTTACATGTAAATTTTATATTATCACTCAGAGCTCTGAGTTCCTGTACTTAAGAAAACTTATCTTTCTAATCAATTATTAAGTTTCAAAATGGAACATGTCCTTCTCTCTTACTTTCCCATAAACTTCCCTGACAATTTTAAACATATGAATTCACATGCAGCATGTCTGCTTGTTAAAACAGTACATGGTCCAAACTTCCAGCCAGATAAAAATGATCGAGGCATCCTCTTACAGGATATAGAGCATTATGTCAGGGAAATAAGTGCATAACTAAAAATTATCCAAAAGATTTAAAATTTTAATCTAATTTTTCTCACAACTCTGTGCAGTAACAAATATACAAAAAAGATAATATTAAGAATCTAATTAGCCCTAAAAGATAATAGTGAAACTATTGCCTTGCTCTGTGCTCTTGATAAGGTCAGGAATAGGTTTATCACTAAATCACAGAGATAGGAGTTCGAAGAGATCTATTAGGAAATCCTCTTCTCTTTATAAGTGTAGAATCATTCCCTCCAAAATACTTTCTGAGGCTCTATCTGGTGAAGCATTTAATATCTCAAAAAACCAAGGCTCCAGTCACTTTCCTCGAGAGATGACTATGTTACCCAGAAGATCTCAGTGTGAGGGACTGAGCTCCAAACTAAATTTTACTTTTCATGTTGCTGGAGAGATACTCTGTCTCAGCAACCACTGCCTTGAACCCCGTGCCCTTTATCGTGTGATAAACCCGTCCTGTGCTCATACAGCTTTGAACCCATAGTTCAGATCCTGGTTTACTTTGATACTTGAATCCATGCTCTTTCCCTCAGGGCTGATTTAAGTTACTGTCAGCATTATTTAACCTGCTGGTGCTTGATGGATATGTTCTATTGAATGGTTAAATTCCCCACAGTCAACAGTGTTCCTCTACCGCAAAGCTTATGAGAAACAAGCAACAAATATTGTTAGAAGTGAAGAAATATGGGGAGATTCTATCTGCAGATCTCGGCTGTAGATATCCCTAAGGATAAAACAAGCAAGCACAATGCATATCAGCTTCCCCCTCTGCCTGTCTCATGCGTTACTTGTCTTCTTTGGGTCGCATCCAAAGACCTCTGAACCAAATGGAAAACTTTCACTGACTTCAATAAGATTTGGGTCAACCCCTTAAGGGCTGTGATTTTGTCTTCCCAAAGTGTGTGGCCATGATTCAGTGGGATGCTTGAACACACAGCTGCCTCCGGTATTGGAGTTATCTCAGAGCTTTTGCTGGGGTTTTTCATACACTAAATAAGAATGTGCTTAACCGGGCGGTTGATTCTTCATATTTAATACCGAGTGGGCCCTATGGAATGCTAAACATCATAATTTTAATATTACGTGTTTTATCTGTATCAGATGTACCGAAGATGCGTTTTATATGGCAGCAATTCAAAACACAAAGCCAATTACTCTGCTGGTATCATCCTGTGTATTTACACTGCTCAAAAATGTGTCTTGTGGCTTTATAACAGCTTGCTAATACAAGCTTCTTTCACTAACCTGTCTCAGAGCATCAAACAAAAGCAAAATCAGATAGAAATGTAGACTTCATAGCCTGTGATATATGCGGATTATATCCAGTGAAAACATTTTTGATAGAACAATTTTATGTTTAAAATGAAGGCTGATTGAAGCAGGAATATTTTGTAGGAACACAACTATTTCAATGACATTTTTTATGGGAAAAACGTCTCAGCAAATTGCTTTGATTTTCTTATTTGTGTCACTAACGTAAAAATTATTTGTTTTGAGAAAAGAAAAAATGCATTTTTGAATTTACCATACTGTTTTGTCTTGACGTGTAGCAATTACTGAATTCATCATGTAGTTTAATATAGTGTATTATATTCAATATTTCATTACAGTGTTTTTCAAAATTGCAACGAGGCATTTCTACTTTTCCAAAGTAGTACATCAATAATTCTTCATGAGACTTTCAAAATTTCTGTTCCCTGAAAGTCTCTCTTTAATTTTTTTCCAATTTTCTACTCTAGTTCAATAAACAAACATAATTTTAGCATGTTCACAGCCCTCACAAAGGCTTGAATTTCTGGGCACTTGTAGTACCAACTCAATCATATGTGCTTGCAGATTGAAGTTCCTACAGATAAAGCCAACTGCAGTCAAATTAGTGCACACTAGGTCCAGATTCTCAGATACATCCTGTTGGAATCTGAGCTAGTACCTTCCTTCCTCATGTATATTCTTATCATGGATTCTGAAACTGCAGTTTCAGTCACAGAATCATAGAATGGTTTGGGTTGGAAGGAATCTTAAAAATCATGCAATTCTAACCTCCTGCCATGGACAGGGACCCCTCCCACTGTCCCAGGCTGCTCCAAGCCCCATCCAACCTGGCCTTGGGCACTGCCAGGGATCCAGGGGCAGCCCCAGCTGCTCTGGGCACCCTGTGCCAGGGCCTGCCCACCCTCCCAGCAGCAATTCCTTCCCAAGATCCCATCTGGCCCTGCCCTCTGCCACTGGCAAGCCATTCCCTGGGTGCTGGCCCTGCAGGCCTTGTCCCCAGCCCCTGTGCAGCTCTCCTGGAGCCCCTTCAGGCCCTGGCAGGGGCTCGCAGGTGTCCCTGGAGCTTCTCTTGTGCAGCTGAACACCTTCAGCTCTCCCAGCCTGCCTTCATGGGAAAACTCACTGAGATAAACTTCTACAAAAACAAGATCAATTTCAGGAAAAATATGCCAAGTCAGCAAGATTACATTCTGCACATAGGCCTGGAAAATCATAGCAAGATACAGGCAAAGGAGAACCCAGCTACCTGGAGCTCCTGGCCGGAGAGCAGCTGCTCCCTTTCGTATTCCACTTGCTCACCTCAAAACGTGGTGGTGGAGGCACACTGGAAATCCTGCTCTGGGATTCCACATTGTAGTGCATGGTAGTGAGACACACATGGCCACGTTTTGTTTGTGACAGATGGCTCTTCCCAAAAATACGATGTGCAAGATTGTGCTGACTTGGACAGTTCTGCATAAACTGAGGGGGATTGACAGGGTGTAATATACATTTTCTGTTTACTAAAAGTCTAGAAGAGAATGGGCCAAGCCCAGCAAAGAACAGCCTGTTTCAAAGATATTACGGCTGGAAAATGTTGTTTCTCACAGAGATCATCTCTCTATAATAAGCTTCATGGTGATCCTGTATGGTGAGGGGAAAAAAAAAAACCAACAAAAAACCAACTATGCAGATTAGGAAAGGAGTCAATCACATGATTTTTATTTGTATGCTATCTTGGAGATGTCTGTGAGAGGAAAAGAGAACTTCTGCTTGTCTCCACAGCTCTGCACAAAGCCAGCCTAGCTGGAAACAAGCTGTCTCATGTCCTAGAGACTGCTTGTGGGAACTGTGTGGAATTCAAATGCAAGAAGGAGGATTTCTCAGGGGTGAGCAGGCACCCTCAGGGGGGCTGTGTTGATGGACAATTTGCAGCAGCCAGCTGGGAATTGGACCAAAGCACACATACAACCTTGCTGGAGTGACAGCTTGTAAGAGCCACGCTGAAATTCCCAGCTAGGACTCTGTAGCTCACGTGTGGGACTTGCTCTACCTTTGTTGGTCCTTTTCCTACCCTTTGTTGGATGTATGCTGAGTGGAGAATGCATGCAAAATGTGGGATTGACCAAAAACTTGTCCTAAATCCTCAGGATTATAATTAATAATGAGATATTGGGGTTGTTCTGATGTCCCTCAACAGCAGAGATTACTGTAGGTCTGGTGGGGTTAAAGCAGCAGAACTGATTTGTGCCAGCTGAAGATCAACTCCCATTTTAAACGTTTTACTGGAAAAGGAGAAATTAATTGTTTTGCTCCAGAATTTTCCAGATGTTGGAGACTGGAACCTGCTACTGAAACAGGATCTCTCATCCTCTTTAGCTTTTCAGATTACACAGCAGACAGACAGACAGACAGAGCATAGAGGGCATTTTTGTTGCAGCTTCTATTTTTGTCCCTTCCTCTGAGCTGTGTAAAACCTCCCGTGACTAAAATGTCTTTCTTTGGCATGGGAGAATCACATCTTTTGGGGTGATATAACTGAGTTGCGTGGGAAGCATTTCTTTCCTAGGCTAAGAAACTGATATTAAAAAAAAAATAAAAATACCGTTACATTCCAAACGGAGATCTTTGGGAAAGTTTGTGGGAAATAGGAGAGATCTATCCTCAAAACAACCGACTAATTCACTCTTAGGTTAAAATGTGGGACTTCTCAGCATTTCAAAGCCCATGTTTTTAGGTACTTGGAAGGACCCTCCATTTCTGTAGCTGTCACATTGATTGGAACCCCTTCAGAGAAAAGAATTTAAACCATATGTGCTTCTCTGAACAATTTAATTTCTATCAAAGCTAATGTTTGTTGATGATGAAACATTTTGTTTCAAAAATTCCTCTGATGATAAGAATTCACTAAGTAAAGTTTACATAACCTTTTTGGAGACCTTGACGGAAAAACCATGTCTTGAAAGCAGTTGAAATCTAACTGCTTGAAGACAACTCTGCCTTTCCCTCTGCAATTAGTACAGCTGAGTTCTGCACAGAAAAACACTTCCAAAGTTCCTCACTGGCCTCACCAGGTTTTTCCCTCAGACTGTATAATCCCATGATTACACAGTGATGTTGATGCAACGTGACATGGTGTGTCAGTGAAGTTTCTAACCACTTATTTTCTACCACTGAAGGGAAAACCCAGCATCCTGGATGCTTAAACTGAAGCAGAATTAAGAAAAAGAAAGAAATCTGATAATCGTTATAGAAGTCTACTTGCAAGTAACTGGCAGCTTTTCCTGAAAGTTTCAGCTGATGTTGACAAGAGGCTTGGCAGCCTGCCAGTCCACTCAATAGATATCTCTGCCAGGCTGTTCAGTAGCTACCTGTATTTAGCAATAATTCAGGAGGATGCTTGACTGGTTGACAAAAGCCCCCCCCCTCCCCATATCAACCTTGTGTATGGTCCCACAAATGAAATATTTGAGCTGGTTGTTACATAACCTTGGACATTGCCTCAGCTGTCCTGTTGGCTCTTTCGTGCTGTTCTCAGAAGTGGTGGCTTTTCTGACCATGAGTGTAAGGAGTGGGTACAGTGGTCCTGCAGTCACTAATTAGGTCGCTGCTACGGGCTTGGCAAAAAGGGCATTGTGTCCCCGCAGCCTGAAATTGCAAACCTTAGCTGAAGATTTTACCCTGCAATCAAGAAAATGCATTTTTCTCCCTTTCTTTGAAAGGGAATGCAATTTAGCTGGAACCCTATTAGAATAATAATAATAATAATAATAATAATAATAATAATAATAATAATAATAAAATCACTTCAGATAGCATAACCAATAAAGCTTCCTCCCCAGCTTTTCTGAGAGAAAGGTTAAATCAGTATAAGCCACAACAAAAGATCAGGGGAGAAATTGAATGTTGACAACATTGTTGAACGACAGATGAACATCTCCAAACACTCTGGTCACAGAGGGAGNGCTGCTACGGGCTTGGCAAAAAGGGCATTGTGTCCCCGCAGCCTGAAATTGCAAACCTTAGCTGAAGATTTTACCCTGCAATCAAGAAAATGCATTTTTCTCCCTTTCTTTGAAAGGGAATGCAATTTAGCTGGAACCCTATTAGAATAATAATAATAATAATAATAATAATAATAATAATAATAATAATAATAAAATCACTTCAGATAGCATAACCAATAAAGCTTCCTCCCCAGCTTTTCTGAGAGAAAGGTTAAATCAGTATAAGCCACAACAAAAGATCAGGGGAGAAATTGAATGTTGACAACATTGTTGAACGACAGATGAACATCTCCAAACACTCTGGTCACAGAGGGAGTGCTGAATCCAGCATGAAGAATGCCTTTTGAAAAATGTCAGCTGGCAATAACACAGTGTAGTGTGTGAGGGAGCACTGAAAAAAGAGGAAAAAACCCAGTTGGGTGGGGATACCAGACCCAGTTGTGCAAAATTTGCTATAGTAGGTACCTAAAAGTTGTAAACAGACTTGATTTTAAACTCCTTTTCAAATAACATAAGCTGGGACTTGTCAAATTGCATGGTTTTCCTCCAGATCATGTGTTTTTTTGGGGAGGAGTAGACCTCATTGTTTCTCAAGAAGCAGTGTTGATATGGTACCTTAGCTCTGCACCATGAAGGTATATGGAAGAGTTGGCATGAACTGGCTCCTCCCAGAGATGAAAGAATTCCTCACGTGTGAGTATTTTAGTATTTGAAGTTATTTTCTCTTTGGAAAAGCCAATGGAAGCTGAGCATCTCCAACTTTAAAACCATAATTGTTATTATTTTCCTATTTCCTAAAAGTGCTCCAGTGCAAACAGATCTAGCCAGATAACACTTAAGAGTCAGTGTTTAGCCCTAGCAGTTGTGAACTGTTTTGGGTGGTCAACCAAACCTGTTTTTCTAAGGTCATTCAAATAAGTGGCAATAAAATCTCATCTTCAAACTTATCTAAACTTCTTAAAAAAATTCAAAACAAAATTACTGTGTGAGGAAATGACATCCTGATTTAGAAGGCTTGAGATGTAGCAGTCTGAGCTGTGATTTTTGGAAGTGTTAACTGTGCGTGATTTTCAGATGAAATCAAGAGGAACAGGAGGGTGTTGTTTAGCCACAGTTTCACACCTTCATCTCTGGTGAATGCTCACTTTGCTGGTCTGGTCTACACTGATCTTAAAAGACAGCTGCTGCTCTCTGACAACTCTTTGGAGTGCAAAGTGATGCTCGTTTTAGTCTTCACCTTGCACTGGTCGGAGGAATCAAACTCACCTTCAAGCTGCAATGGCCTGGGAGCACCCTGAAGGTGAGTTGTGCTCATAATGCCCATGTCAGTGCCCTTTTGCTGAGACTGAAAACAGCTCTCCACTCACAAAGAGTCCCAGAGTATCCCGAGTTGAATGGGAACCACAAGGACCATCAAATCCAGCTCCTGTCCCTGCACAGACCCCCCAACAACCCCACCCTGGGCATCCCTGGCAGCGCTGGCCAAAGGCTCCTGGAGCTCTGGCAGCCTCGGGGCCGTGCCCATTCCCTGGGGAGCCTGGGCAGTGCCAGCACCTTCTGGGGAAGAACCTTTCCCTGATTTCCCACCTAAACCTTCCTGGCACAGCTCCAGCCATTCCCTGGGTCCTGTCCCTGCTCACGAGAGAGAAGAACACAGCACAGGCTCAGTGCATGGGTTTGGGTGAGTTACCCCATCTGAGGGGAGTCAAAGGTGATCACCTGCTGCAGTCATTACAACATACCCCTGTACCAAGGCACAGGCAGCTCTGTAGCTCCCAACTCCCGTTATTGGGGGTACATATAACACTTGTAAAGCAGAATGCAACTGACCTGCTTTAGGTGCCTTGTGCAGATCAGAAGAATCATGCCCCAAAAACTTCTACGTCTAGAGAACAAGCTCAGATGTATCTGTATTGTTGATGTTTAAATTTGGGCAGAATGACTCCACTCAATCCCCCACTCTAGGGGGATTTAGGATACAATATTGTGAGTCTGAGCCCATGCGACATGATGATTAGATAAAAATAATAAAATATTGGTGCAATGGTCAAAGGTAAAGCAAACAGGATCAGCCTTGGCTCAGGTATTAACATAGCTAAACAACCTCTACAACGAGCTGACTCCTTCCAAACAGCTCAAAATTCATCCAAGAACTCTGAAGGCTGCATCACCAAACTAGTGAAAGCTTTGACATCTAAAGATGCTCTTGAGAAGGGCAGTCTTTGTAGGCCACCACACTGCTAATCCACAAAATCTGGTGAACTGCTGTCTTGACATACTATTAGTAGGTTTTGTGGACTTGCCATGGAACATTATTAGTTTAACGATGAGTTAGAGATGGATAAACACATGTAGTGAAATTTGGACTTTGTCCTCCAGTTTCTGCAATATCCCTGTCTGAAGCCTTAAGAAGACTGTGAAAAGCAGGGCCCCTGCATATGTAAATGTGTGTTTTCTTTTCCCAGAAAATTAGTGCCATTTACCTTGGATTAACTTGGAGAGAAGCAGGACAGTACTTATTGAGTAAGGCACGTTAATACCTCCACAAATAGTGACCTCTTGCAACCTGTGGATGCCGTCACATATACAAATCCAGTTAAAAAGATAAACAAAGACAGAGAAAGCATCCAGTTGTCAAGAGTGCATTCCTAAAGAGATGAAGGACCACAGCTGAAGAAGAACTCTAGGTCTGTTTTAAATCTGTTTTTTCTCTCTATTTTCCTGGAGCTGGTGTGTGGCATAGATTCATCTTTATCTTCGTGTCCCTATAAATGTCTTTTTTTTCTGTTCAGGGATGAT
>WAAE01018799.1:194468-217047 GCA_013400495.1 Nicator chloris
AATTTTTTTTTTTTTTTCCTATTGTGATCATATGTCACCACTTTCAAATGTAATTCTGAATTTTTTTTTTGTTCGTTACAAAAGGCAGTGTTAGAAGGAAAACGTGAGAAGAATTAAAAAAAAAAAAAGTTGGTCATATAATTGTAGAGTCTTGAACCTAAAAAGGAAACACAACATCCAGCAAGTGATGTTTCTCTGCTGCTGAAAGACTTTGTCAGCAGTGTAATAATTTCATCTGGTTCCAGGCACAGTCTGAAGAAGTGCATGCTCTAGTTCCCTCAGAAAGTCTTTTTTTCTGGGAGCATTTTAGTAAGGACTGCAGTACATTTAACCTGTCTTGTCTTGCTTGAACTTTGAACCACTGCATGCTGTGGAGATGTTGGTGAAAAGCCTGTCCCGAATGGGCAAAAGGTTTTCACTCCTCCCTCTCCTGTCTCTTAGAATGGATCTGAAATAAGATGTCCCCAGGTCAACACCTGCAGGTCCCTGGGGAAGGAAATCACCACACAGACCACTCCTGAGCAGACTGCTGGGAGGGAGGGGACCAGGAACTGATGCTGATCCTGTTCTGGGAGTTTGGCTTTTTGTTTTCTGGTTTTCCGGGAGTTCTGTCTGAAAACAGAGTCCTGCTCAAACAGCATCTTTGGGGGATTTCTCTGTTTTCTCACTGTGTTTTGTAAAGTGTAACTTTGTTTACTGCTCTTCTATTTTAGTTTGTGTTTCTTGCTTTTCCAGCCAAACTGAAAAATTATTTCTTTTCCCAGCCTGAGTACTATCCACAGAACGGAGGAGCAGAAGAGAAATGAAAAGGAGAATTAAAGGGTGAGAAAAAAATCTTACTCCCAGAGAAGAAATTTCCATGGAGAGTCTCATGGTGTGTCTCTATCCTGACAGGTACAGACAGACTGAAGCTCCCTTTCATGAGCAGCCCCAGACTTGCAATATGTTTTAATTCAGAGAAGTACAGGATCTTGTTTGGGTCTGGGTGACCACTGGATCATATCAGGCCATAGCTAACCCTGAGCCATCAAACCTGTTGTAAAGGCATCTGAAATTCCAATCAAATGAGGAGCCTGAGTTAGGATCTTAGCTGGGAATCTTAACATTCCTACCTCAGGGGTAGGGTCCCAGTCCTGTGTGTGCAAGAGGGCAAGCTATCCCTCTGTGTCTTTTTTTGTCTTCTGTTTCAGAGTGGGACCATTCACCTGAAATCATGGTGAAATCGCATTTATTCCTGTCAACTAAGTTTTCCCCTAAAACCTGTGGAGACAGACCCTAGGAAAAAATGAAGCTATATTTCTGCAAGAAGCAGATGTTTGAAGCTCATTATTTTCCTACACCTTGAGCATCATCTTCACAGAAAAACATATTCCAGGTAAATTTTAACCAAACTGCACTCTGGAATGCTGTCTTTTTGAGCACAGCTCATAAATATTACAGTGGAAATGGGAGATTTGGCACTTGAGACACGTTCTTTGTTTGACATTGCCATGTTCTGGTGGGTGATTGGCCTGTTGGAGAGAGCAGAGCCCATGGTCTTGTTAGGAGCTTGATTAACAACCAGCTTTAATGCATGACCAGGCTGCCATGTACCATGGCAATCATTCCATGCCTCTGCACTGACTACATGACCCCAGCAATAAAAACACTGCTAAGTGCCGAGAGCAGCTAAAATAGAAATAACCCAGATATGCAAAAGCTGAGAGAGTGGCACGGGATTTTTCCCACTGTTTTGCTAATGAATCTTCACCAAGCTACTTGCCAGAAGTTTTTGAGCAGGTTTGAAAGCTGCTGACTCAGGATCTGAATTGTGGCAAGGCCTAAAAACCATGGTGGGGCTAGAAAATCAGAGTGAATATTATCTCCAAGTTTTAGGTTGCTTTAATAATTCTTTTGTTTGTTTCCTTGGGCATGTGGCTTTATGCAGTGACAATAACTTCCTCAGCTACCAGAAGACTGGTTTGAAGCAAACCAGGAATACATGGGTGTGTGGAGCAGAGGCTGGTGTTTACCCTGAGCTGCACTTTACAAACTCATGGCCAGTGTCATGGAGCCAGGACTCACTCCTGATCACAGGATCCTGAGTTGGAAAGGATTCACCAGGACTGTTGAGTCCAGCCACTGCCACAGGACCACCTCAAGGATCCTACCACATGCCCGAGGGTGTTGTACAAATGTTTCTTGAAGCCAGGCTTGGTGCTGTGACCATTCTCGGGGAACCTGTTCAGTGCCCAAGAACCCTCTTGGCGAAGAACCCTTTCCCAACATCCAGCCCAAACAACCTTCCCAGTATCCAACCTAATCCAACCTCCCCTGACACAACTTTGACCATTCCCTCCAGTCCTGTTCCTGGTCAAAGACAGCAAAGATCAGAGCCTGCCCCTCTGATGTCTCTTGAGAGGAAACCCCAGTGAGGTTTGAGCTCAGTCTCCTTTTGTCCCAGCTGAACAAGCCAAGTGACCTCAGCTGCTCCTCGTATGCAAAGGAGTATACGAGAGTAACAAGAAAAAACCCACATTAAATAATTTTTCCTGTCTATGCTACACATCCTTTGTGTACACTCTGAACTGGGTTTCTTGCCCTGGCTTCAGGGCTCTGCTTTCTATTGGGCACCATAATAATCCTGTTAATTTTTTGATGTATTTCAGATAAAGTGCATGTTGACCCGGGCTTTACTTTGTAATGACACGTATAAACTGCTCTGATGATGCAGAAAATTCCCAGGAAACCTTTAATGACTGACAGCTTAGTGGTCTGGGCTTTCTGCTCTGCTGGGAGTTGGTCTCTCCTGTGGCATACGTGTGAGCATGGGTTCAGCACTGAGTCAGGTGGAAGAGATCCAGCAACTGGATCACCAGTGCCAACATCTGACGTCTACCTACTTGCTAAGTTTATCCAGGCTCAGCTTGGGAGGTCTGCTGGGCACAAACCCCATCACAGCAGATGTGTTAGAGCACTCCTCAAGCTCCTCCCCTGGCCCCCAGGAAAATAACTTTCAGGATTAAAATAATAGAGTAATGGCTGAAACCCTGGAATATGCTCCAGGAATGGTAGTTTCCTTTTCAGTTCTCATACACAGCTGAGAATGGAGCCCTTTTGTTTGTTTGTTTGTTAAAACAGGATGGAGTATTGTATTCTTCTCTGGAGACACTTGGAGTTACAGATTGCGGAGAGATACTGCACTACAGACCAACTGTGAAAGCTTATTTTCCTTATCCCACAGCAATAAATGCACTTCATAAATTGCAATTAAAGATGCGACTGGGGAGTCTAGCTAAATGAGTGGCAGTCCTCCAAATGTGTTGGCTTTTACTTTAAGAAAGGGCAGAGGTGTTCTGTATTTTGGCAATGTTTTTATGCCTCCTTGTGCCAAGCAGGACCCACTGAAGCTGGAGAGGTGTTGCCTTCAACAAAGCTGTAATGGCTTAACATAGCAAACTGTCTTACATTTTGTAAGAGATCTTCTCATTTTTCCATTAAATCAGGCTTGAGAGACAGGGGTAATGTTAGCTACCAGCAGCTAACACAGACCTAAATTGTGTTTGTACTGGCTGCGAATTTAAAATTGAAATTGTGCTGATAACTTGCAATATGCAGCTCATCTTTCCAGGGTTCATAGTTGGGTTGGTTTAAGAAATAAGGGGAATTTTGGTCTTCCACATTTCAGAACTAGTGTGGGGAAGGGAGTCTAAGGACAGTCTGCCTTTCACTCCTCATTTAACATTGTCTGATGCAGCTCATATTGTCTTGATTATGTGACAGCAAAAGCCCCACATGACTTCCCAAATCCTTATTAAACTGGCAGTGTCTCAGCCCTGTAACTCTCCTTGTCCAGCAAAGCAACCCAAAACCAACAATTTTCAAAACTTCAGTGACATGTCACCAGTTCAACCAAGGTTTCTGGGTTTGCTGAGTCTGAAGTGACAGCTCTGCCCTGCAATCCTAGGCATCCACTTCAATAAATGTTATCAGATATGCACTGAAAAGTCAGAAGTTGACAGAGAAAGGACAGGTACATTACGTTATAATAGCTAAATATTATGCAGAGTTTTTGTGTTTTTAATGGTGATGTCAGGAAATGTTTCCATTTCAGAGTCCAGATGGAAAAATTAGGCTAAAAATGTAGAGGAAGTCTCATAAAAAATTCTGCTTCCACATTAAAAGCCACATCTATTTTCCCAGCTAAGCTATTTCTGAAGGATACAAGAAGAGACAGATGATGTAAGGAAAGAAGAGCTTATTTTAAAAAGTGATATCTACTAAAGCAGGTGTTTGTGTTATTAGTGCTGAAAAGAACTTTTACCCCTGAGAATGTAAATTAATTTATAAAAAATGAAGAGAGGCAAGCAAGTCCATACGTATCCAAACCAGATCACTTGTTTTCAATTAAAAAAATGGTAATCAACATTTTTATGGAATGTAAAGCTCTGGACTTCCAGTTTTCCCTCATGTTGCCAAACACAAGCCTGCCTTGTTGCTGTGCCCAGTGTGAACAAAGGCAGGGATTTGCTGGTTACACACAGGCTCAATCCATCCAGGATCTACAACCAAACTCTTTCCTCTACCAGAATGCTTTCTCAGGTAATATAATTTTTTTCCTTGGAGCTGTTTTGACTGGTGCTCAACCAGGCAGAAATGTCATCTTGGATTTGAAAATTACCTCACCTGCTCGAGCTCATAATCCTGTGTATGTCCCGTGTCAGTTCTGTAACTGAGCTGGCTCCTGGGGGGTGTGGGCTGTGCTGCTCTGGTGGGGCTGTGTGTGCTCGCTGCAGGTGAGGACCTGACTCCTTCCAACAGCTGCTGCCATTATGTACTCAAATAACACCACAAATTTACATTGCTTTGTTTGCACATTTTTTGCTGTTAAAGTATAAAAATCCCCCACCCAGCTGTGTTTGTCTTTCTTTTTTTTTTTTTTTTCATGTTTCCTTTCCTTCGGTTTTCTCCTCAAAGTTTTTGCCACATCTTCTTTTTCTCTTTTCCCACTGCATGCATCCTTCTGCTTCATTGGCGTACACAGAGAAATTCTTTCTCTTGTCATTTTATTTCCCTCTTCTTTCATCTCCTGCTGTTTTTTGTGACCTTTCCTTCTTTCCCTCCCTTTTTCTGCTCACTGCCCTGTGAACTTCCCCATCAGCACCACTGATGTAAAGGATGGTCTGTGGGAAAAAAACCCCAAACTATAACTTGACGAGAAGCAAGGGATCTTGGTGAATACAATTTGCTGGCCAATATCTATCTCAATATCTAACTTCCAGGTGAACTTGCTGTAAAAATTACTTCCCACCTACAGGATTCCCCTCCTCCTGGCAGGAGGATGCTCACTGCTGCTTGGCTTGTAATGTGGGTGTACAATATTTGATTTATGGGGCAAAGCACCCGAAAAAGCCCACATGTGATGCCATGGGCAGTACACGGGGACAATCCAATGTTGGTTTGGTTTAGTTTGGTTTGGGTTTTTATTTTGTGTGTGTTCAGAGCCAGAATCATTGCCTCAGGCTGGGTGAAGCCAGCTCGGGGAAAATACCCAGCTTGGGGTGAGAGTGTAGTTTATGTCTTTGTCCCACAGTCCACTTTCACTGATTATACCTGAATGGAAGCCTTTTCCAAGTAAGAGCTGTTCACAGGCCCTGAGCTGCCTGCAAAGCTTGGCAGCTGGGCTGGGGAGTAAGGTAAGAGGACAAAGCCATTGCTTTCGATGGTTTTCTTTCAGTGTTCCTCAAGTGGATAAATTTCAACAACATGTCTACTTCTTGGTCCACTGGTCACAGTTCCCAGTGGATGTGTGGAAGTGGACAGGGTCTTTTTGGGCTACATCATGCCATTGTTTTCCATAGCAGAGGATTTATGGGATAGCACTGAGCACTCAGAGGGGAACAAACTGTTCTTTTGCAGAAAGCCTAAAGATGGGACGGGAGTGCCAACAGAAGCGTAGAATCATAGAAGGGTTTGAGTTGGAAGAGATTTTAAACCTCATCCAGTTCCACACCCCTGCCAGGGGCAGGGACACCTTCCACTATGCCAGGTTGCTCCAAGCCCCATTCCACCTGGCCTGGGATATTTCCAGGATTCAGACACAGCCACGGTTTCTCTGGGTAGCCTGTGCCAGGGCCTCACCACACCTCATAACCAAGAATTTAATCCTAAAATCTCATCCTACTCTGACATCTGTCAGTGTGAAGCCATTGCCCCAGTATAAAATATACAGGAACTGTGCCTTCTGTTGCTGCCTTCAGGAACCTGAATAGGCTGAAAATCTAATGAAGGTCGTACATTTAAGGCCCACAGATTTTTGCATGTGCATTTTGGTTACCTTTACTAAGTCACATATGTTTTCCACAGACTGGGAAACACCAGCTACAGGCAGAAGGCCTTTCTGAAGGATCAGCAAAGTTCAAAGGAGCAAAATGGATGCTTCCTCAAACCCAAAGGCTCTGTTTAGAACATGTAACTGTTAAAAAATAAACAGGGAGCCCTCACAGGTTGGAAAGGTATGTCTGCACTATTGTAAAGCAGGATGGTACCCTGCGTGAAACTAACGGGATGGAGGTTGGAAACTGCTACCAGTGCAGCTGGGTTGGATCCACATGGGTCACCCCTTCAGGCATTCACCCAGTACTTTGGGCAAAGGCTGAGCCTTCCCTCTGCTCTGCTACTGCTGCTCAAACGAGCTGGTCTGAAGCAGGGGGTGCATTCCATGAGCTGCAATTACAGCTCATTTGCTCCCTGGTCATGCCCAGAGTCGCCTGTGCTGTTCAGGGCTGCCCCTTCTGTGATGTGCTGGTTACGGCAGAGTGTTGCAGTCATAAACTCACTGGTGTGCCCCAGCTTTGGGCATCACCAAAATAGCACACCACCAGGTCAGAAATGACATGCTCCAAACATTCCTCTTGCCCAATGTCAAGCCCCTCTACTGAGAAGGATTTTTTAAGGACAAAATTCCAGCACAAGAAAATATTTTAGGAGAGATGTGGGGCATATACACTGTATAAAGAGGTAAGAAAAAGAGTGAGAGCACATTGAAAAATTACCTGCCTTAAAAGGTGAATCCTATTTTAAGGTACCCCAATATTTCCAAAATTTCAATATAAGAAACTTGAAGCAGAGTACAGTTGGCATGAAAGAAGCAAGGTTGATGCTATTTTAGAGCATGACTTTGTGCATGCAATAGCCTCCAGCATGACACAAAGGGCACAGAAATGGAAAAATAAAATAAATACTAGATGAGAAATTTATGACTCAGATGATTAATGAGGGGTGACAAAAGCATCTTTCTTTCCAAAGATATATTAAGATAGCAACCAAATGTTATTATTGGAGATAACTGGGACAGTGGGTAGAGCTGGGAGATAATTTTCTCCTCTGTGTTGTGCTTCCTGAGTAGCTGAGCAGAGATTTTGGATAGACACTGCTGTCGCGCTGACACCTTCCCCAGACAATAAATAACCTGCAGACCCACAGCCCTGGTTAATGGAGCCAGATGCCAGAGTCACTGGGTGAAGTGTGTGGTCTGCACTGTGAAGCAGGTCAGACTGTTGGTCTCCTCTGACCTTAAAACTCACAAATCATAGCCAGAAATGAACACTACCCATGTAAACCACCGTCCAGAACTACGAGAATTGCAGGATCATAGAATCCCAGAATGCTTTGGGTTGGAATGGACATTCAAGATTATCCATTTCCAAACCTGTCCCATAAGTAGGGACATCGTCCATTATCCCAGGTTGCTCCCAGCCCTGTCCAACCTGGCCTTGGACACTTCCAGGGATAGGGCAGTCACAGCTTCTCTGAGCCTCAGCACCCTCACAGCCAAGAACTCCTAATATCTAACATAAATCTACACTCCCTCACCTTAATGCCACTGTCTTTTGTCTTGTTACTCCAGGCCCTTGTGCAAAGTCCCTGTCCAGCTCTCCTGGAGCCCCCTTTAGGCACTGGAAGGAGCTCTAGGGTCTCTTCAGATTCTTCTCTTTTCCAGGTGAACATCCCTGGTGCTCCAGTCCTGGCTACAGAACTGACGAGATTCAGCCCTTGGGGCATCAAAGACAAAGACAGTTAGGAGCCAAACCAGACCTGGAAAGCTGTATAAGAGCACAAGATGTCTCCTTTCAAAATGTTTTGGCACAAGAATTTAGCATGCAGCCTGCCCAGGGGCTGGAGTTCACAGCCCAGGAGCTCCTGGTGCTGTCTCAATGCAGATGTAGCTGCTCCTGTCACAGACCAGAGGGCCTAGAGCCTGGGAAAAGGAGAAGTGATCCAAGTGGGATTTTTAAGGGCCTAAATCCAGAACTGTGATGCTGATTCAGCTGTTATTTCGCCCTGCAGGCAGTTATGTTTCAAGGGCACCTTAGGTTTTTATGGTTAATTTTTCCAGATGCCTGAACATTTTTCCTCGCTCCCAATAAATTTCCAGAAATCAACAATGACTTTGGTTTTTCTCCCCTGAGAGGCATGAGCCAATGGGTTTCCTCAAGTTACCTCCAAGGCTGTTTCTTTTTGACTTTTGCCATTTTTTACCACACCAGAAGGGAGACCCTTCATTCAAATACCAGAACCCATGCACAAAGGGGATATCCATGCCCACCCTTTTCCCTCCGTGAGGGTGTCAAATCCCTGTTTCTGGCGTCTCAGGAAACTGCTGTAACCACTAGTCTGTAAAGTGGTGTAGGAAAGAATTCAAGATTCATGGTCAGACTGAGTGAGGTTGGCTCAATTCGCTTCCAGCAGTGTCAGGGAGGAGCTGGATCTGCTATCAAGGGTAGAAGAAACTGGAGTTTTGAAAGAAAACCTCTAAAAATGGCCAAGCAGAAGAGGAAGATTTAGGTAGATATTGTGTTACTGTTCATACAAACAGTTTAGTCAATGTTGGAAAGCAACTGGTTAGTGTTGGATCTCATCTCTCTTCAAATCACAGTAAGATGTATTTTGTCTCCTAAAAGAGATTTTAGCCTTTAAAACCATAGAAAACCACAAAAAGACACCAAATCGAAGACCCCGTTTAAAGGAAGCATCATTAAAATGCAATATTTGCTGTTTAAATTTGTCTGTGACTGTAAGCTGATATCTAGCTTTTTTGCTCTAAATATAGTATTTCTTTTCCTGTTGAAGTCAAAATATGGTTTTTTTGTTCAAATGACCATTTATGTGTACAATAAACCAAATCACAATATCAGCATAAGCATGTCTCAAAATTCTTTTTTAATGAATGCCTGCTGTTTTCATGAATCTTTCCCCAGCCATGACCAGATCCCAGAAACTCCCCCAGAAGCCAACGGGAATTTTTTCTTTAATATTCACAGGTCTTGAATCAAATGTCTCAGGGAAAAAGAAGAAAAAGAAAAAGAAAAAGAAAAAGAAAAAGAAAAAGAAAAAGAAAAAGAAAAAGAAAAAGAAAAAGAAAAAGAAAAAGAAAAAAGAAAAAAGAAAAAGAAAGAAAAAGAAAAAGAAAAAAAAAGAAAAGAAAAAGAAAAAAAGAAAAAAAAAGAAAAAGAAAAAGAATGTCTGGATGAGCTGAAGTATTTAAAAAGTGTTTTTTCTTCTGGATTTGTGTCCTGTTTTCCTTTGACCCTTTTGATATGACCTCAGATTTCTGATCTCTTTCTCTCCCCCAGGTGCTGCCAAGGGGATGAATCTCCATGTGCATCCCCAGTTCCTGTCCTTGTGGGCACTCTAATCCTTCCCCTGAATCTCCATGAGCAAGAAGCAGCACTTGTGGCTCTCAGAAATTCCTATGTTGATCAGTGACCAGTAATTTCATAGAGAAAGGCCAGGTCACGCCTAAAACTGAGTAGATAAGCTGCTGGTTTTCAAGAAAAATTCTGGAATTTAATATCTTTGAGGCCTCTGCCCTTCTGTTGAAGTTGCTCTGTGGGTTTACAGGTTATTGAAAAAGAATGTCAGGTAGCTAGACAAGCACAAAGTATGATCACAAAGTCCTGTTTCCTTGGCTAAACATCACCATGAATAACTTTTGAAAAAGCAAATTCAATGTACCTGGATTAATCTTATCTCTAGCAGTGATTTAGAAGCAATAT
Organism: Nicator chloris; assembly: GCA_013400495.1. Taxonomy (NCBI): domain Eukaryota; kingdom Metazoa; phylum Chordata; class Aves; order Passeriformes; family Pycnonotidae; genus Nicator; species Nicator chloris. The sequence goes on from WAAE01018799.1 coordinate 204,506, forward strand.
ACAGAATAACATGCAGGGAGAGTTCTCTGCTGGTGATACACATCTAGAAACTTTTCCAGCATTACTAACTTCTAAACTTCTGATTTTGATAGCATCCTCCTCCACACAGCAGCAAATTCAAGTCAGCTAAAGAGATAAGCAGCTTATCTATTTTGAAGTTCTTTTTCTTTCCTCTTTTCTGCAGGTACTTCATCAGTTCAAAAGCTCAAGGCAAAAGGACATTCCTGGGAAAGATTCACAAAGTGAGAGGAGGAAAGAGCAAAATGCAAACACAGCTGATCCTCAGTGAAATGAAGCTTCCTCCAAAGGCTGTCACAAGTAGATACGTGCACACCTAGCTTTGCTTCTTGGGATTCTTCTTCCTTATGCATCATATACTAATTATCTCACTAGTCTGCCTGTGACACTTGATTTGGCATTTTTCCTGCTTCTTGCTTGTAAATTTACATCAGAGAAGAGATAGAGCGAAATTATTAATGAAAATGTATCCACAGGTGTCTTTCCAAAGGAAGGGAGCAGGACTAGTGTATGAAACAGATCCTGCTTTTAGATTTCCTTTTAGCACATTTCCATTTAGTTCTGAACCCTACTAATTTTCATAGGCAAGAGGATAAAAGCAGCAACAAACATCTCAGCTGGTTCTGAATTTCCCCCCACAGACAGAATTATGTATCTGCTGTTCCTTTCTCTGTGTGCTTCTCTGAGGAAACAGACAGCACAGTGTTCGCCCGCTGCTCTTGGTCCTTTATAGTGGCATCCCAAAAAGGAGGATTCCCCAATGAACCAAGGCACAGCAGGTAGGATTTCTTTGAGAAAAAATTATCTAGTGCTGAGCTGTTGTAGAGAAAGAGGGACTTAATCAGCAGTAGAGGAATGAGATGAATTAGTGGTGAACACGATGGAGCTGGGTTAAAGTTTGGACTCTACAATCTTAGAGTCCTTTTCCTTAACGACACAGCCTTAACGACTCTGTGATTCTGTGAATTGTGGCCTTACACTGCTTGATGTTTGGGCTGGTTTTGGTGTGATGAAGCCCCCCGTCACCATGACCACTGCATGCTGGAGCAATGAGGAGAAGCCAAGAGGAGATATCAACAATGACACCAGCAGCTGAGGGGAAATAAAGGAGCTGTCACATGATACCTCATGTTGGAAGGAACCCACAGGGATCATCCAGCCCAGCTCCTGTCCCTGCCCAGACCCCCCAACAACCCCACCCTGGGCATCCCTGGCAGTGCTGGCCAAAGGCTCCTGGAGCTCTGGCAGCCTCGGGGCCGTGCCCATTCCCTGGGGAGCCTGGGCAGTGCCAGCACCCTCTGGGGAAGAACCTTTCCCTGATATCCCACCTAAAGGATTTCCCCTTGTTCTGTATGCCTGTCTTATCCTGCCTCTGAAGTAAATTAGCTGTTCAATAAATGGGAGACACCCGTCAGCAGTAAGGTGGAGGTGGGAGGTGGATGTGAACAGAGGAGGATGCTCGAGAAGATCAGCTCAAAGCTGATGTGCTGCTTGGGAAAAAGGTGCAAATTTTTTCACACTGAGTTAGGAGGCGTGTTTTCACCAGGAAGTGGTGACACACAGGACAACACCTAAATGTAGTAAATATAGCAACAAGGGGTGTGTGGCTGTTAGGTGATCACTGCTCTTCAGGTGTTGAAATGTGAGCTCACCAGCCTGTCTAAAGTGCCCTGCTTTTAAAGCCTCAGTTTATGAATGTGCATAGTAGGAAAAAAAAGTTTTTTGGTCTGTCAATATTTTTCTTAAATTTGATCCTTAGCCCAATGTATAGACAATAACTCAGTGCTCCCTTAGCTACTTTCTCCAATTTTCTATTTAGGTTTATTTTTTACTTTCTGACCAAAAGATTGTGTTTTTTTCTTACCTGCCACTTGTTTGCTACTTATAACTATCCTAAACTTTTAAACTTTTCTTAAAATGTATTTTTTTTTAAATAAGCAAATTCACTGAAATGCACCCCCCATAAGAAAAGCAAGTGAAAAAACCACACCTTTTAGAAACTCAAACTGTTAATTGCAATTGCAAATTATTTTTCTTTCTTTCTCTTTCTTTCTTTCTTTCTTTCTTTCTTTCTTTCTTTCTTTCTTTCTTTCTTTCTTTCTTTCTTTCTTTCTTTCTTTCTTTCTTTCTTTCTTTCTTTCTTTCTTTCTTTCTTTCTTTCTTTCTTTCTTTTCTTTCTTTCTTTCTTTCTTTCTTTCTTTCTTTCTTTCTTTCTTTCTTTCTTTCTTTCTTTCTTTCTTTCTGTCTGTCTTTCTGTCTTTCTGTCTTTCTTTCTGTCTTTCTTTCTGTCTTTCTTTCTTTCTTTTTCTTTCTTCTTTCTTTTCCACTTAACACTTTTTTCTGCATTTCAGCTGCAGCACAATAGGGAATCTATGGTTTTGGGGTTTTTTTCTGCTTAAAAAAGCCCCACAACAATGTGATCGAATCTTTCAATGGACCCATGGCTTCAATAAAATCCAGCTCTAATTTACATGAGTCCTATAGCACCCAAATGCTCCTGACAATTCAATGAACTTCTGCATTTCACTGGAATCCTTACAAACCATATTGGGTACAACAGAGCTGTTAATAAAACTGGAGCTGTATAATTACAACACACTCATCCTTGAAGATGCAGGCAGATGTGGGGAAGGGTTCCCCATTTGTGTCATTGAAATACCATTGCAAATTACCTCTGAGTTAACTACATTTAGACAGAAGTACAGGGGAAAAAAAAATCTTCCGTGATAATGACAAGACAAAAATATCCATAAAAAGGAAATAAAGATGACATACATCTTTTACATGGCTTAGGGGCTTTGCTTCCTGAGAGTTTACGTCGTCGTCAGCTGTCAGGGCCGTTCTATGCATGATTTATGTATGCATAATAAAGACATCCTGGTTGAGGGACTGATCTGTGATTTCCAACAGCTTTGAAACTAACAGCAATAAAATACACAGCACATGAATAATATAGGGTTTAGTTTAAAAAGACCAAATTTTGAAAAATGGGAAGCATTTTTATTTTCAGTTGCTTCATGCGCTCTTTTATTTTTTTTTATTTTTCCCCCCTAGGTCGAATCGAATGACAGCTTTTAAGGGAGACAGGCCTAAGATTTCCAGTCTCTGGAATCTTTTAAGGGAGCGTTTAAGCCATCTCAGTTCAGATTTAGGACAGACTGTGAAGGTGTTGGAGCTTGAATGTCAATCAGCTCTCCCTGAAGTGCCGCGGGACTTCCCACGCCGTTTTTGGCAGCGGGGCTGGTGTGCTGCCAGCCCTGACACAAGCCATCACACCGAGCAGGGATGGGCAGAGCCGTGGGTGCTCTCAGGCCACCATTGGTGAGTCGTGCTGAAGTACATCTCACACAGCTCACCAGCCCTCATGCCCTCCTGCTCAGCCAACAGGGCTCGGTCATGGGGGTGGTTATCCCTGTGCTGTTGTTGGTCGTTTGCAGCACAGGACAAATGCACTGGGCAGAGAACACGTCTCTACTCAAGATCATTCTAACTGATGACTGGATGAAAGGGACATTTTCATTTTCTGTGGTAAAATCAAGATGCAAACGATCAGTAATTTGGATGGAATTCCATAGGAAACTTGTGCTAACCAGTCCCTAGCTCCTGCACTCTTGTCCATCCCCATGAAATTATCCATTTTATAATAATAGAACTTCAGCAGGTATCTAGGGAAATTTTACTGGTGCTGCATTGCAGTCACATTTCAAAATTTGCCTCTGTTCAGGTTAATGAACTGAAACGGAGGATTAGATAGTGCTTAATGACAACAAGAACATGACAAAGGTGCAAAACCCTTCAGGAGTTGTCTCCAAATGTACATTAAAGTTCCCATTTGGCTCTGCAAGTAATGAAGGCGGACAGAGGTTCTTCATAGCCTCAGAACCTATTTTAATTACCCCTTCCCTAGGTAATTATTAACAGGGGAGGAGAGAACTGCCTGAGAGCGTGAATGCTAATGGGTTCCCCTGAGAGTGTGAGTCCAGAACATCAAGGAACATATGATGGGCTAACAGCCTCTCCAACAAGTTTCTGCTGGCTTGGAGCTGGGATGCCGGTGATATTCCTCGATGACTTGAGGACTAAACCATGTCTTTATAAAAGCAAAGCTGTTCTTGTACTAAAATATTCAAGGGGAAGGGAAATTGTGTTGCTAAAACTTGGGCTTTTGACACAGTCAAACGCTGTCAGAGCAAATAAGGGAAGGAAGGTGGAAAGAGGATCTGAAGGATCTGAGAGCTGTGGCTTCACCACTGGTTAGGGTGTTGGTTTTTAATAACAGCTGTACAAGTGATCTGTTAAGTGGAGGGAGGCCTCATGGCAAACCAGAGCAAAGAAACTGGTTCATACTTGCACCATGTCAAGGGCATGACAAGGCTTGTAAAGAAAAATAAAAGCCCAGACACGTGTGGGACTAAATGTGAATCCTTACCCCCCAAAAATTCAGGTCTTGAGGTGTTATCTCGGGTCTAGCACACCAGGTATTAGATCATTAATTAGGGTTATTATTCAAAATAATGCATCTCCCTGTTATGTGGTCCAAGTGTCAGACAAATTCACCTTTGAGTGAACTGTGATGAGCAGGCACTAAAATAATGTCTTTATTGTTTTATTTGTTTCAGAAACCTTTTAAAACCAGTTCTGCTGTGCTAGGAGGGAATTTAACACATAACTGCCAGGGCAGAGGATGGAGTCAGAAGTAATTCTTCCACTTTCTCTGGTGTTTTCCCCTGAAGTCCTCCTCCCATCAGAAAACAGTCTGAGGAAAAGTCTTTGCATGGAGATGGCATTGCAATAGAAAAACATTATTTCTTTGGTAGCCAATTTGACCTGAAAGTAACTAAAATGGTATTTTACATTTGTGTTTGCCACATTTTCTGCACTGTGTTCACAAGGCTCTTCTTTTCAACCTTTCCCAACTCACCAGTTTGGGTGAGAGCTGGCTGATGTTCATCCCAGCTAAACCCAACCCTTGAGTCACCTGGTGAGATTGCCATTATTGCCATTCAGCCTGCTTCCCACTGGTGGACCTTCTGGAGAACCCCATGGAGCCAGGGTAAAACTCAAGGCAGTATTTGGGAACTGGTTGCTCCCTGGCCACTACACAGGAACATTGGGTTATTCACTGGTACATAGAAACAGAGGAGTGATGTGATGACAGGTGGGCACACGAACTACCCCAGATTGGTGTCTAGGCATGCTTATCACCATATGGGCCACGTCTTTTTCTCCTCTGCATTTCACACAGCCAGGGTGGTTTGGGTTCTCCCCCATAACCAAGCTGCTGAGGGTGTCTGTAAGACACTTATTTCTAGTGAGAGATTTGAGAGAATGCTTTGATAGGCTGCCTGGAGGAGGACTGATAAGGCCAAATGCCCTTTATGAACAAATGAAACCTGGTGCATTATTTTCTAGAAGCTGTCTGTGTAAGGGCTCTTTGGGTGTTGGTACAGAGAGAAACCAAACTACCTCTGGTACCATCATTGGCATCTTGGCCAGTTGGTGCCCTGGGTTAATGAATTTGCACGTATCACCAAATTCCTTGGGCTGTTGGGCTTTAGGTTCACAAAGCTGAGGTACTGGCACAGCAGAGACATGACTCTGGTTGTGGACAGGGTAAAAACCTTGAGGGTCCCTTCCAGCTCTGGATGTGGTGTGAGCCTGTGGGGCGCTGGAATCTGGCAGTGTGTGCATGTCTGTGTGCACACAGAGGGGTGGCAGTGCTCAGAGCTCCTGCTCTGAGCTGGATCATGCTGCCATGGTCCCCCCCACAGGTCACACAACCCCGATTTAGGCAATCCTGCCTCCCCTCTGCTGCTGCTCCATAACAAAGGCACAGCGCTGCTGCCTTCTCCCCCTCTGCCTTCTGCAGCTGTCACCACCTCATGCCAGGAGTTCAACATTAGGAGTTTTGAGCTAAGAAGTCCTGCTCAGATGATCGTGCTTATAACAACTGACAGGCATTCCAGCTTAGCCAAAATATGTGGTACACACCACGAGTCCAATCATCCCCCTTATAGCTGCCTACGAAGAGTTGTTTTTTTCAAACCAAGCTTTTCCATTGTAACTTTCTTCCATTCTTGTTTCAGCTCAGTAAACATTAACCACCATGACCTACTGCATAAACCCAAACCATATTAAACAGCTTAGGTTTATAGCCAAATCCTAACACCCTATTTGGGGAATGGCTACAGTGCTTGGCTGTTTCTATAGTTCTGTGGTTTGGGGTTTTTTTTGGACAAAGTCAAATCTTTACTTGACTGAAACATTTTGAATATGTTTAACACCACACTGCTAAAGCAAAACACATAGACGGAACCAATCCATTTGTTTAAGAACAGTACAAATATTAAAACAAACATAAACCCCAAACCTATGTGCAGTATAGGTCCAAAACCTGTAAAAGGAACTGACAAGTTTTTATGAACTAACTTATATATATATATGTGTGTATTTATGTTAGAACACAGGAAATGGCCTCCACCTTTCAATTTACTTGTGGCTCAACATAATCTTGTGCTTTCTCATGGATAAACACCCACTGCTCCTATCAGAACTGCCAGCAAGCTATTCAAGCAATTCTGAATATCATGGTTTTAGTTTTCGAAGGAAAAGGCAACAGAAGGTGAGGAGGGGGAAAACCTCCTAGGGTGGTATAGACAAAAGGATAAAGAGCAGGTCTGAAAATTCAGACAAATTGTCATCAATCAGGGGCATTCTGAGCAGTGTCTCCACAGAGCCATACCTGTGCTTGGGGCTATGGGATGTTTTCATTAGTAATACAGGATTAGATTTAAACTCAATGCCAACAGAATTTGCAGCTGAGGAAGATTGGTAGAAGTATAAATAACTGCAGGGTGCATGTAAGGGAGATCACTGATGAGGTTCAGCTTATTTGGGCAGAACATGTTTTAACAGAGCCAAAGGCAATGCAGTCCATGCAGGAATGCAGAATGCATAATCTGTTACTACCAAATAGTTGTGAAATTTCATACATGGGGAAGGGGCAGCCTTCCTGCAGGCCAGGAATATAAGGGATGCCTCTACGGGCCAGCTCATGGTGGGTGAGTAACTCAACCTGACCTCCATGCCTTGCTGAGACTCTCAGCATTCCTAATTTTTCTAGGGCATGTAGAGATCCCTAAATGGAGAGGGGTGATTGGTGTGATGGCAGGAGGAATGTCCAGCAGAGGTGGCTGACCTTGGTCTGAGGGGCACCTTCCAGCCCCTCATCAGGAGTACTGCTCTGTTGTGTAAAGCCTGTTGTGTTCTGGACAGAAACTGGGAAATGAGAATTGGGAACCTCAAGCCAAAGTGATTATTCCTTCACAGCAATACATTGTAGAAGTATTTTAATTAAAATCTTGACTAAATGATACAGCCAGTGAGCTAGGAACAGGATATAAATATGGTGTGTTGAATTCCTAAAAGGGTGAGTATGAATGATATTTCTTAGAAGATGCAGATGGTGCAGTGTACAAAGAATTCAAGTCACTGATGCAAAGGAGCTGAGCCTCTGTAGGGCTTTTACCTGTGACCCAGAGACCAAACTGTCAGCAAAGATCTTGGAGCAGACAGGAATTTCTCTCTGACCATGAGTTCAGGGCAGGAGGACTCCACTAATAGCTGAACATTATTCTATATTCAGGCAAGTCAAAGAAGTCTACCTACCTCATTTGTCACCCCACTCTGCATGCTTATGCAAGACCCTGATTAATTCCATGTTTTTGACACATCCAGCTTCTGAGTTCTGTCCACCTCTTTTTCTCTTACTGAATTTAGTCAGCTAAACTTCCCTGAAGGCACAGTCCTCACTAATACAGAAAAAAAATATTCCTACTCCTATGGCTATTAATCTGCAGAGCCAAGATTCATCTACATCTATGGATCTATAACGTTTACAGGTTCTAAGTGCTCTATGAACACTATAAATACTGTTCTTCAGGGCTTTTAGTGTTAAAAGTCATGGTTCTTTCTTATATATATATTTCCCCATCAACAGAATGTTATTGCAGCCCTAAACCTGTGTGCAAATTCAGTGTGAGTCAAATGGCAATTCTGCATGCATCACAGTTTGCTTTCCATTAAGAGTGTTAAAATAAGCAGAAATCTCAGAAAAGCACCAGACAGGGACAGAAGAATAAAATCCCCAAAAGGAGACTTTTCAGACTCAAATGGACAAGGAGAAGATGGAGAGGTAATTTGACTACTGGGGAAATATTTGTGTGGAGAGAAGAACCCCTTTAGAAAAGGGTTCTTTCATCAGACACAGAAGGACCAGTGTGATTTAGAGTGCGGGAGATTACAAGCCAGAACAAACTGCTAGGGAAAGCAGCATGCTCTCTATTTCACCCTTCCTTTAAATCAAGGCTGAATCTCTCTCTCTCTGGAAGAGAATTTTCACAGGACATCAATTACTGGAATCAATCTCAGGAGCAGTTGAGTGAAACTTAATGACTTGTGACATAGATGTTCTAAGCAAGATGATCCTTTGGCTCTGAAGTCCCCACATCTTAGGGATGAGGAAGAGCAGACCCCTACATAGCAATGGGAACAGAACCAGAGAGTAAATACAGGAGGGGCAGAGCAATGATATCAGAGCAGTCGGGATGAGCAGTGCCTTATCATTCACTTTTTACACCTAGATGCCAGCTGGATGTTTAAGTGGATGTTTTGGGACCACGAGGGTGGCATAAAGCCTTTGTACATGGAGTAGGTGCACATAAACATCACTGCTTTACCAGGCTTCTTTGATGATCTCTCCTTTCCACACCTGTAGCTCAGGAATGTGCTCTGTCCAAAGAGAAATTACATTAAAGCAAGGACAAGATTCTGCGCAGGTACACTGAGGTTCCCTTTCGGCTCAGCTGGTGTCTTGCTGTGTTTTTGACAGTCAGGATATGGCATTTCAGGAGTGGAAGCTATTTGACCTTGTCTTCTCTCAGCTCATGGTTTACTGCAAATATTGATGGTCTACGATGTGGATGTTTTATTGCTGAATTTTCTGCTGGGCTGTTACTAGATTTCAGTAATGAATTCCAGACTACTTATTTATTTATTTATCTATTTATCTATTTATTTATTTATTTATTTTATTTATTTGTTTATCTATCTATCTATCTATCTATCTATCTATCTATCTATCTATCTATCTATCTATCATCTATCTATCTATCTATCTATCTATCTATCTATCTATCTATCTATCTATCTATCTATTTATTTACCTACTTACTTATTTTAAGCAGAGCTAACAAGTTTCACAAGAATTATGTGTCATAGGGAGGTGGCTTATCTAATTCGAAGAAGCAAATTGTGAGACCAGGAAACCTCAGCATGTGAATTAAATTTTAGAAGAGGGACACAGAGTGCATTATGTTCTCATTATGGTGGAGGACTGTACTGAGACAAAGAACTGCTGGGAATGATCAAGTCCCACCCAATTCCTAGCAAAAAATTCTTATTTGTTCCAAAGCAGGGAAATCCTTCCTTATCTGCAGCTGACTGGGAGTATCACATATCCCTGGAAGGAATGGCACAATCACTAAACACAAGATGCTTCCCTTGCACTTCAAAATATACCCAGAAGGCTTTTCTGATCCCAGATCTTCCTCTGGAAACTAAAGTTTGTGAAATGACCTATCAAAATTGTCAGCAATCAGGAGAGGGATATCTCCTGCCAGCCTACTAAATAAATTTTTAGAAAAAGCCCATCATTCTTTGACCTGAATATTGACAAATCTTAATTTTGCTAAGTTAATTTCCTATTTGAAAGTGAGTGCTTCATTATTGCTTGTGCTTATTTCTCATTGGAATAACTTCCTATCTCTTTAGGTGTGAGAGGGTTAATGTTTAAATGAAGGCTGGATGTCCCGTAAAGTAAAGTTTTATCTGAAATGCTAAATTACCTTTGTTACTTGGAACTTCTCTGAACTTCATAGTTAAAAAGGAAGAAAAAGAAACAGAAGAGAAGAGGCCAGAGAAATCCCAATCTCCAGGATTTTTTAAATTCTTTTTTGCAGAACACCAAGTGTCCCTCCACTAGAACAAATTTTTGGTAAGAGAAGACACTGTTGATATTTTTCTGAGGATATTTGACATTTTTCCCTGTGAGATGAAGGTCAAACACTGTGCAGGCCACATTCCTTCTCCACCCATCACCAGACACTGAGCTCCCAGACACGCCTCTGCTTCCAGAACTGACTCCTCAGAGCTCAGACCTGGAGACCAAACCCTGCTACGGCTCGAACGCTCCAGCTCTCCCTGGACATGGAGATTTGTGCAACCCAAATCTTAAATCCCTGTAGCATGATTTCCCTGTCAGCACTTTCTCACACACTAAAAGGGCCAAGAATGACAGCAACACCTCCTGAAACTTGTCATATTGTCGTTCTTGACTCACACTGCATGTTCCCTGCTCGCACAAGTGAGCATTTGCCCTGGTTTGCCAAAGCAGGAGCAGAACCCTCCAGTATTGTCCTCCTGACATTGACCAATGCTAGATAACTACCAGATGGTTAAAAAACATCTTTACCAACCTTGGAGGCACTGATGTGGTACGATACCAGCTGACACCAGCTGTTGATTACCTAAACCTTGCAGTTTTTATTTTCCTTAATGTACATCTGCTGCAGAGCTCACTGTCACATAACATTTACAATTGTCTAATCTCTGTATTCTCCTTCAAATCAGGCATTTGTCTCAATAACATTCTATAACTTGGCGAATAAATTATATCATACATTAGGATATTTGTGTTGATTCTTTAAAATACAGTCACAGGAGCCCTCGGAGGGCTACATAATATGTAGATGAGCAAGTTCACTTAAAAGTATCATTCCTGTATACATATTTGTGAGGGGTCTTTTATTTACTCAGCTAAATCAAGAAAAATAATCGTACATTGTAATTTTTTTATCTTCAGAAGCTGTATAATATATGCCAAATCAAACATGTAACTTATCCATCTTTAATAGCATTCTTTGTGCCATATAACTGAACAGCAGCTGCTTTGTCAAGTGACCAAGAAATTAGACTTTGGCAAAACAGGGGTTTTCATCAGCATATGACCTTAAGATAACATTTACATTTCAGGAGATGCTGTTCCAGTCAGAACAGAACTGCAGGGCAAATTCACATCTCTGAATACTCATGGAGGCATCTGACAGAAAAGCTAATAAATGGGCGAGATTAGTGCAGTTTTACTTTCCATAAATCTGGGACATGTTCAGCAATGTCAAACGGGTTCTTGTGCCTTTAAACGAATAAATAAACCCAAGCTTACTCTGAAGCTCAGAAGTGAGGTGGAATTCATTTAGCTCATTACCATTTAAATGATAGATGGACAGGGTAAACTCTTTTCTTTTGAGGCAGGGGATGGACAAAGAGGAGAGGGAAGCAGTGGTATTACATAAATTTGGGCTCCCAGGCTTAGATGATTGGATTCAGATGTTTCCAAGGAAATTATTTGCTCCAAAAGGGCTCTTTGGTTACTTACAGGTATAGCAATCATATTTAAAATGTTTTTACTCACAGGCAGGCTCCTATATCTTCAGTCACATAGGATTTACCAGAGGGTTTATCCTCGGGCTGCTCTGTTGAGCGCAGAGAATTCAGGTGGGTGTTTTCAGAGCCTTAGGCTGCCAAGACATACAGAGGAAAAAGCAACATGTTTAGAGGAGAAATATTTTGCCTTTGCCATTCTGGCTGTAATTTATTTCCAGCTTTTGCAGTAGGTCATTATTTGCCTCTTCTAACTTGGAGAGAAATTTGAAGGGGAGAGAGAGAACAGATAGGTTTTTTGTTTGCTCGTTTATTCTGTGACAAAAGGAGGTGTCTGGGTAGCTGAGAATAATAAGGTAAGATCTTCATGCTTAGCCTAGGACGAGTAAGAAAGAAACATTTCAGTGTTCTGTAAATTAACTCAGTCCTCTGTCAGCCAAATTCCATTGAAAAGAAGGAATAAAATGGTAACACATTTGTTTTTGTCTTATTTAAAAGAGATAGAAAGGGACCCCAAAACAGACTACACAACAGGAGATTTCATGTGTGCTGCAAAATCACAGATGACTTGCTTTTTGTTCTGGTTTTCTTGTAACCTTGAATGTAAGCTTGATGTAAAACTCTCCAAACCTTTTTGGAGAACCCGCAGGTCTCTTCTCACAGTTTCCAGGGAGCTAACAGCTCCAGTCAGAGTTATGGATAACTGTGGTGTGTGCAGAGCTGTGACAATGTCCTGATGTTGGCATCAGACTCCTGTGGTGACACGAGAAGAAGGATGGAAACAGGAGTTTTGTAGGAATCCAGCAAATCTTATAACTCTTCATAATAATGCTTCTTCCTAACAAAAGAGTTTTTTAATAAATAGTCCCAAGTGTGGCTTTTCTCAACCTAGGTGGTGTTAGTGGCCTCCTGAGTGGTGAAAAACCTTTCATCATCCACGTCTTTTCCAAATTTTCACGTCAGAAACCTGATTTCTGCCTCAACCTGGTTTGGTGTTTTTTTTTTTTTTTTGTTTTTTTTTTTTT
>WAAE01018799.1:217078-230112 GCA_013400495.1 Nicator chloris
TCCCTTCTTCATTTCAGACCTCACCCAGGATGAAAATGAATATGGCCTGGGCTACTCAGGGAGAGCATATCCTCTCCTGCTTCCTAGATTTCCCTTCAACTGGGAAAAATGTAAGTAAGATGTTGGGGTGTTTTTTTTTTCCTCCTGTCTAGGAACAACTCTTGCACCACCATAACTTATAAAAAGAAAATTCATTGGATACAACTTGCCACAACATCCCATAATTCTGGGCATCTATTGACCTCTGCCTCGAAATATACAGAATCCAAGCCCATGAGTTATGCTCTGCTCCCTCATACACAAATTTTGAGCCAAACCATTTGCACAAAGTGAGCCAGTTTGGAAAGGGGAGCTGTATCCACTCGTGTAGCTCTTGCAAAGTGACCTGTGACACTGGGAGCCCCAGCTGTGGGACTACAAACATGGTCTCAGTCTTAATTTTACTGTTTATGAGGAATCCAAAGCTTTCTCATTTCAGACTCGAGAATACAAGAAACCTTAAGAAAAGGCAGGGAGGTGGAAGGGGCAGGTAGGATAGTAAAAAGAATAGGATGATCCTTAATTGCCTTATTTTGTGTAAGGCAGACAGTGACAGCATAAGGAGGAGCAGTAAGGAGGAATTTGGGTGAAAAAAAGGTTGAATGACATGACTGGGCATCCTGAATACCAGAGGCTGCTATATGAGCAGATTGATAGTACTGGTGGATCCTCACCAGTGATTACAGGGAATTAGGTGCAAAAAGGGCACTAAACCAGAATCACTGGTTCCTCCCAAGCAGAATCTCAGGTAGATTGGGTGTGTCAGCAGAAACCATCCTGGGCCAGTGTTGTGTTAGACACCCAGCCCAGGAGGAGGACCAGAGCAGGAAGGGCTGTGGGGTTGGTGGGTGGTGCTTGTCTGGATGGTTCTGCACAGGGAAATATGACAGAGGATTGTAGAGGTGGTGGAGATGGGTGTATTTTTCTCATAAATAATTTTAAAATTAAAATAATCCTGTGTGACCTTTCATTGTCTCAGGGGTGGACTGTCTGACAGTCACCTGCTGCAGAAGAGTGCACCCCAAGGGTCTCTAAACTAATCCCTGTTTCCTGAGTCCCCCTTTACAACATTAAGGGAACTCTAAAAGGGTCACTTTCTCCAAAGGGCTCTAAGGGCTTTTTTCCCCCTCTTTTTGGCCAGGAATAGCCTAAATTTCTTAACACAAACAGAATACAGTGCCAACTGCATTGCTTTTGGAAAGGCTTTAGTGGGTGAGGTTGGGATTTCCACTGACAAAGGAAGTTTTCTGAGAGGAGTTATTTGACGGGCAAGTTTGTAAGTGGTTTGGCTTTTTGTTGTTTTGACCTGCTGACATTTTCTCTCTTACTTCTCCCCACAATTTAGGAGTCTACAGCAGGAATACTTTAAGACACACAAATAAAATGAGATGAAAAAAAGTGTTAATAACATATCCAAGGATTGGAGGAGACAGAGGGAAGATAAACAGAAGGGACTTTTTCTTCTACAGCACCACAGAATGAAAACATCTGTTTCCAGTTGACTCACATTCCTAAAGATGCACTAGTCCTTGATCAAACCCATCCAGTAGATCTTGCCTGAGCTGTGGAGTTTATATCAGCTTTATACATCTGGCTCATGGGCAGCCGGCACTGGCCAGGTAGCTAACAGAGCTGAGGTATTTGATTTCTTTATTTTATTTTGAGGAGCTAGGCTGCATTTGCAAACAGCGAACCACATCTCTCCACTGTTGACAATTGCAATAGTTCTCGTGGATGCCTCATTGCTCTGGGCTTGGACCTCAGCCATGGTGCTATTGCTTCTGTGCCCACCTTTCAATTGCTGTTTGTCAGCCATCCACCCATACATCCATCCATCCCTCTGATTCCCTGGCAGAGCAGCCTGGAGTTAGGCAGGCGTGCTGCACTTCGCCGCGCTGCAAGAGTCTTTATTTCTCTTGGCTGGGGAAAAGCTGCTGGTCTCAGTTTCTCTGAAAATATTTTGTGCTAAAGAGAGGAAAGGAAGCTGAGCTGCAGAGCCTGGGGGCTCCGTTCAGTGCTAAGCTCAACTTCTTCAGGTCAGCTGCCAACAGCTACCAACACTGTGTCTTCCAGCATCTGGTGTTGGAGGGTGATTTGGTAAAGCCCTCCATCACGTGGCTCCCTCTAAGCCCAAGAGTCGTCCTCCTGATTTCAGTGAGACTATTCAAATCACTCACAAGCCTCAGCTGCAAATGGAGGTGGCAAATGGAAACAAAATGAAATATAGAAGTGTTTTCCTTTTTATAAGTTGCCCACAGGAGGAATGACTTTGTTGATGCTGACAGGTCCTGCAGCTACAATATAATTCCTTAAAAATATATGTCATTAAAAACCCTCTTGTTTAGTTTCTGAGGAATGAACAAATGGGTTTTCAGGCAAAAGTTTAAAATTTGCTCCCTCATATTTGCTGTGGACCACACTCAGACTAGGATTACTCTAAGCAACATGTGGAAGGTGTAATTGAATAGCATATTACAAGCTGAGGTCTGGCAATGTTTTTCAATTTAACTTGGGCAAAAAGCACTGTTTTTTCAGGCCAGCAGAGCAGTATCTCATCACCTTTCCTTGCACCCAGCATACATCCACAGGTGGATCAAATGGAGCCTACCTCCAGGAAAGAATTCAAACTTTCATCCTGGGCAGGAGCTGAAATGCCTCCGCTGCTTTTCTGCCTTGCCTAGCATATTCTCTGTGTAAACCCATACTTAACTCTGAGCCTGGAGTTGGACTGTAACAGTTGGAAAGGCCTTCACACAGAAGTGCAGTTTTAAGGTCAGTCATCAGATCCCAAACATTGCAGATGGTGTGCTGGTGGCTGGATGTCATTTGGACAGATCCAAATTCCCTGTTGGCTCTCAGAAACATCCTTGTTCCCTGGCATGGCAAACTGCTTCTACAGCTTGGGGTGCTTAGGAGAGAAAATGTGGCAGGGCAAGGGCAAACAGAGAAGCCACCCCAGTTATCCTGAAGAGACCCCTGCACATGTGTGCTTCCTCCTGCCAGTCCAGGAGAGGTTCTCTCACATTTCCCTCAGGACTGGGTCCGTGTATGCAGTGCTGGCACAGAGGGGGTGACATGCCAGAAATGCACAGTGTTGCTTAGTTCATGGTGGTGTGTTCCTCTGCTCCTCACCGCTGTAACCCTGGGGCTGTGACAAGTAGGAACTGCTGCAGTGCTGATGTTACAGGGTTTGCCTTCTTTTCTGTGAGAAAGATCAGCCTGTAATGCATGGATCTGGAAACTCCTCTGACATGCAGATCTGGCTTCCTAGGGAGGATGTGGGCTCTGCATCCCAGACTGCATGGCTCTTCTGCTGTGGGTCTGGGAAGCACCCCTTGGCTTTCTCATTCTGGTGAGGGTTTGTGAGCAGGGAAAGAAGAGGGGAAAGGTCTTATGAAAGACTCAAATCTGATCTGGAAGTGACTGAGGCCTGTTAAGCACAGACCCATTTTTAGACCTCTGCTCTATAAATACAGTCCTTGCCACCAACACCTGCTCTACCGATAACGTGTCATCTGTGAGATGTCACTCACTGGCATTCAGTGTCACACAGAGAAACAGGCCAAGCATTTGCAGAGCTGAGTGTGCTCTCCACAGGGAGGAATATAGCTACAGATCATATGACCTGGATAATACTTGACAGGATTATGCCTCCATACATGTTTGCTCAGCACCTTATGCAGCGAAGTTCCCCCAGTTTGGAGCCACAGGACATTACTGTAACCTGAGCATTATTTATGTTGGCAACTAAGAGATAGATCATGGGTGAGGAAAGAGAAAAAGAGGCAATGCTAGTGAATGGATTTGGGTGATATGTCTTTAGCATCAAACTTCTTAATATTAATATGAGACTGCTCTGACCTAAACACGGCGGAGAGATTTTGTCTCAGAAGCTTTTTTTTTTCCATAAAGGTCTTGATTTTCAGAGGTCACGCATGTTTTTATACATTTTTGTGGCTCAGAATTGCTCTTTGATGCATGAAAGCTGCAGTTCCATGAGTGATGGAAGGATTTTCCTCCAGTAGAGGAGAAAGGCAGAGGAACTGTGGTGCCCATATCTAGAAGGTCACACAACTGCATGGAAGGGGCAGCTGCTTGCCCCTGTAACCCACTCACCTCTTCCCATTCCCAAGTGGAAAGAGAACTGGTCTTGCATCTTACAGTTTGGGATTGCCTGGGGCAGGTTTGGTATTTCAGTCACACTTTGACCATTGCCTGTCCCCCCTCAACTGAGATATGCCAGGGAGAGGCAGCTCTGGCTCCGGGTGGGGATCCCACCATCTGCCTGGAAATTCCCACGCAGAGATTTTGGGCTCCTGTGCTGCAGTCACTACAGGTGTTTACCAGCAGCACTGAGCCTGAACTCTGCAGGAAACTGAGGAGCACAAGCACATGGAGGAGGTGATGTGTCTGAAAACTCAGTTGCTGAAATCACCTGCTGGCCCTGTAACCACCATTCACCCCACTCAGCCACTTGCTGGACGTGGGGGTTTTAAGGGCAATGCTTTCAGTTTCCAGCTCTCATAAAGTGCAATTGTGGTTCTTGCTGTTTTTTGGAACAGCTTAGCTACTGAGCTGTGGGCACACAGCCTCCTTTCTCCTTTTGCCTTTTGCTGTCCTCCATCCCCTTACCAAGCACCTGCAGTGGCTTTCAGCATGCATTCATTGTCTGCCTTTTGATTGCTGCATATATGTTCAAATTGTTATTTCCCAGCAGATGTAGCACATGAAGGTACTGAATTCCCACCCTTCCCTTCCCTCCCCTCTCCCAGAGCTCTGACTCTGGTCTCACAAAGACACCAGTTTTATTGTAACAGAGCTCAGCATTTAAGCCTCATTCTCAGATTTGTCTGTCTTAAAACAGAAGATATTATAAATATGGTGAAGGCAACGCAGCGAGCGTAACCTCCAAATCTCTTGTTCAGATCAGATGTAGCCTTCCTGCTGTAATCATTCCTCTCTCCCTCTCCTTCCCCTCCTTTCTCTCTCTTTTTGGATATGTGTTTCTCTCTGACTGTGATTCTGCAGTGGCAGAAAGGGGTCAATCTATCTGTAAAAGATGGACTCAGCCAAGCTTTTCTAGCTCTTTCCTGCTGATGGCAATTATCCGGAGGTTGGCAGTGGTCCCAGAAACCTGCAGTTCCTGCAGTCCTGCTGCTGTGAGCCTGCTCCACAAAGCCAGCATCCTAAGAGGATCACTTGGTGTGATGCCCAGGAAATGACAAACAGAAAAGGTCACACGTACTCCAAAAAGATATACTGCTCGGCAAATTTAATTGACATTGTGCAGCTTTTAAAAACGTCCCTGCAGACATTGCAGCATTTAACAGATGCAAGCAAAGAACCGAAAAATAACAGGGCTTTAGAGAAAGGGCAGGAAAAATACATTCTGTCCCCCCAAAAGAATTTTTTCATACCCCAGTAATATCCTTTCACATGGTCTATTGGATCAGGATAATTTTTTGTTACCCCTGACCTGACAAGTGAAATCTGCCACCCCATCCCCCAGCCTCCCTTCCTTCCCTCACATGCACACTGCTGCTTTTTAAATCATTGAGCTTTCATTTCACAGGATAGCTGTCCTTTTTTTTTTTTTTTTTTTTTTCCTTTCCTTTGCATGTTAGTCTCTTAAAATATTGTACAGGGAACCAGCTCCCTGTCAAGGCCAGGGCTGTGCTGTGTGGAGGGTCACCATCCTACCCTGTGTCCCTGTGTTATCCTGCCAGAGGAGAAAAATGCTGTTTGCATCAATGGGCTTTTTCTTTAACAGAAAGTAACAGGAGATCTGTGGAAATTTAAGAAGGTGTCTGATATCTAATTTTCAAGAAGTGGTAGGAAAGCAGGAGTGGCCAGAGTGAATTTAGGATGAAGGCAGGTGGTCCTGGTTCAGCAGGGACTACACTCAGTCAGGACTCAGCTCTTCCTTTATTTCATTATTTATTTAACCCTCTTTTTGCCAAGAACAAATTTAAAATCAGTTGGATTTCATGGTTTTGCTTTCAGTGCTTCTCCAGTTAGATGGAAAAGAGTGGGTAAAAAAAAAAAAAATAAGTAATATGACTACTGACAATGAAGCAGATGTGACACAGTAGATCTGCATGATCATTCCATTTGCACCCATGCAATTTGGGATGAAAGGCATTCATCTTCCCTGCATAATAGTCACCATGATTCAGATGGGCAGGATAGTGAAGAAGCAAGGTTTGAGTCCATGGGGAGCTTTGTATCCTCACACGTGAGTCCCAGCAATCATGTCAGCTGAGCTGCAATGGGGAGGAGTGGTTGGTGCTTCCAAACCTTTCATGAGCTGCTATCCCTATAAAGGCCCCAAACTGCCCACTTTCAGAGGTGTTGTGAAGCACATGGTGCATCAGTCTAAACACTTCAGGACTGTATAAAGCAAACAGAAATATCTCTGTGGGTTTTTCTCTGGTTACTACATTTAAGCAGAATTAACCACTGTATCTAAACTGTGGGTGTGTACATGGGTAGCATCTGTAGAAGCCTGTCACTTATTTGCTTGGATATGGCCAGACTTGAGCAATCTTAAAATTTCAACACAGAATCAGTGGAATAAATTGTTTTCTGCAGAGCAGTACAAGCAGATTTTGCAGAGCACAACAACAGTGCAGCAGCAGGCTGAGAAAACAAGGAAGGGAAGAAGGACAACGCAAATAAATTTTGCTTTGAAAAGTTGCTTTTGAATAATTAAGCATTGCATCTGGAAGTGACAAGATGGCCCCTGAACAACACCTTGCTCTACCAGTCATAGAAGGTGGGGGAACATGCTTTGACTTTCTTTGCGTGAGGCAAAATGACCCCATCATTGTGGTGACTGTTGGGACCAGAGCCCCAGATTTCCTGTCCACCCCTGTGCTAAAGAGCTGGTCACATGAAATAGAGGAGACTGCATGGTGACAGATCCATTTCAAGACAACTTTTAGTGTATGTCTACTCCAAAAGAAGATCCCATTGGGAAGAAAACGTGACATTTGACTTCCTTAGCATGTAGGTGGCAAAATCCTCATTCTGAAGTAAAGCTGAATATTATAGTTTAAGGAAAGGCTCAAACACAGGTGTGGGGCAATTTTTCAGGGCTTTATTCTTTCTAATCCTGAACAGGATTTGTCCATCCTTCGTCTACCTCAGTGCCAGGGCAAGTGGTCAAAAGTCACAGTTATAAACCTCATGTCACTTCCCACCCCAAGCCATGCAGAGTGGGAGAAATATTAGCCCTCTCTTTGAAACATCCTTTGGTACTAGTGCAACCCCAGAACAGTTTGCAGCTCTGACAAAGTCTCTTTTGGTTCCATTTTCTGACTGCCAAGAAGTGTGTGAACTAATAAAGTTTCAGTTTACATAGAATTATAATAGGATTTTGGCTTCCTCATGGACCAGGCACCTCCAGTCTGAGAACCTGCTATCAGAAATAGTTAACTTTCCAGCAGGCATTGTTTCCAATAAAGGGTTTTTGCTCTTGACAAAACCAGCGTCTATTAAGTGACTCATAGCTGTGTAATATTATTGCCTGGTTTCATAACACACTCTCCTGTTACACTGGACTTCACAGAAGCAGCACAATAAAATTCAGAAGTTGATCCCCTCTGTACTGCAGGCTTCTGTTGACACAATTATATTGGTCAGGAGAGGCAAGAGGCAAGAACCAAGAAAAGCCTGATTGTAAAAATGTCACAGAAGCCGAAACTGAGCTTTTACCATATCACTGCTTTTGCTTCAGGATGTGGGGCAGAAGATGAAAGATATACTTTCCCTCTCCAAATTACTTAAACCTTCTAGTTCTGTCTTTTTGAGGGGCAAGAATCTGTAAGGCACCTTGATATTTGAAACACACTTGATGTTTTATGAGTTAAAGCCTGATTTAGGTCTTCTCTCTCAAAACCCCAAAAGCTCCAATCATTTAGACCACAGGAAACTTCCCAGCTGTGGAAATATTAAGGCTTTTACTGCATGCAAGTGAGCTGTTCTGACTCCATCTGCTAAAATGGTAAATTTTTGCACAGGCTTGTTTTGACTGATACCCAATCCTGAGTACTTTGTAAGGCAGGGACACATGCAAGCCTGATGAAAACTATTCAGCTCTTGCCAGCTCTGCAAGGTGACCAGTTCATTAGAGGGAGGTGACAGGGTGGGTCTTTCTGACTTATCTG
The DNA here is from genome assembly GCA_013400495.1 of Nicator chloris. Taxonomy (NCBI): domain Eukaryota; kingdom Metazoa; phylum Chordata; class Aves; order Passeriformes; family Pycnonotidae; genus Nicator; species Nicator chloris. The sequence continues at coordinate 225,286 of WAAE01018799.1, forward strand.
CAGAGACACAAAATTTGTAAACTTTCTTGTTTTGTCAACAAAAACGTTCTTAAACCAAGAAGATGCCTAAGCTTTCCTGGTCACTGAAGGAAAACAGGTGAAATGGCTGAAGGGAGGGCATATGCATTCCAATGGAATTATTTTAATTTATGGGCTACTAATATTCTGCAATTTAACATTGGCTTGATTTTATATATCTTGTCATTAGACAAGATTTCCTAATTTCACTTCTTATAGCTACTAAGTGTTTGGAAATCTTAGTAGATTAAAACTTCAGGAAACAGAAAATTTCTCTTTGAAGCCACACCTTTCTTCTTATGGAACATTTAGAACTAGAATAACGAAAAAATTCTAAGAATAAACCCCTGTGGTGTGCCAGTGTGAAATATTATCAGCGGAAGCTCAAGGGTTGTCTAGTCTCAGGAGAAACAAGAGACCACAATTTAATTAAAGCTTCTTATTTTAATTGCAAAATTTTATCATTTTTTAGTTCAATCTTTGGTAGGAAAAAACCCCCATGAACTGGATTATGTGCAGGTGTGATGGATATTTCCTGCTATTACACAGGAGTTTAGGAGGAAGTCATGGAATCTTGCAGTAATTTAATGGAAGGTACCTCTGGAGGTCACCTAACCCAGCCCTGCCCTCAGAACAGGACGCATTGTGCTGTTCTATTTCCAGCCAAAACTGTGGAGAAACCAGGCCAGGAGGGAGGTCCTGGTCAGTCAGGGGAGCAGCCCTGGTGCCCACCCAGCTGTCAGTGAAGCACTCTGGTGCCATGCAGAGGTGTTTCCCAAATTGGGGAACCTCAGGGGAGCAGAGGGAGTTGCCAGGAGCCCACAGCTCATGAGACAGGAGCTGATGGGTCCCAAGCCAGGAGCAGGAAAGACCAAGCCTCCCTCCCCTGTGAAAGAAGCCCTCAGGGAACACTGGGGACCAGGAGCACTGCCAGCTGTGCAGGATAAAAAAGGCAAAGTGTGGCAGCCAGGGTAAGCCTACACGAAATCCTAAACACACAGGGACAGGCTGTCCCCAAGTGTCAAGAGATGATCCTGGAGGGAAAAAAAATTGTCCTGCTGAACAGAGAGCTTTCACTGAAAATTATTGAAAAAATAGGGAGTTAATGACCTTAGGAAGAAAGAGCAAACAGTTCAGGGGAACTACAAAAATGTTGTGAAGCTGTACAAAGAAGAAAATTAAAATTACCAAAGCCCAACTAGAATTTAATCAGGCCTCTGTCATAAAGGACAACAAAGTTGTTTTTGCAAATACATCAGCAACAGAAGGAGGGCAAAGGAGAATCTCCATCCTTTATTGGGTGGCTTGGATGGACCAAGAGCATCCTGGCTTGTATCAGCCACAGAGTGTCCAGTGGACCAGGGCAGGGCCCGTCCCCTGGGCTGGCACTGCTGGGGCACCTCCAGTGCTGGGGACAGCTCTGGGCCCTCAGGACAGGAGAGACACCGAGGGGCTGCAGCGTGTCCAGGGCAGGGACCGGAGCTGGGGAAGGGGCTGGAGCCCCAGGAGAGGCTGAGGGAGCTGGGAAAGGGGCTGAGCCTGGAGAAAAGGAGGCTCAGGGGGGACTTTGTGGCTCTGCACAACTCCCTGCCAGGAGGGGACAGCCGGGGGGGTCGGGCTCTGCTCGCAGGTCTCTCTCTCCCAGGACACAGGGACAGGATAAAGCCTCAAGTTGCCCCAGGTGAGGTTTGGACTGGATATTAGGGAAAATTCCTTTATGGAAAGGATTGTCCAGCCATGGCACAGCTGCCCAGGGCAGTGGTGGAATTCCCATCCCTGGAGGGATTTAAAAGCTGTGTGGATGTGGTACTTGGGGACATGGGTCAGTGGTGCCCTGGGCAGTGCTGGGGGAATGGTTGGATTCAACATTTTTAGAGAATTTTTCTGACATAAATGATTCTGTGATTCTACGTTATGACTTCAAGGCAGCCTTTCTGTCTATGACTTTTATTCTCCCAGTGTTCTGTACAGAATCTGAACACCTTCCATGGAGAACCAGCAACATAATTTTCATCTTTCTGAGATGAAAGTATTTTTTCCTCTTTTATATATATATTTTTTATTTGAAAGATCTGATCATCTTCTTCTCTTGTTGCTGGCAGCACAGGCACAAGTCCAGGTGCCAGCATTATACTGCTAGTGATCACAGCTCCACATTGAGAGAATGTGGAGAGCCTTAAGAGAGACAGAAACCCCTCAATCTACCCATTCTTTTTAATATATATCTTGTTGCCCTTGATCTGGAAATACTTTGCCCTCAGTCCTTGCAGCTCAATTATTTAAAATATGGTTGTAGGATCATTAAAGACATGAAAGGACAGGACTTTGGTTTTATGTTTTGCCTCAAAGATTTGGACATTCCGGCTTGCACAGAGCGTTGTAAAATAATTCTGGGACTTCTGTCAGGTTTGATTTATGACAACATGTGTCAGATGTAATTGCACCATCACTCTATCCATTCATTACCAGTGTTTCTCTCTGCAATGCTCTACACCAGATCTCCAAGGGACAGAGTGACCTGAGCTTGTTTTTCCAGTGAACAACAGGATTAGAGGTCCCCTCTCCATCCTGTTTTGCAGATTAGTGACCACCCTAAAACTGAGGGGTATGGTCAGACAGTACAAACCTACATAAAAAGGAGATGCTGGGAATACCCTTGCCCAAGTCTGCCCCAATAAATTGAATCACAGTGCCTGCTGAGAGGGCTTGAAGCAGCCCTGCCCTGTGGATATGATCTTTATATGTAAATCTAACATAGCTGTATCAACTCTGGGTTGCATTTTATGGTGCACCAATTTCACTGGATCTAAGATCTTTGAACCATCCTATATTATTCAGTAATAGCAACTCACAGGAGTCCCAAATTGATTTCATGCAAAAATCTGTGTCTCCCACCTTTTCTCTTACACACTTACCAGGAAGAAGTTTTTGATCAGTGCCAACACACTCTTTTCTGATGAGAAGTAGAGAAGGTATAATTGTGGAACTACTCTACTGCTTCAGATCAACATTGCTGTAATAACCAGACTCATAAAAACTTAGCTCTTACTCTGGTGGCTTAAATTTGTAGTCAAAACACAGCGCTGGTGGGTTTGTTTTCTTTTTTTTTCTTTCTTTCAGTTAGCTTTGAGATTTGATCTCTGCTCAGCTTTAGATTTCTTTACAGCCATAAATCTAAATAACTGTCAGGCTATCATGGCAGCCGGTTCATCACTGAGAGTGACTGAAGCTCAAACACAGAATTTAATTAACATTGGACAGTATTTGTGGGATGGGTTTTCTTTTTGTGGGATCTAAAAATAATGGTTTTTTTTCTTCTGAAACATTTCATTCTCCTGAGAAGTTCGTTTTTTGAAGCTAAAGGCCTGAATTGGAGCTCTAAATAGCTGAGTCCTAAATTGCATTTTGTACCTTGGATGAATTTCACGTAGTTTAATCCCAGGTAGGCATCATAAATGTCACAAATTTATAGAGTAGTTCAGGTTGGAATGGAACCTCTGAAGGTGACCTGTCCAATCTCTCAATCAGAGCAAGTTATGCTTCAAAGTTAGACCCAGCACATCAGGGTCTGGTTCAGCCAGGTCCTGAAAATCTCAGAGGAAGAGCTGCACAACTGCTTCTGTGTATTACCATGCTCAGAGTGAAAAAGATTTTCTCATACGCAGTGGATATTTCCTTTGCTGCATCTGGTGCCCTCTGAGGAGAGCCTGGATCTCTCATACCAAAAATCCTCTTTGGTAGTCAAAGACTGTGACTAGGTCTCACTTTAGTCTTTGGACTGGCTTCACACTTTTGTTTGCATGTAAACTAAAAGGTCTCCAGGAGTGGGGGAGAAAGTTGGGTTCCTGAGGAACGCCACCTCATTTTGGTTTTGGGTTTGGTTTTGTGCCATTCCATCCACTCCCAGATTTAAAGCGCCTTTGGGCATTATGTTGAAATGCCCAACCTAAATTTCCTCTTTTGAACCCTCTGAATTCCTTGTTATTTCATGCAAAGTGAAACAGGAAAGTCTGGGATCACTGTACAAGCAAACTCTGTCCAGCTTTAGAGACGTGACCCAGTCTGGATAAATGACAAAGGGGTTGGGTGTCAATGATCCTTGAGGGTCCCTTCCAACCCAGGCTATTCTGTGAAAAGCAAAAGTTTTGTTTCTTGCAAAAAATGTTCCCTGAACTCTTGCCTCTCACATCCTACTGGTCAGATGGGCAGACAAGTTTAATTCATCCTGTGAAATCTTTCAATATTAAAGAGGTTCAGCATCTAGTTCTGGGACACACATGAAGATGAAAACCAAGAATAAACCATGAACTATGTACATTTATGCAAAAAAAACCCCAACAACCCCAGAAACATAAAGCCTTGGATAAACTGAAAAGCAAAAATTCAAATCCGAGGAAAGGCTGAAATTCTGGCACCAGATTGTGCAACTCCTCACCACAAGATGTCATTGGGGCCAAGAAATTAGCGAGGTCTGCTCAAGCAACAGGATATCCAGAATGATCAAGGGATGCAAGACTTCGTGTTTCAGAGTTTAAGACCAATCTGTAACTGTTATGATTTAGGAAAAAATTCTCACTGAGAACAAATTACCCAACATCTGCCTTCTACAGACTTAGTTCACATTCCTTAGAGGCATCTGACCCAGATTGTTGCTGGAGACTGGATGCTCACTAGCTAGTCCATGTGTCTGATCCAGTCTGGCACTTCTTACTTTGCTGGGGCTCTTGGTTATTTGGTTTTTTTTTTTGGTTTTGTTTTTTTTTTTTTTTTTTCCTTTTCCAGTTCTTAAACAAAACCACAAAAAAAAAC
>WAAE01018799.1:230136-241125 GCA_013400495.1 Nicator chloris
TTTTTTTTTTTTTTTTCCTTTTACCAGTGCTTAAACATAACCAGAGAAAAACACATAGCTGTTGCCCTTGCCCCTGAACACCTGATTTTATGCACAGAACGGTGGAGGCAGCACCACCCTGCACCATGATGTCTCTGGAGCTAGAATTCTCCAAGACAAGTGACCATTGCCATTTTCCTCTTCTGTTTCAGCCATTCTGGAACCTGTGCAGCCACAGATTCCAAAATAATGCATTTATCACCATCCTCTGTGCACACCCACGCAGTCTATCCCCATTATCTTGCTTAATTTCTTTGATTTCCCTGATTTTCTTTGATTTTCAAAGGAAGCCAAACTCACAGGTTTCAAACCTCACGGAATTCTGCCGTGTTGGAGAGGCTGACAAGCACTCATAGCACCATTCCCCTTCCTACTGCATCACCCACCACTCCCTCATTTCATCTTTGTTTCTGGTAGGCTGCACAAAGCTCTGGGATAGGCCACAGCCCCATGGTGCATGCAGATTATTCTCCCCTAACCTCCAGTACTGTGTTAATTTTAGTGCTCCCTGCTGTGGGTTTAAAGCAGTGGGACAATTCTGCTTGCCACGTAACTCGAACTAAGCCTGTGAGAGTGCAGAATAGATTAGGTGAGCCTACTATTTTTATATATTTAAATATTGCATGAGTTCTAAATATTTATCTGAAGATGATTGATGTGTCTATTTTCCGTACAGTATAACACAACTTAATGGAGTCATAAGATTTCCGCCAACACATTACAGGATTTGGAATCTAAGTCACTCTTAGATTACTGGCATCCATGTCTCCCACCACAAGTGATCAAATATCGTGGTGGCAGCTATGATATAAATCACAGGAGCATCTTCCTCTGTCTGTCATTGCTATAACTAGGTTCCAGGAAAAGGAAAACACCACCTACAAGCAGGTGAAATGCACAGCATTTATACTCTGACGTTTCAGGCCCCAAAGTCTAGTTAATGGCAATATTACACCACAGAATAATTAGTTCAGAACTGAAAAAACCCACTTGTATTTTGCTTTTGAAGACACCCTTCAATGTCCCCATCTCTGGCTGATTGAGACTGACTCTATGCTAGAAACATTCAACTGTGTTGAGTTTTGCCCATCAGCTCTACTAGACAGTGGTTATATTCAGGAGGGTGTTGCATCTAAAGCTTGAGGCTTTCAGGTAACCTGAGGCTTTAGACAACCTTTATTCTTTCAGACATTTTTTGGTGTTACATTAGGATGGGCTTTCCATCAGTAGGAAGGTGTTGCTGAAGTCGGAGGATTTCTCCAAAGAGAGGGGTAGATCAGGTGACTCTGCTCATGCAGACCAGTTTTTTTTAGGTTTCATCAGCAAAATTACAGGTTGCTGCTGCTCACAGCTATTCCTAAACATCTCTTTTCTTGAACTGATAACTATTCACCTAAAATGGTTGATGGGACTTGTCTTATGTGGAAAAAATACACAGTGAAAAGCTATAAGAAATTCCCTTAAAGAGCAAGTTTGTCTTCTCTTACTTCTACCACTCTACAGACATTTATTATATGACGAATAATCAGAAGCCCAACGTTTACAAATTTCAGTCCAAGTTAAGGTCTCAAATGCAGCATCTTGGGTGAAAGAGTAGTCAAGCTCTACTTTTGACTCTCTCCGAGGTTGACAGCATGAGGCTATCTGGTACATGGAGAAGTAGAGATCAAATCTCCAAGTAAGAGCTACCACTACTGCCTAGTTTTACCCCCATCACCTTGATGTGTTTCCTGTTAACCCCTCTGCTCTCTGAAAAGTGCTCCTAAGGACAGACCACATCCTTACCCAATGCCTGTGACCAACAGCACTGCAGGGGCAGCTTTACTCAGAATGCTTCAAACTCTGACCCCATTGCCAACAAACCCTGTGGGAGGAGAGGAATCACTCCAAAGAACATAAAGAATATTTGAAAAAGATTCAGACACTGATTTTGTCAGGAGGAGAAGAGCCTGTCTATGTCTCATCTTAAATTACAGACAGTAATGTCAAGAATGGTTTAGCCACAGTGTGAACTCTATTCTACTGGGACAGAACCACTCAGCTCATTGTGAGTTTGACACCATCTGAGTCATTAGAAATGGTTTTCATGGGTGAACACATCTCAAGCCTTGAAATACAAAAGTTCTCTGCGTGAAGTGTCTGTGGGAATTCCTCCAGTAATTTCACATTTGGATTCAATAGCTGAAGTGAGTTATGAAATTCTCCACACTGTCACATATTAAGAAGGAACTGTGAAATGCTGATAAGATGTTGAAACGAAGGCAAGGGGATTAAAAGGTCATTCTGCTGCACTTTTTCATCTGGTGAGGATTTCAGACGGAGCTAATTACCATAGTACCTGAACACTTAATAGAGTGTGCCAAATTTGTTAGTGATCTCAGTAATAAGCTGAGTACACAAATGTCTCTATAAGGTCTCCAAACATCTCCAACACACAGGTGAAAATAAGGCTAATGGGTCCAGTCCACACTGGACTGGAAGATACATGTTTAATGTCTTAAATAAATGTGGAGAATTTTCTCCCCCTACTCGTTATCTTCTCAGTTTGGCTCAAGAGGGAAAGCACAAGTTCAAGTGTACACTGAGCACAGTCAGTATACCTGGGTCTCTGGGAGCAACTGCAGTACAAGGAACAATTTATTCCATGACTCCTAAGCTAGAGAAGTTGGGGGTGACTGGTGAAAACACATCAGCAGGGATTGGGCTTGAGAGTTTGGGCTAAATTATCTTGGTTTTTTGTTGCCCTATTCACCTGCTTTCATTCTATAATGAAGGCATGAGTCCTTAGCAAATCAGTTAAATTTGGTAAAAAAAAAACAACCTAAAAACCAAAAAACCCCCAAAACCAAAAAAACCCTGCAAAACTACTTATAAAGAAAAGTTGATTTTTTTTTTCCATCTTGAGTTTTGACTACTAGTACAGTCTTAGCATAATATTCAGCAGCAAACAATCTAATTTATAGAAATAGATGCTCAGAAGCTTTGAAATGTGTTGCTTTTGTACCTTTCTTCACCAAAAAACATTATGAATTTAGAAGCTGGCTACATGCCTATAGCAGTTATTTTATTCTAAACTATGGGATCAGCCATTTGTGAAAGAAGGAACAACTATTTTGTGTATTTACATGAAGACCTGCACAGATATTTGTGCTTTGGTTGTATTCTTACTGTGGTGCCCTGAGTATTCACTGTGGAGAGATGAGAAGATATTTGTCTTGTTTCTTGTTTATTTATCTTAACCTGAGATATTACCCTCATTTGAGGCCCGTTTATGGGTTTACATGATACTTAGGGGAAGTTTCTCAAGAAAAAATATTATAGAGGAGCTGTCTACAGACCTGCAGATCCAAAACTCACTCCTGATGGCACCTGTTTCTTTATATATGTGAAGGGGTATGTAATTATAAGACTGTATGGATTGCACTGTAGGGGACAAAAAGAAGCAAATTCAAATCAGCAAATGCTCCCTTCGGTTTGTGCCATGGCACACATTTTTTTTTTTTTAAATTTTTTTTTGCTACATTTGTCTCTTTATTAATCTTTACATTTCATATTGTAGCACCTCCAACATGCTCTGAGCTGCCCCCACTGATATATATGTTCCTCAGAATTTGATCCAAGTAGTAGGTTTTTCTTGTGTTTTGAGAGACTTATACTGACACAGATGCAAAACTGATATTAAATTAATCCTCTTTGTTGCAATTGCAAATTTCATAGCACGAAGCTTTGGACAAGAATATTAGAAAGTGAAAGGAAACACATAAAACCCAGCCCAGGACCTCTTTCACAAAGTGACTGAGCCATATTTTTGTTGAATTCAGTAGTACATGATCAGAGCCAGAGTGCATCTAGTAAATACAGACAGGGCTCATGGCTATAGCCCTCGGCCCATGTTTTTGTAAGAGAGCTGGTCAAACACTTCTTTATGAAAGAGCAGACTCATGGTTTTAGCTGTTTGCTTTCCTGTGAGTGCATGACCTATAACCTGGGCTGCTGGATAGATTATTTCAAATGAGATAGAGAATCCATTATACTTAACAATTTTCAATGACTGAAGCCAGTGATTTGGCTGAGGATCTTGATTAGTTTTGCACTGACTCTACTTATTTATAAATTGTAATTTTGTTTTTTTGACAAGAATTAACTTTCCTGATTATTCACATGATAGTCGTAGTGATTTTTTTTCTGATTTTATAACCAGTACCTGCTGCTTCCACAATGATTTTCACAGGGAGGAGAAAGCATAACAAAATAATTCTCTTCTATTTTTTTTCTCCTATAGGATTGGAACAAAATCCCCAAAATTTTTCTTTCAAAGGAAACCTGAGACTTTATGTATTGAACACATTGTGTTGAACTATTTCAGAGCTTTGTGTCACGAATGGCTTCTTTCTATTAAAAGTAATGGTGTTATTCCTGGTGATGTGAGCTTGATTTTGCTCACAAGTAGATTCTGCCTGTACAGATAAATCAGTCCCTGCAGTTTCAGGAGAACAGAGGAAGAGGAGGCACAGTTCATCCCAAACATCCAAGCTATACAGGCAATTTACCTTAGCATTCCACCCCACCGAGATTTCCGTGGCTGTTTCGTTCTGTTGAACTCAGGCTGAAATTGAAGGATGCAGCTTTGAGACCTGGCCTTGGGGGTCTCAGGGGTGAGGTTGTGGGGAGAGCAGCTCATGAATAGGTGTCAGGCAGGGGTCTGCTGGAAATGCACACCTGCCTCAGACATGCACAGCTAGCAGTGGCTCGACCAGCCCCATTCACATCGTGTCTGGGAACCCCCTCTTGCCTGCCTCTAGTCAGGGCTTGGCACGTGGAGAGGTGGAAGTGGCCTCCACTCCGTGCCTTCATTCCTCACCGCTTTTACTTTCAATTTTGAGAAACTCCAAACACAAACCCTACCCCGTGCCACAGCTGTTGGGCTCTGCCATGACACAAAGGATGGGTCTAATCTGCTGTCTTCACCCCGTGGCTGGGAAGGATGTGCAGCATTTGGCTTTTTGCCCAGAAAGTCAGACCCTACAGAAGATCACGTGCACACACACGCACAGACACACTCACAGAGGTGTCTCGTGACAAAAGGAGATGGGGAAAAAACCCTCTTCTGCAAGGTTAATTGACTTTAGGGCGAACTTCATCTGAGGACAGCCCCTTGTGCTGATTGCCTCTGTTCCTGATTTGGTTGGAGGGGAATGGATTTTGCACTCAAATAATCAGGCATCAAGGAGGAGTGCAACACATGGGAGAGCTGATTTATGTCACCTGGACATAACAAATGGCAGGCAGGGCTCAGAACATCTTGTGGTGCGCTCTGGACACATAACACCCTCTGCTGATGTCAGTAAGGAGTATTATGTACCAGGCACCTTTGAAAATTAGAATCCCTGTGTAGGTTGTGAAGACTTGGGGGCTCTAATTCAAGACACTCTGTCAAGATTATTCAAAATATATAGAAAGCCAGTTACTACAGATTTTCAGTGAAACATTGGTACCCTTGAAAATCGCAGTCCTGAATTTTACCAGGGAAAATTATGGAGATGTGTGTATATTAACATACTAAATCAGTCACAGGTCCTAAGCAGATTTTAGGAGAAGTGGTCCACATGTACATATTGGTTTCTACAGGCAGAGAGACACTCTGAAAGCTTATCTTTCCATACCCTTTTTTTTTTGGTATCCTTTTCATTTGAAATGGGACACATCAGTGCACTGATTTGATTTAAGCAGTCATTTACTTTCCCTGAGTTCCCTCCTTTTCCTGACAATGCAATAGAGAATGGTGAGAAGAGGGGTGGCTTGTTGTGTGCAGGAGGAGAAGCCCTTCAGGAGGCAAGACCTCAGGAGGCTCTTGTAGATCCTGACCTTGGCCCAGTGCTGCACTGACCCAGCTCTGGGATTTCCACATCAGAGCTGGGCCTCACTCACACAACCTGGGAAAAGCCTGGGTATATCCTTACAGATGTGTGTGTCAGTGCTGTTGACAAAGAGTCAATACTTGACTATTTAAGTCTTTTGGCCGTAGGGAAAATTAACATCACAAAGATGAACTGTTGCAAAAAGCCAGGCTCTAAGAGGAAGCACTAAAGATTCACATGCAGCTTTAAGGAACAATGATCAGTTGTTATTTATATTATAGCAGTACCTGGAGATTTCAGTTGGACTCAGGGTCTTGTTTTGCTGGCTGATCCCCTCTCCCTCTCCTGTGTTTCTCACAAAACACACCTTTCACTATTACCAAAACACTACTGAGAATATATTCTATTATGACCAAAACCTATTCCTACAGAAAGCCAATCCTGGCCACCATCTTATCAGCCACATATAATTTGTTTAGCTTTAAGGTTTCATCCTATCTGCAAATGGATTAACAGGTTATAAGGTCCAGTAATTATAACCCAGAATATTTTCAACAGCCCTCTTTGCTTCTAAAGGGTGGTAGAAGAAAAAAAGAAATGGAAAAAGCGTCAGCTTGAAATTTCTCCTCCAAGGACCATATCAAAATTTATAGATTAAAAAAATTATTTCATGTATCATAATGAAGCCAGATCAGCAGTTTTGGCCCTGCTTCTCTAAGCAGAGAAAGGCTCTGCTGTCTGACTTCTCCTTGGCTGCCTTTCTAGGCCTGAAATTCACAGCTGCATGGAAGCGGAGCAAGTCCAATAATGCCATTTGTTTTTCACTTAAAAAAAAAAGAAGGAAAAAAAGAGAAAGAGGGACATATAAAGGGATCATAGAAGAAGGGGGCCATTAGCAGACATTTAGTCTGACCATGGCTAGAAGTGCAGATGGTTCAGAGGAACACAGCCAACTTGGCGTTTATGTAAGCTATCTTGTATCTCCCCCTTTTTTCCCTACACTGGCACTCAGATTGATTAAGAGGTCAAATAAAGGCTGCTTCAGTGTGAGAGTGTGCATGATGTATGACAAAAAATCCTGTCTCACAGTTCAGGCTTTCTAAACAACATAAAAGACAAATCAATGTATAAACTAATTCTCAGCCTGTTTAAGTCTTTTCTTCCTGAAAGCCGTATGGACCTCTCTCTTGTTTTTTCTTTTCTTTTTTTTTTTTTTTTCCTTTTTATCTTTTCAAATGTCCCAGTGACAAAGTGGTAAATGAAGACAAGTAGTGGAATGTGAACATAAGGAGCTAGAATAGGAAAGTCCCCTTTAATAAAGCTGTTGAAAATTACTCTATACTCAATAGAAAAGAAATATTCTCCAATAAACGTCTTTTCTGAATTATAGGCAAGAAAAGCAGGAAAAAAAAAAAAAAGAGTGTAAAGGTCTTTTTAACTGACAGTTTCCCTTGTGGCAGGCTGCCTCCTGCACTGCCTAGCCTTTTTGAACAGGGCTTCTGCATGTACCTTCTTTACAAAGAATTGAGTCTGTGAAAGAGAATGGGAATTTGTAGATGCCTTCTGCAATAATAAAAGTAATGATCTTCATGTGAATTTAGACACATGGGATTTTGATGGTGTTTAGACATCTATCTTTCAATTTCTTTTAGGATACAGAATGTCTGGACACCTAAGTGCTTCCTAAATCCCAGATTCCTAGCAAAGGGACCCTCTCCAGGCATAGCTGGTGACCTGCCTGACTCCTTGGGACCAGCTGGATGCAGATCATTCCCCCTGAACTTCAGAAACTTGAAATGCTTCAGTGTCTGAAAACTGGGCTAAGCCATGAGCTTTATTAAAGGCAGGAGCCCACCCCTAAGCAGATCCAAAGGCTTGGGTCTGAAGTGAGGCTCAGGTTGCAATAGCTCAGGCGGGCTAACTGAAGTCTTGCCTGAGCTTTTAATGCTTAATTACCCCAGGTGCCACGGGGATGGATACATTGAAAACAGATGGAGAGGTATTCCTGAGCATCTGAAGATAAGCAGATCAGTTAGGCCAGGTTCTGTGGATCTTGTTTGAATAGTTAATCACAGGAACACAGAGATGAAGAGAACCACATGGGTCACTGAGCTCAGGTCTGTGAAATTTTCTCATTATAGTTTGCAACCTGGAGAGTATCAAGAGTGTGCCAGGTGCTTCACATAGTCAAACAGTCTGACAAGCTGGTATTTATTTTGGAGCCAGAGGAGGCCTGTTTGTTTTATGAATAAAGGTTGTTGTTATTTTTTTATTTTGAGACTGGGAGGTTGCTAATAATTTTGTTTACACTGTACTTTATGAGGACGTATTTTTGCTCACCTCTGTTACTGTTGACTCTGCATCGTGGCCTAGCATTTTAATTTAAGAACTGTGACTTTTAAAGCCTTCTTCATAACTACTGAGCAGCCTTTGAATGAATTTTTGCTTTGGACCATTTAGACACAGCTAGGCACACGCACATGTAGATACTGGAAATTAATAATAAGTACATATATGTGTCATATATCCTTAGGACCACCCCGTGGTCCCAAAATTTGTGCATGGTTTAAATACCTGTGTGCATATAGCATAAAAACTACCTGAAAATCCACCTGAAAGAGAAAACTATGTTATTCACCAAAGCAACTGGTCATTATTTTTCCAGACACAAAACCAGAAGACAACAGAAAGACCTTTCTTTAGCTGGGGTTATTGATGCAGTTTAATCACTTTGAGTGTGCACTAAATAATTAATGGCAGCCTGACATTAAAATTGATAACCAAAATTCTTATTTACTGAGTATGAGTTTAAATGACAAAACCACATTGTTATGTCTGCTTTAAGGAAAAGTCTATCAGGAGTTTGACATATCGGTACAAGTTTCCCTATAAATATCCCAGAGAAAGAAAGTGTAGATGATTTTAGAAGCATTTATTGGACTATAAAAAGTGAAGATTATGAATAGGTCAATATTTTTTGAAAGGTGTTAATATAAAACAGTGCTAAAAGATTCAGAAATTATCAGTAGATATTTTAAGCTTGCTCCTGACAGAAAGTGACATCTGATAGAGATGGAGATAAAAATATCAATAAAAGATGTTACCTACCCTATACCATCCACTCATTTGTTTGAGTCGGTAACAATTAGATTATTGACTATAAATAATTTTGTAGCCCTTGGTAAATTATTTATGGACGTGCCCTTAAAAAAATGTTTTTGTTCATACGATTTTCCTCCTGATACATAAAGTGCCCAACATGTTCACTGAGCAATTTTTGTCTGCTAATGAAAATTCTCTGAAATCTGGCCAAGAATAACAAATTTAAATCAGTGAAAATAACTTTGTAGCTACCAATATGATCAGATGAGCTAAACATCTGAAAATAGGGACAGAATGGTAAAAGCCAGGCTTGGTAGGATGTTTCTCACAGCATGAATGTTTTTTGGAGTACTTACAGAGAGCCAGTGTGAGACAGGAAGGATTTAAAGGTAATTTGGCTCAGGTGCTAACTTTCCCACAACTCAGTGCCACTGGAAAAATCCGACATACCATTCAGAGCCACCTGAGGAAACCCTCAGGAGCAATCCTTGCGCATACAGCTGAAAACACGAGTCCTCATGCGTAAGCAGAAATGAATTTTCCGGGCAATAAATTACAACAGTGGGCCAGAGGATGACAGTAGATAGGCAGGCATCTGCCACACATAAATACAAAAGTGAGCTGGACCTGAGCTGCTGTGCTAAGGCTTCCAGCGTGTCAGGACACTTTATTACAAGAAACAGATCCGTAAAACTCTGAAAACTCAGCGATTCCTGTTAGCCCTCCCTCCAGGAGCAGTACAGATCTGTTATGGTGGGACAGGCTGCCTAATGGATTGTTACTTAGCTTTTTTAGCAATGCAGAGGTATCCAGCACATTAAGTGATGATGTACTATGGGCTTGTAAATGACAGATTGTTCATTACAGGGCTTCAGAGAAGTTAATAATCATGATAATGGACCACAAGTCACAAGTGTCTCTTGTATACCACTTTTTCACTTTTATAGACACGTATAAACTTAACACATCAAGCTCTTGTACAGCACAGTCAAGTGGGAGTATCAATTAAGCCAGCTGAGAGGCTCTGCAGTGAGAACTGAGGGAAAAATTTACCCAGCACACTCTCCTGCCTCTGTCAGACCTCCAGAGGGCTGGGGAGGGAAGAGCAACTTCTTCACACAGAATATCTTACAAGGTTTTGAAGATAAAGGCACTTAACTCTGAAGCAGATATTTAACCCTTGTGTTATAAAATATCTCAGTCTAACAGACTAAAATGATAACAAAAAAAAATGACATGGAAAAAATCCAGCAGAAAAAAAGCTGTTTTTTAGAGAACTGACTGTAGGGATTACTTACAGGGGTTGTTACTTACAGGGGTAACAAAAGACCTGATTTCTAAGGACAATCATAAAGGTTTCTATCCATTGCCACATCTTCATTCTCCTTTTCTCCCACTACAGTGGAGTGAAGATCAGACCCCATTTCTAATTTTCACAATTACTCTAATTATTCCTTGAGAATCATCAGAGGAAATAAAAGGGACATCGTAGGCTGCAATGCCAGAAACAGTTACTAAGACTTTCAGCAGGTTTCCATATAGATGCCACAAATTCTTTCTGGGATACAACAGCACAGACACCATGGAAGTCCTTCAGGAATGCAAATATTGAGACGAATGATAGGAAAATGTCCAGTCTCACCACAGAACCACCAAGAGTCTGCAAGAGCACCACGTCTCAGCTCTGCCACTTTCCCTAGCCATCACTTCCAAGCATCAAATTGTAACTTCCAGGCACTAGATCTTGGCATGTACATGTTCACAAGACTGGATGGCTTCTCACACAGGTTTTCTCTGTGTCATTTCCTATACAGTTATCAAAAAACTTTCCCATTGCTAAGAGAAGAGGACTGAGTTCCTAAATCCCTGCAGTGGAATGGATTTTAGGAAAAACTTCCTCACTGAGAGGATGGTCAAGCATTGGAATAGAGAAGTGATAGAATCCCCACCCCCGGAAGTATCCAAAAAAACCATCTGGATGTGGCACTTG
>WAAE01018802.1:0-25026 GCA_013400495.1 Nicator chloris
AAGGCAGTGTTCTCCTGGGGTCCAACAAGGGTTCCAGACTGTCCCAAGATGTACATGGGGGTGTTCATGGGGGTCTCTGTCATGCCCTGGGCTCCAACAGAGATGTACAAAAAGAAAAGAAGAAAATGTTCAGAAAAATAAAAGCTATAGCAATTACCATGAAGAGAATAGAGAATGGAGAGTAACTGGGGAGGTGCACTAGTGAGTCAGATACCGAGGGAAAAATCTTAAGCATGAATAGACGTATTCATTGTACTCTTGAAGGAAGCATAGGCAAAGATAAGGAGTTATATTTAGTAGTAAGAATATTGGGAAGATGAAAAGATTGTAGGACATTGGGAAAAGAAAGGACAAGTCAGGGAAACTTGGTCAGCTCAAGAAAGGGAGATCAGAAGAATTTACATTATGAAATTGCTCACATCAAGGCACCTAACATCTTAGTCTTAGGAGACCAATAAAGACTTATGCTGGAATTAAGACATTCAAAACTATGACTTTAAATTGTATTCTTTCTCTATTCTGATATTTTGAGTAACCTTTCATGCTGAAAAGTAAATTATAACTTTGTTTTTTAATAGAGGCTATTGTGATTTGCTGATCCATACTCTTAGGGTAATGAATGAAATTCTAACATAGGACCAATAAAATCTGTTGTTTTTGCAACTTGTTTTCTAACCCAGTGGGATTAATAAAATACAGTATCTTATTCTCTTCCAAAGTATTATAACTAAGGGAAGTGGAATAAATTTCCTTTTTCCCAGTACCCCAATTTCTTTCAGGAACTACAAAAATTAAGAAATGACAGCCCAAAACATAGTGATTAAACAGCATCTAATTTTTCTCACTGCAGAAATGGATGATGGTAATATGTGGAAGACTCTAGTACAAGATCGCAGATCTAGAAATAGAACTTTATTGTACATACTGCATCTTGGTCATATACTCCAAATACCTGAACACATTCAGCAACATTTTTATGTTTATTTGTTCTTGAAGCTGTTGCATGGTATTATTTGGTGTCTGATACCACCATGGTCTTTGTTAATAATTCTCTTAAGTTATTCTTAGTAATTTGGTTGTTTTTTGGGGGTTTTTTTTTTTTTTTATGGTTTTTTTTTTTTTTTATGGTTTTTTTTTTTTTTTATGGTTTTTTTTTTTTTTTATGGTTTTTTTTTTTTTTTATGGTTTTTTTTTTTTTTTGGTGGTTTTGTTTTGTTTTTGTTTGTGGAGTTTTGGGGTTGTGTTTGTTCATTTGTTTGCGGGGATTTTTGTTACTTTTATTGGTTGGTTTGGTTTTGAGTTTTGTTAGTTTTTGTTTGTTTGGGTGTTTTTTGTTTGTTTATTTCACTAAGGCCAATAGGAGCTCTGTTGAAGAGTTCTGGTATTATTTAGCTGGCATTTTTTCTTGAGACTGAAACTCTCTTAAGCTTCAAGTTGGTGAGAGACAAGTCTTCCTGGATTTTGTGTACAGGAGTATTTAATTGTGATAAAATAATCTTTGGCATTTATACAGCCTGTATAGTAATATCTTCAATCTTTAACTGATCATGAAAAATAAGTCCTTATCCAAGTTTGTTTTCATTTTTTCCATGGGCTTTGATGTTTCCAAAGTTCCATTAATTGCAGGGCACATTTCTAGATTTCTAAAAAATTGTCTGCAAATAATAATATCAAATTCAGGTCATTTTTCTTTAGCTATATTTCAAGCCTTTCTTTTTTTTCCTAGTGGATCATATCTTATTTAATTATTTTCCACATGAGAATGCTTGTCTCTCTTGTTTCTTGCTTACTCTAAATCTGCCCAAGCTGTTTTAGTGAATATGCTCCCAAGGGAGTTTCAAAATCTCACTATTTCAATATGCAATATCAGTACTAAAAGTCCCTAGAAATATCTCATGATCTTTTGAAATAATCTCTCAGCTGTAGCTAGCTGACTGAAATATGGGTCAATCAGTCTTAACTTCCTAACCAGATATGCGAAATACAGAACCAGCTATCTGTTTATCTTTTGATCATGAAGGAGCTTGTGATAGCAGTCGTACTCTAAAGACAGGTTATATATTCCAGGTTCTGTGGAAGTATATATATTTCTCTGTTACTACCTGTAATGCTACATGTATGCTATATTTTACTACCATACATAACTACAGAAGCTGCAAGGGTCACGTACCACACCACCCTTAGTGTCTTCATTTTACCAAGGCACATTTGTCTCCTGAAGGATGCTTTCGTTTTTCAGCGAATTCCCTTGACTCCTGCCTGACATGCTTCCACACTTTGTGTTAATTACAGGGAAAGGTCGACTGTGCCTCTTGGGGCACTCCTGTGTAGAGCACAGTCAACATGTTTGAAAAGCTTGAAAAGCCCATATAGCATAAATGGTTTGGTTAAATGTTCCAATTCCCTTTTTATCATTATATAGCTATGTATGCTGAACTATATGCTACACTTCAACATATTTAGCAGATTTGTCATTTACTAGGAAAATACAGAAGAAAACCCATGAGCTCTCTGTTTATATTCTAAAGCTCTGAGACGTGAAAAATAGATTAACATCCCACAAGAAGGAAAAGCAACTGGGACAATATCTTGACAGACAAGCAACTTCATGGAGATAGAATGAAATGATGATGCCTCCTTCTTATCCCATTGGTTTGGAAAGAACAGAAGCACAAAACATTAGACTTGGAGTGAACTCTTGACATTCTGGTGAGTACTCACATGTTTTCTTCAGTGCAAGGCAGGCAGTATCTTCTGTTGTTTATCTCTGAAAGCTAAACCACGTTTGTTTGCTTTTCCGCATTGGTAATGCTCTTGAAGTGAATGTCCCAACGTCTTGGTTTCACCCCAGGCAGCAGCCAAGCCCCACACAGCCCCTCGCTCAGTCCCCCACCAGCAGGACTGGGGAGAGAATCAGAAGAGTAAAAGCCAGAACATTCAAGGGTTGAGATAGAGACAATTTAACAGGGGAAGTAAAGCCACACACACAAAACAACAAAACAAGGAATGATTTCACTGCTTCCCATGGGCAGGCAGGTGTTGAGCCATCCCCAGGAGAGCAGGGCTCTGTGACTCACAGTGACTTGGGAGGACAAAGCCATCACTCCAGATGTCCCCCACTTTACATCCTGAGCATGATGTCACCTGGTCTGGAATATCCCTTTGGTCAGCTGGGGCCACCTGTCCTGGCTGTGTGTCCTCCCAGTCTCCCATACACCCCCAGTCTGCTCTCCAGTCTGGCAGTACCAAAAGCAGAAAAGGCCTTGTCTGTAAGCCCTGCTCAGCAATACAAAAACACCTCTATATTATCAACCCTGTGTTCAGCACAAATCCAAAACATAGCTCCATTCTAATAACTGTGAAGAAAATTAACTGTACATCAGCCAAAATCAGACACTCAGTCACATCTGATTCTGTTCTTTGACTCCCTGGTGCACTCTTGAAACAGTCTTGAAAGATACAGACAGACCGGATTTCTTACAGATAACATAAAACTGAAAGATGGAGTTCAAGAGCACAAATTACATTCTATAACTGGCCATTTAGACCATGAAACCCAATCAAGAGTAATCTGAAGTAAATTCACCATAAAACACGGATGATATAGACATCAGGCAGAAACTATCATAATTTAAATTCACTCTGGTAGCTTCACACTCGTACTTGAACTAGACAAAACCTCAGTCTTGAGTATTGGTGTGGGAATAAAAGAATGCTTTGTCCTTGCTCAGATCTAAATGATGAGGCAAATACATTCTTGTTCCTCACTTATGTTTTTTCCTGCATACATTGAATAAACAAAAATATGTCTTAATCAAGAAGATACAGAACGTTAAAAATGGAATATTAGAAGGCTTAGCAGAAACAAAAGAAATAGAAACACTCTTTTGGAATACATCTCTATGATAAATACTGAAAAAAACTGAAAAATCTCAGATTTCATGAAGCTGAAAAACCCAAAGTTCAGATACTAAATCAGCCTGCTGTATGAGTAGGACCACGATCATCATTCACACAAAACTTTTTTATAACCTTTGGTAAATATATCAGATTCTTTTTACTTTATATGGTTCTTCTTTGCTTGTTCAAAATTATTTTAGAACTCTAAATTAAGGTTTTAATCTTGGATATTTTGCAGTTGTGCCTCCTAATATGCCTGATTAGGACTTTCACCTACTGTATGATCACATAAACAGGGATTCAGATGCTCAAATGTCTTAATATACCTTAAAAAGAACATTGAAACAGGTATTCTTCATGGTTTCTGAAAACAGCAGCCAGTCCAGATCCTGTCCTGATTTTTACAACAGTATCTTCAGTTCCTGAGGAAAAATCAGTCCCTTCAGAATGGATAATATTCAATATGAGAAAGTTTGAAGCAAAAAAAAAATTAGTAAGGTGAAAAAAGGATAAAAGAAATAAGCAAGAACATTGCAGCAGAATCACATTTTTCCCATAAGACTAAAATATGCCTTTCAGTATGTCTGCAGTAGTGCATTCAAAAATCCAGTCAATTGTACCAAAAGTTGCACAAATTAGTCCTTTAGAAAGGATAAAATTTAACTTGAAGCTAAATACCATGTACAGGGTATCATGAAACACTGAAAATACCAATGACATGTGGAAGCCTGACTAAAATAATCTAAGAAAATGTATAAATTTAGAACATAACTGTATTAATAAAGTATTTATTTTTCTGTGAAAATTAGAAACACTGCATCAGGCACTGATAATTTGCAATATGTATTTTTTTTCTGGAAGAGACAGAAAGCTAGTCTGTTAAGCCACCAAGAATGTAGCCCCACTGATTAATTGGCATAATTAAAAATCAAAAGAAAAATATTTATTGAAACAAGCATGTTCAAGATCTTTCTGTTTCTTGAAATGTAAACTAAAAGACCCCAAGCATATATCCACATTCAGAACACAACTAAATGTCACAGGTCTATAGATACAAAATGAGAGAAGGAAGTTGTGGAGGGTAAAACTGTTTTCAGATTCATACTTCCCCATCAGCCATAAGACATATTCAGTACATAATTTTAGGATATTTGTTTTGTAGGACCAAATTTATATACACCATAGGAACACATTTCAGGCTTTCATTTTCCACTTCAAAGTCATCTTCTCTCCCTAAAGTTTTTAAACTTTTTAAAAAGTTTGCAGAAGCTGAGATTAAGGCAGCTGAATATGTGTAGCTTAGAAAATCTGCAGTCATCAGGTCTGTGTTCCTATATTGCAAATATGCCTGACAGAATTAGACTGAGCACCCCAGCAGTTCAAAATAAGACTCCTAAGCAATGTGAATTGTCTCTTTCATATAAATGAGATGCTAAACTCCAAGAACATGTTGCCAGCAGGTTCTACATGACAGAAGAGGTTGGTTAGATATTTCCAAATACAATGGTGCATAAGAATTATTTTCTGTGTGTCCAGGATATTTTCCAGATTCGTAAAACTTGGAGCGAACACAGCAAATATTATGTGTAGAGCAAGTATTTTTGTTTATAAAATAATTCAACATTTTTTATTCCCTATTTTGGAAGTTAACCTTCACTTATCAATCAACAAGGCATCCTGCTAAAAGGTCTGGGAGTAAGAAACAGATTTAGCTAAGATTTTTTTCTGTATTAACCCACCATTGACGTTAAACGCTGATCACACACCTCTGGTAAGGATGAAACAGATGAAGTTGGAAGGTGTAAGGTACCCTTTCTGGACAGTATTGTACGAAAATGTGGTTAAGACTTACCTTAACACATTCAGAAAACAGATCCATACTGTGCCAAGCAGGTCATGTCTTACTAAATGATACCTGAAAGAAACAGCATGCACAGAAATTAACTTTCAGCACTAGGATGACAGAACTGCTGTTATCACACATACTGTTTAATTAGATATCATACACCCACCAAAGTATTGTCACTCTCTGAGGTCTGATGTATTAATCTCCTCCTAAGGCTAGATTAATTCAAATGGCTGTGATATAACATATCCTCTCTGGCCTGTGCTGATACTCCCCCATGAATGGGAGGGCCCTGTTGCTGTTGCAGGAAGCTGCTGCAATTATTTTCATAATTTATTGCTTTGACCATTTTATTAGTCTGCGAACATCTCTCCACTGGCTCCTGCTCTTTTATCACTTTGAGCATAAAACTACTCCATTTCAGGCTCAGTGATTCTCATAGTGATCTTAACTATTACCTCTAATCCTACTTGTAAAGGCTGACTTGTTTTTAACCAAATTGAGGTTTCAAACACTCTTAAACATTTCACAGATTTTCAAAGAAATTTTTCACTTTGTTATGCTGATCCCCATAGAGATTCAGTATATAAATACATGCATACTTTTATCTCCTTCCCTTTTCTCAAATTCCTTCTTAAAATCATGACATATTTAATAAATTTGACCTCCTGCTAATAATATAAACAATATTCTTAAATTATTTCCCTTGTTCTTGATAGTCTGCCCTCATAAAATCTTATGTTCAAGCCATACACTGGTTTAGGCAGGAAATGTCATCTTTTCCTGTGTTTGTACACTTTGGGTTGTCTTGAAATCACACAAGTATTAGTAAATGCTGAAGAATTAACAAATGAAACCTTTACTACAGAGTTAGGAGTAAGGGGGAATGGTGAAAGGGGATGTAAGACAATGCAAATTTCTTGGAATTATTTCTCTTTCTAAAAAAGTTATAAATACCCTGCCATTTTAGAGATCAACTCTATCAGCAGCACTGACATTAAAAAGTCCCAAACAAAAGATATTCAAATATAAAAAGTGTTTTATAGAAGCTAAAATTCAAACTCAGTTGAAACAACCACTCACGGGAATTCAATGTCAGTGTCATTTGAGTCAGGTCTTACCTTCTAAATTAGTAGAAAGATAAAAAGGTCTAAAATACTTAGAAAGTAATGAAGCATTTAAAGTAACCAAGCAATCATTCTGTAGTGGTAGGGGGTTGCTCACAAAACCAGATCCTGACAGACTACAAGTACTTGAAAGGAAGAGCAGGAGCAGAGATCTTTAGGAAGTATTGTGAATTAAAAATATTTAAATTATATTTTAATTATATTTTTAATTATATTTTAGGTGCATATTCATACATGTATGTTAATTTAGATTATAGAATATTTTGAGGCCTGCAGGTGTAAGTACACATTGTATAACTAAAGATTTTAAAATAATCTAACATATCTTTTCAACCAGCTGAGGAGGGATACCAAACATATTTGTCTCATCTAGACCATTCTTCTCCTCCCCTTCTTTCCACCTGGTTCTACATCCTGTCAGACTGCATACTGGCTTGTATGTATTACATCTAGCTGCAAAGTACTGATGTATCTTATTTTATTATAATTGCATGCTAGGTTTAGTCAGATGTTGAATAGTTGCATCTCTATGCTAAAGTAGGGAGGTAAAGTTTCGCTTCTTTATTTTTGTCCTTAATTTTTATGTGATTATAAAATAAAAACAAACAAATATAGAAACAATATGAGAAATTATTTTTGTACAACGATTTATTGGTACAAAAAGAACATTCCTTGTTCTTGCAAGAGATTACCAAAGTAAGTAATGACAGTTGTTCAGAGATTCCTTTAAATATTAAATTTCTAGTTTGTTTCTTTGATTAAGTACAGACATAGCCACAGATTCATTTGATTTGACAAAGTGTGGATTTCTTGATTCAGCAACTGATCAAATTCAGAAGCTAGGTAGATAATGAGTGGTTGAATCCTCTAAGATCCTTACAGTTTTAGCTGTAAACCCTTTACAGTTCAGTATAACACATTTCATTTTAAGTATATATTAAATGTTTTCACATTTACTTCTGTGTTTAGGTGCTTGTCCCTTACTGATGTGCTTCAACACTCCTTTAAATGCTTTTCTGAAGCTAACCCCAAATGAACCCTATGCTCTGGAAAACCCTTCAGGAGCAGAGTTCAGACCCGCAAGCACACCTGAAATGCCAACTGAAAATCAGTACCTTATTGCAGCAAACTTCTTTTTTGAGTTGTTTTCGTGGAGACAGAATTAAGTCAATTTCATGAGGGATTTCTTGAAGATTTATTTCAAGGACAGCTGGAGTATATTGTTTTCCAGTTATTGACATTCTAATACAAAAAGTGGAAAAAATAAAATTGCCAGGTGACAGCAGTATATTTATTAGAGCTCTGCAAACCTGGGAACGCTCTGCACAAAATTTCTATTTCAGCTTTTGCTTGCAACTAGTGTTTGCAGAAAGACAAAAGATGAAAATGCAGAAAGTACAATTGCATGCACAGATTTAAAGGTTTTTTTCAGGGTAATAAAATAGAAAATTGTTTATAAGAGGGGAGGCAGGGATGCCAAGGATCTGGCTAGGTGTGTTACCACCAGAAACACAGAGCTGGTGAAAAGCAACCTGGTACAAGGGGCAAGTGATCAGCCTAGATATGTGCTTGCTTAAGAGCCCATTCAGTGGAGAGAAAAATACATTCTTTGGAGTTTTCTAAGGAAGGAATTTGTGGTGTCAGAGAACTGAATATTTTCTCCTGAGATAAGTTGTGCTGGAACTTAAAAGGACTCCTTTGGAAAACTGTCATTACCACATTGCCTGAAGAAAGCAAGCATTTATACTGCCTAGTTCAAATCATAAAGAACATTTTCAAACATTTTTCTTGAAAAACAGTGAGTATGGCTATTTTTAGGTCAGTCTACTTTTTGTTGTTGAAAGACGGAAGGATTATTAGCAATGGGATTGGTTCATAACTTAGATTTAAATTTTTAAAATAGGTCAGGATACTGTCTAAAGAAAAGATCAGTAGCCTCAATATTAAGCAAGTGCTGTGATTAATTAAAGAAAAAATATATTACTAATCTTATCAAAATCGGAGGAAAGTCCATATAGCTTTTTGTTCAGTCTGAGAGTTTAATGTTTTCCAAAAGGAAAAAGGATAAAAATATGAAATGAAAGGAAAATGTCTGAAACATCCTTTGTGTAGCACTAGTCGTTTGCCTTTATAGAAATTTCTATGACTTTATTTGCCTGCAAATGTAACAATTATCAAACTCAAAAAAGCAGAATAGAAGTAGTTACATATTCCATTTAAGCAAGAACACAGAGGGCTAGACAGGAGCAATTTACAGAAAAGAACACTGTTTGCCTTTTTTTATTGCTTGCAAAATGCCAGAATTTCAAAGTAATAGCATTTATTAAAAAAAAAAAAAAAAAAAGAGATAAAGAAAAATAGGAAAAAAATGTATTGCCTGAAAATAGGCCAAATTTTAATTGTCTTCACCTTTTCATTCTGATACATAAGCCTTCTGTCTGCTTTAACCCTACAGAAGTTGTATTTATTTATTTGTTTATGAGACCTTGGGTGTTTTTCGTGCTTTTGAAAGCTGTATGGGCTTTTAGCCTCCTTACTTAAAATCGCTTAGAGTTTTTACATCCGGAGAAGACACACTTTGTCTTGTGTACATTTGATGTTGTTTTTAATGGAAGTTTCTGAAATGCTTAAATAATGTCTCCATAGTTCAGTGTTATCTTTTTTATTTCTTTGACCAAAATCTCATTTCTCTTTCAAATGCTCACCATTGTTATGAATGTAATATTATGTTGTTATGGTGTAAACAGGGTTTCTACAATTGGACAAACTGGAAAGGTAAAGACAGAAAAAAATTTCCACTCAAGCCATCTTTGTTAGAAAAAAACTTAAACTCCACATTTTTAAGGTCCAGTATACTCATTGTTGTTCTTTGCAAGCTGTGCGTTTTGAAGAAACTGGAGTTTCAAAGGACTGCAAAATCCATTTCTTCTGTTGACAGCAAATATTGAAGCTTCTTACCTGAAAAAGATAAAACTTTTCTGAGACTTACCTTACTTTTAGCAGAAGAGTAGCTTATGTTTACCAGAAACAGAGACTAAATAAAGTAATGCGGTATGCTCTGGCAAGGAAACAGCAGGAGTAATTTGTGTTCCACTCAGGATGATCAAGCGTCATTTGAGTAGCGATCAGGTATTTGGCTCAGATTTCTAAAACTCTCTTAAGCACTTCCTATCTCTAATAACTAGGTTGGCTGGATATCCAAATCCAGTGAGTTTCATGCCACCTTGCAGTGCACTTCTCACGCCACCATGCAAGGAGAGATATGCAGGCCTGCAGCTCCTCAGGTCTTCCTCTGACCCCATTCACCTTCCAAGTCCACAACTCGTCCTCGTGTTGCCTCCTTTCCATTGCCATTCCTTTACCGTGGCTGTGCGCGGAATCCCGAGTGCAGGCAGGGCCGCTGAAGGCTCCTGTTTTCCCCAGAGCAAAGCCAGCCCTGATCCGCGCAGCCCGTCCTGCCTTGTGGCAGCAGGCAGCTGCAGCAGACAGGGCCGAGAGCCAGGAGCGGCCGCCACACCTTGGGGCTTTGATCTCGCAGTGTTTCCAGGCTGCCGTGCCAGACACAGCCCGCCCGTCCGCTGCCAGCTGCACCTGGCCCAGCTCCGCCCTGCTGCACGGAGGGAAGGGGCTCACTGCCAGCCGGAGCCTCCCCGCTGGAGGAGGCTGGATGTGCTTGTTTCATGGGCTGCTGCTTTGAACTCCCATCACCCTGCTGCCTCCCACATCTGGAGCCGGAGGTGAAGGAAGATGAAAGCGTGCTGGGGAGTGCAGGGGCTTGTGAGGCACGCTGGGAATGCGCCCAGCCTCCGAGCAGGGCTCCCGACTTGGCCATTCCCCAGCTTAGGAAATTACATCTCGTGGATTAGAGGAGCTATCCCTGCGTGTGTGCAAACTACCAGGGGTGCACTTGATTTACGCTGGAGTGTTTGTACATAAACCAGGGGGTGTTAGTAGGTGCTTGCATTTATACTTACATACAGTGGGTCTGATAGTATCGAGAGATCATGCCTGGATTAATCTTAACACTTTTCAGAGATACTGACGCTGACCGAACCCTGTTGGAGTCCAAGATATTTAACGTTTACAAAACTTGCTTGATAACTTATCCACTGTATGTTCCCGTTGACTTTCACAAGTTTAAAATCAAACCTTTAAAACATTGAAAGGAAGAAAAAAGGAGAAGAATTACCTACAAACGCTGCTTTCCAATCCTGCTAGGTTTTGTAGTAAATCTATTAAAAGAAAGGGCAAGTCAATATGAAATGCACCTGGCCTGTTACACTGAAGCTGAGCGCTGTCTCCAGCTCAGGCAACCCTGTTAGCTTGAGCATTAGCCTCGTGGTGTTCTGCAAAACTAAGGCACTTGCTGGGCTAGCTTTTCTAAATAAGGATGTTTTTCTGAATGGAAAATTTCAGGTGCACATTTTACATTAGTAGCAAAGCATAAAGTGTATTTTTTCTGACCTGTAAATTTTATTGCGTTTATGGTTTGTGACATCATAACATTCCCTGAATGTTGGTGTTAGAGGAGGCAGAGAAAACTGCCGTTGCAAATATATAATCGTGTAAATCTTAACCTCCCTGGTCTTTTTAGAATAACAAACAATGATACATAATTAATTGTAATTTTTCTGGAAGTGACATTATCACCATACTCATAAATACCCACAAGGCAAGGACTGTCCCAGGGGAGATAACTTTGTTTCAATGGTGTGATAAAATGTTCTCGTCACAGACAGTATTTATTGCCTGTGTCTCTTGAGAGATGATTAAAACAGGAGAAGAGAAAATAAGGAGACACAAAGCATCCCACCAAGCTCATTTCATAGGCTTATTTCTACTTGTTTAAAACACTGTGTATTAATATGGGATCTGAGAATTATAATTTTTCCTCCTTCTGCTTTCTTATTGGGTTTTTATTATTGTTTTGGAGAAAAATGGTTAGAGAAATATCTGAAACCGTAATATCTTTTAAAAACTCCTACACTGAGCTATTATCCCTTGCTGCAGTAAACTGCACACAATCTCATCACTTAATTTCCTCCAGCTAGAATTCATTCCCCTTTGTGAGCACAAACAGAAAGGCATTTCATTACATTCCCTTTTCTTACAAGGTAAACCAGCAGAAATGAAAATAAATTAATAGCATTTAAATTATACATTATTTACTCTGCTTAAATAAAGAATGAGCTATAGTAAAGCCATGTTTGGGGGTTTTTTAGCTGAACAAAATGCCCTTTTTGATTGATTGCTAGACTTTCAGAAAGGTTGGTGACATTTCCTGCAACACTGGCTGCAGCTCACAATCCCCTTTTGGAAAAGCTAAGGAGACTTAACAGTTTGAAAAAATTTCAGTGTTACACACTCAGCTAGGATTAAACCTTGTGGATAAGTTCACTTTACCCAAGCTGGTGAAAAACTCTCATTGCCAACTTTTCCTTTGGTTTTTGAAGTTGTTCTCTCAGCACATGCTTGATTCATACCACCTAAAAATGAATCTGCAAAGCAGAAAATTCATCTGTGCCATCACTGTATCAGTATTTCCCTCCTTTTGTTTTGAGATAACTTAAGATCCTAAAATGAGTTTCAGTTTCTTGTTTCTTTTCTAAAAGGCCTTGCTTTTTGCTTTTCTTTTTATGTAGACATCTTTTTTGCATTAATGATGTAGTAATTGTTCAATATCTCTTTTTATGACATTGTTTAAATTTTCCATGAGTAGCATCAGCTACTTGCTTCAGAAAATATGATGCAAAGTTTAACAGAAGGGTCAAAATGCCACTGACCATGAATATCTGACAGTCCATTCAAGATTCATTAAGGTTCACATGCAGCATGAATTAAATGCACCTCTAACTCAAATTACAGTAGTTCAGAAAATAATATTTAGTCATATGATGCCAAAAATTTGAAATTTTTTCTTTATTTTACTTAAGTTTGAACTTCCTATTTTGCTGTACCATCCAGTATCTTTTACACTAAATGTATGCCTAAGGTTTTAGCTAATTTCTGTCTACAAGGAAAACTTTTTCATATTGAAGTATATGAACTAGAAAATGAAATATTAAAGACAAAAATTCTTTCCCCATAAATTTATATTATGAAGGAAAACACTTTTGAGAATTGAAAATATTCAGATTCCTTCCTATTAATTCTCCAGGGTTTATGTGGATGTCTTATTAGATCTAGATAACCATTTTGGGCTGCAAATATGATCTATAAGAACCCTGTCTTCTTCACAAGTATCAGCCATTGATGATGAGATGAAAAGATATTTAGACAAAGACAACAAATGTGTTCTTCAGAACTGCAAGACATGTTTGCTTGTTTGACAATTTTGCTTATCTTGAAGGTCTCACATTTAATAATACATATTTCAGCATAAATTGCATTCTAACAGATGTAATGTGATGGTCAGTTTGTATTGCCTGGTTCTTCTCATGATTTGAAATGATTAAAGAAGCAACGTCTCTATATAAACTAGTTCAATGGAATTTATTTTTTAACAGCAATTTCCTTTGTTCCTGCAGTCTTCAAAACACATGACAAAAATAATTTTCCTCTGGTTTCTTACAAGACAACTACACCTTGCTGTTTTTCCACACCTTGACTGTGCTGCAGTACACATTATATGGCACGATTAGAAACATAATGGCTTGTGATACTATTGAATTTAAACAACACATTGAAACTTTTTAAAATTTAAACCTCTGAGAAACTTACCAACAAGCAAAGTAATGGTGGTGCAATTAATGCTGCCATGTAAAAAAGAATTTAATTTCCTGTAATTTGTGAAATATGAATAGTTCTGTAAATACTCAATGCTAGCTTAACTCCAAAATGAGCTAACATCTGCTCAGTTTTAGGTGAATAAAGTACTAGAGATGATTTATGTTGTTTTTCTTCACTGTTGGTTTTCTTTTTTTTCTTGCCCTAAATAATACGAATCTTTCATTGTGAAGTCTTCCTTTTCCTTTAACTTCAGCAACACTTTCACTAATCACTCCTCCAATTATTTGATACAAAAAATGTTACAAGTTTGTGCAACTGATGATAATTTTTTATTAGTATTTGATTTTAAACTATGATAGACATTAACATGATACCAGTTCAATTTTATAATGAAATCACTCATCCAGGTGGCTTGAAATGAGAATTAATCTACCAGCTACTGTTAAAAAAATAAGAAGAAATTTTATTTGTTATAAGAAAAAACAATTACCACTTTTCTTCAAATTTCAAGAGTCCTGTGTTCAAAATATGACATTTTAATAAGCTAGTAGTTGTATTAGTTCAGTGTCCCTAAACAGGAAATATATATAGAACAAAATTAAATTAAGGAAAAGTCAATAGATCAAATAATTAACAGTCTGTGACTGGGAGATGGCAAATATAAAAACATCACAGGACCCAAGTCAGGAAAGTGATAAAGATTTTTTGACCTTTGAGAGAAGATTCCTACTTATGAAGAAAAAGTATTACCATAAATAAAAACCACATGAAAATCATAATACTTGTTATTAAAATTATTAGAAAAGTACGTAGACTATGAAATTTAATTCTTATTTAATCTTGGTTTTAAGCTCTGATTTCTAACCTAATATGCAAGCTTCAAGGATCTTGGATTCTAGGTGCCTCATACAAGACAAGTGACATTATCAAAAGGATGTAGTTACAGTCATGCAAAGGTAGAAATTCTTCCAACTTCTGCTGTAACCATATCAAACTATGCAAGATAATATTGCAGAATCACAGAATGGCTCAGGTTGGAAGGGACCACAGTGGTCATCTGCTCCAGTCTCCCTGCTCAAGCAGGATCATCCTGGAGCACAGGGCACAGGATTGTGTCCAGATGATTCTTGAATATCCCCAGTGGGAGAGACTCCACAACATCTCTGGGGAACTCTTTCTCGTGCTTTGATAGCCACACAATAAAGAAGTACTTCCTCATGCTCAGGTGGTACTTCCTGTGCATCAGTTGCCTATTGTCCTGTTTCCTCTTGTCTTGTTGCTTGGCATCACTGAGAAAAGCCTGGCTCCATCCACTTTATACCTACCTTTCAGATAGTTATGTATGAAGTTACCTCTCAGTCATCTCTTCTCAAGGCTGAACAGGTCCTGCTCCCTCAGCCTTCTATCATAAGGACAATTATCTCTGTTGCCCCTCCCTCCCTCACCTGCCCCTCCTCCCTGCTCCAGGAGCTCCATGTCGCTCTTGTACTGAGGAGGCCAGACCTGGACACAGCACTCCTGATGTGCCTCACCAGGGCTGAGCAGAGGGGCAGGAGCTCCTCCCTCAGCCTGCTGGCAATGCCCTTCCTAAGGCACCTCAGGATACCATTGACCTTGGCCACAAGTACACTCTGATGGCTCATGGACAGCAGAACCACCAGGTCCTTCTCTGCAGAGCTTCTTTCCAGCAGACTGGTCCCCAGCCTGTGCTGGTGCATGGGTTTATTCCTGACCAGGTGCAGGACCCTGCTTTTTCCCTTGTGGAATTTCAGATGGTTCTTCTCTGCCCAACTCCAGCTGGCTGAGGTCCTTCTGAAGGGCTGCACAGCACTCTGGGGTGTTGGCTGCTCCTCCCAGCTTTGTGTCATCAGTGAGCTTCAGTATGTAAAATATTTGTTAAGGGCATAGGCCTGTACATTTCTGCTAATCTAAGAATCTGTTTAATGCCTAAACTTCATAGCTGGTTCCTGACTACAGGTTTTATCAATTTTAATCCTCTGGAGAATATATGTGGTACATAAACGAGCATTAAAGCTAATAAATCAAAGTAGAATACCACGGAATGTATTTTTTCCAACCACTTATTAAAATCTGCTTTATGGAATATATAGGAAATACAATTTGTGTAGAAGCACATTGAAATTGTAATAAGTAATTTTAGTCTTTCCCATTCATCCACAGATTAATCTCCACATTTATACGTATGATGGCTACAAATATTTTGGATTTTATAGAGCAGGTACATATTTAACCAATCCCTTTGATCATCATGAGAGACTAGGAGAGATTTTCATCATCAGTCATGCATCTACGAGTATAATACTCATACATGTCTACACCTTGCTTATAAATACAAACTAGCACAATCTATTAGGGTATAATTTACTATTTGATAAAAATATTTTTAATTTAGATGACAAAAAGCTTTCTGTATTGAATCTCTTGTCACCCAATATATTTAGAAGTTTGCAAATCAGACTTGTAAAATTCATTCATGCTGAATGAATACACTCTAATCCACCATGAAATGTATAGAGCAGTGATGAAAATATAGAGCATTTTCAGAAGAGCTCACCACTGATCTACTGTTACATTTGAAATCAATATATATTAATGATACTTATAAACTTTTTAATTTGAAAGAAGCAATGTACATAGAAGATACACAGACTGCTGTTGCCACAGACTTAATTTCTTGGGTTACTAACCGATGCAAAAGTCATTTCACTATGATAAATAGTATATCCTATTATATGACAATGGTGTTAATAATGGAATGTGACAGAGACATGCACCATGGTAATCTTCCAAAAGTTTAATAATTATATAGCCTGGTCTTTTTTGCTATTTCTGTGATGTAAAATTTTACTTGTTTTCCAATTGACATAGGCTCTCTTAATTTCATTGTAACTTGATTTAGAATTAGTCCTGTAGTTTTTGCACATTCTGTACTTCTATTTCTCATTGAATGCGTTGAAAACTACAGCATTCTAAAGCATTATGGTACTAAGTGTTATTGAAGGGAATGTTTTGACTAATCCATGTACATTAAATATGGGAAAAGAAAATGTTACCTGATTGTTCTAGTACAAATAACTATTGGTATGGGTTTCTTTCCAGTTGTCTTTGTTACATGAAAAAAACATAATATTTGTGATGTAAATTTTTCACATTTGCAACTTCCATTAAGTCATTCTAGCAGGAAAAACAGTCGAAATTCTAAAATATCTAATGTAGTAAGAATAGAAATCTACCCTTTAAAATTCACAACCTGCACCATCACTTTTATATCCAAAAAATAAGAGATTGGATTTTTATTTGGTTGTTTGCTTAAAATTGCTAAGCTGAAGAGCATTCTCCAAAATTCTCAAGTTTGTCGACATCAAGAGAAAATAGTAGTTCAACATGACAGGTAGACAAATGAAACAGAGACTTTCATTAGATCTTCCTTAATCCATTGCCAAAGGAGTGCATTAGAAGTCATCATTCGTACTATCAAATCTTCCCTACATGAATGTCTGAGCACCAAACTCCACTAAGAGAAACAGGGACAGAGCACTTGATTTCAAACATAACTTGTTATGCCACTTGACAAGCATGGCAAGAAGAGCAAAGAATGTAGGAAATGTTTATTTAAATATAGAACTTAATGCTGTGCTTATATTTGATCCAGATATTAGACAAAAATATGGACTGTCATTATTACATGCAGCCTGTTGACATACATGTACTGTGTACACTATATACTTCAATTAGATTATGATTTACAAGAAAAAAAAAGGTAATATATCATTTTCGTAAACTTTAAAAAGTGCTGGAATAAAAGACAATAACAAATTTACCTTTTCTAATTGCCTGCTCTTTGAATTTCAACATTCTGAAACTAGCTACATGAGCAGAGCAAACCAGGAAAGCTCTTAGAGCATTTGAGTATCATATTCAGCACATTAGAATGCCAATAAGGTTTTCCACCATTTCTGTCCCCCACTCATCATTATTTATTCCATTGTATTTAAATGAAATCTAGCCACTCCCTTAAAAAAAAATTAAAAACCCAAATCAAACAAAAAATCCAACAAACCCCAACCCAAGACAAAAAAAAAATCAACCCAACAAATCACAAACAATCAAAAATGAAAACCAAAAAACACTGATAGCTAGTTGTAGTTCTGGGAAACCGAAGTCACAGTTCAATTTACAGTGACAAGAGAACTGTCAACACTGAAAAAATTATATCAAATCTGTTACTAACTAATAACACTTTAAAACCTATTTTTTTACTTAAATTGATGTACATATTTGTTGGCTTTGTTGATTAGAGACAGAAAAGTGTGACTAAATTTTGGCTATGTGTGTCTCTGTCAAGGCTGTTGAAAAAAATTATATTTTACATTGGATGTTTATGAAAATGTCAACAATCTTAGAATGCTCATAGTTGTATAAATATAGCAAAAATACTCTACTCCATTTTGTTGTCAATATTCCAGTCATCCAGAAAGAACAAGCAGCAGTGTTACTGAGGTAATTATCATGGATGAAGTAGTGAGGTAACTGTTGCAAATAAATTATTTTTACTATGAAAATAGTTTACTGATAGCCATAAATATGTATGCAGTCAAACATGATAAGCTAAGAAGCTCAAAAATTTATCGACACAAGCGAACTTCTTACAGGACTATTTATATATCTCTAAAGAGCAACAGATAATGTGGGGTTTTTTTTCATAAAACATATAATTTTGATTCTTTTATTTTTATTCAACTATTGTGAGTGAAACCATTCTGTGATTCTGCAAGGGAAAACAGTCATTCTTTGCGTTGTGTGGCAAGCTGTGGTAAGCTAGCTTAAGATTGTTCGGGATATTTGGTTGAGTGATGGTTTGAACATAAGAAAATATGGAAACTAGAAAAATAAAAGGGAATCCAAAGAGAAGAAATAGTTTCTGCATATCTCCAAAGACAAGAATAACCCTCTGCTGCAGAGAGATATTACAGAGTTCTTTTGAGTAAATAGGAATTTTACAGAAATATATGAGAATACAGTACTATTGTATTTCCTACTTCTGCATACAAGGCAAAGCATCTAAAGATTTTTAAATGCTTTAAAAATGTTTTTGAAAATAATTATTAATATTAGTTTACTATTTTTAAGAAGTGAAAACTATTATTCAGCTTCTCATAGTTTTGTTTGCTTTATACTGTGCAAAAAGCCAGAGAGATAAGTGTAAACTACATATGACAAACAACGAGATAAATAGAAGATGGCATTAATATTCTCTTAAGTTTTCCATTCATTTTCAAAGTAATTCTGAACACATAAGAATGGCACATTCACCCCAAGAACCACAAAGAAAGTATTTTTTTATTTTGACAGGAAGAAAGAACATTGCAAGCTGATTGCCATGACCTGATCATATGAAGTGAAAGACGTGTCAGTTTATTGAATGCAGTGTACCTATGCCAAAGTTCTTAATATTCTCAAGAAAGTGAATGCACAATGGTTTCTGATGCTCCTTTGATTAATATCTCTTCTAACTTTCTTGCATGATGTCCTGAGAAGGAGTCCTAGGGCAGCTTTCTTAGAACCATTATTTCTGATTACTTCTTTTACCGGAGGGGTAGGAAGAAAGAAAGTGTGGAAAAAAAAAAAAATTTGAAATAGGCAGAATATAGAAACAGTGTTTGGCAACCGTTGGTTGTATGTCTCAATAGTTGAGAACTATTTATTTCTATTAATCTATTTATTACTATAATTCTTCTGATAATATCTTGGTTACTTTAGGTTTACTCATCATTTCTGATGGACAAAAATCCTTACAGGTTATGAAAATGTGGGAGAACTTCCCAAATTCCAGCTTCACATTCATATCTAAACAGCAAATGGTATCCATACCCCTTTTCTCTTGGCTTCTGAACTACAGGTGTGTTCACACATTCACACACATTGTTGTCTATGCTGTCATTCTTTATTTTTTACTGTGTAAATCTTGAGGACAAAAGTGTTTTTCTTGATCTTCCTCCTCTGGACACATAAATAGTTATGATTGTACCCTAATTTATCAAAGATTCTTAATTAACCAGGAATTAATCAAATGTCAGTATAATTTCTAAGATTGTAGATTTTTACATTATACAATAGTCTTCTTGATTAAAAAAAAGCCAACAAAACACAATATTCTGTAATTGTATACTTCTTGTTGTAGAATTTGATATCCACATTGCATCTATATATTCAGCTGACATGTCAGGCTGTGTTAGTATAATATATATCAAAACAAAATGACACACTAGGTGCAAAATGAAAAAATACATTACCAACTACATCTCTTATACAGCACAAAGTGAGCAGCAAAGAATGAAAGTGGAGAACGAGGAATCTCAATAATTAATATTATGTTTAATAATTCAAAGTTTAGTATTTAAAAGCAAAATTAGAAAATATTAATTTTGAATTTTCTGGTTATTTTATACTTTTCCACATTCTTGCATTTTTTAAGTATAAATCACTGAATAACTTTACAAAATCGCATCCTGAACTTTTCTCAAAACTTCCATCTTTCCTACAGCAACCAAGAGTAGTGTGTATT
Organism: Nicator chloris; assembly: GCA_013400495.1. Lineage (NCBI taxonomy): Eukaryota > Metazoa > Chordata > Aves > Passeriformes > Pycnonotidae > Nicator > Nicator chloris. Next base: position 20,189 of record WAAE01018802.1, read on the forward strand.
ATTTATTTTAAAATCCATTTAAAACAAGGATTGATCTTTAATTTTCAGGGAAAAATAAAGAAGTTAAATGGAAATCCTGTTTCTCAGTTATTTCTGAGAGAGGTGCAGTACGAACAGGCAGATTTACCCAGTGAGGTGCCTGCAATGCACTTGAAGGCAAGCCAATCATTAACTCAGCCTAAATGTCTGGGTAGCAATGATCATGAAAATGAGAAAACCTCTGTCAATTTGGGAAAACAAAAATAAAAGTCCACTCATATCTTGAGTGGCACATCTCAGCTGATGACTGCAGTAATGCTACATGACTTTGTTCTGCAGTAGAAAATGAAAATAACTTCTCAGGCTGGAGCTCCAAGACAATTTTTTTTTGTTTTGTTATTACTCTGTGGCCCTGGAAAACCATTAAGGTCTAAGCTACAAAGGAGGATTAGATCATCTGTTTCCTAGCTCTGAATTAAAACCCAAGTTAAGGGCCTAGAATTGCAATGCACTAGTTTGACAGACTCCACCCAGCCAGCCAGACTTCTTAGATGGACATTATTCATCCATCCATTATTATTATTCATCCATCCATTATTATTCCAGTAAGAAAATGCAAAAGATGGCAAAATTTCTTATCCTCCACCTCAATATTACAAATGTTTTCATACATTATCAAGAATTGCAGGTCATGATCTTATCACACAATAAAATGTCTCCACCTACTTTAAGAGAAATTTCATCATGTGATTCTCACTTTTTTCACTGCAAAATTTTAGGCAAAAAATGCATTTATAGAAAATTATCTTGATCTTTTCTTTTCGGGTGGGAATGTCCTTAAAATTATGCAACAAGTCATTTAGTGCAAGCCCCTGCTTGGGATGTGAAGTTTTATGTTTAGTTCCTTCTTCTGCTTCAGGACACCTCAGTCTATTGTCTTTTACTTGTGTACTGCCATGTTTGCCTGTAGGTGTTTTGCATTATACTGGCCTCACCACTCTCCTTTTGAAGTTCCACAATTCAAAACCCAACCAACCAAACTGACCAGAAAGGGTTTCATCCAAGAGGGAAAGAAAGGAGCGTGACATCAAAGTGCAGTGATTTGGGTTCTCATCAGAATGGAAGGGTTGCAGCATCCATGCTTTTCCATCATCAGTCTGCTTTTCCGTGATGTCCAATTGGAGATTTCTGTAGCCTGCTCAGTAGCAGGTTTAATGTGTAAGAATCAGGTAGATATGAAGTTTTTACTTCTGGGCTATGTGCCTAGTGCTGTTTTAAAGCCTGAAGTTTTAATTATATAGGCCTCAATCCTGCTTAAATACTGCCAAAGAACCTAACTCATTTTAGAGGAGCTAGATCTTCTACTGCATGCCTGAGGCTGGCACCTCCCTGCCCCTTCACCATGGTTCTGGGCTGGGAAGCATGATAAAAGTGATTACATGAAAATCCATATTCAGCAGAAGAGGTATACAGGTAGTGCAGAACTCACCCATATGGTCTGTGTTTCTACCCCCTCTATTTGTGTCTCACGCTCTAGGAGGCAGCACATTTGAACAGCACCTGGGCTTCTTTGACTGAAAAATGTCTTTTTGATCTGTAAAAAATGAGCATGATTTGTACCTAAATCATTGAATTTTACATACTGGAGAAAGAATCTGGGGAGGGGGTAAGGCAGAAGCCTTGAAAATCTTGTGTTCCTTATATTAATTCTTGGTTTTGTCTTAAGTAAACAGGTTAGAGTCAATGTCCTTACCTGAAGAACTACTTTTTGGTTTAGCAGTTAATAGAATAAGTTAAAATGTGCATATGCTGAACATTATTTGATAGCAAAAATGACATTACCAGACAGTGCAGTGAAGTATAAACGATAAGACTCAGTAAGAGTTTGTGTCTGTCCTGTGAGGAGCAGATAAAATATCCTTCCCTTGCAAGTGTTCTCATTCTTTCCTCCCTCCAAGCCCCTTAGCTATAAAGCTGCAGTCTGATTTAATAGCTTTTCTTGCAAGTTAAAATAAGTGGCTTAAGTATTTAATATGTCATGGAACTGCTATTTTGTTTCTGTCATTTAGTCAAGTTCATCACATTCTGATAGCAAGAACAGGCAATGAAGAAAAACAATATGATTATATTTTTAACACCACAAAATCCCCCAAAAAACAACCAACCAACCTAAAAACCCAAACAAACAAAAGAAACAAAAAAAAAGAACCCAAAACCCACAACAAAACCAAGAAACCACACAAAACTCTGCCTTAAATCCTTCACTGTAGAGATATATAATGGCCCAAATGCTGACAAACAAAGACCAAATTTATTAACTCCTCTGGAATAAAATAACTAAACAAAAATTTTTGGAAGAATTAGGAAAGAATCTTTTTCCCCAAAACCATTTTTCCATTGCCCTTTATTAACACCATTTTCATGCACAGCATCCTACTTAACATGCAGAGTAAAAGGTTCACCCTTTCTGCCAGTGAAGCAGGAAAATATTTCCCATTAGAATAAACAGCTGAAATTGTTGCCAGGGTCCAAGTATTTTGCAGAGTATTTCCTTGGTCCTCAGAAACACCATCCATATAGAAAATGTGTGAATCACATCTCACTCCTTTTCTCACCCAAATCAGGGGTCATGTGCACAAATTTGATTGGCAATATTTCTTTTTAATTTTATTAAATTTAAAAATAAATTTCACAAGTTAGAGACTGCATATAAAAAAATTCCCATCTTAGGGCATAAATAACTGCAGTTATTGAAGCTAGCTCATTTTTTTTTTTTAAGTCAGTATTTATTTGAACCTTTCCATAGTAGTCTTTCTGAACTTCTAGTTTGGATAAAACATTTTGGAAACAAGAGGGGTCGTGGAAACAGACTAAAGAACCATTTTTATTTTATGGGATGCTTCATTCACAGGTCAGTGACACTCTAGAACCAAATTTCCTCAGGTTAGTGGTATAAGAGCTAAATATATACTGTATGCACATAACAATGTAATATATGCAAAAAAAATTCAAGCCAAACAAAACCAAAACCGCTTAAAAGTAGAAACAAATAAAATCAAAATACAAAAGTATGTGCATGTGGATTTATAGGCAAGTAGCTTCCCTGAGAACAAATTACTGTGACTGAAGATGACAGAATATATGTTTAAATATTTAAAATATTTCAGAACTATATAAAAAGTTGTACCAATAAATGAAGAAACTGAACACATTGAAAAGAGAGAAAGATTGAGAAGAATGCATCTTTTCCAAAGGATGACTTTTGGAATTAAATTGGAATTTGTAATTTTGTACTTCACTGCATTTAAGACATCTATGGTAGTTCTTATGGCATTAGTACACACAAAAAAATAACATATACTCATATATAGTTTGAAGGTATATGTCAGAGGACAAGATTCAACCAGCAGTTAGGGATAATGTAGTGAATTCACTCAGGAATATAAATCCAGATAATTTTTCTTTGTCATACTACTTTTTAATTTGTTAAAATTGTTGCAGGAAATATCTGGGTATGGAATTCTTATGATGTAACACTGGAACTCAGTCTTCTTTAGCCAATATTCCTTAAACACAGAATATTTTGTCTTTTGGTCCTTGCATTAAAGGAAAACCTTATATATTAAATAATACTAGGATATCAAAATTTTAATATTTCTCCTTTGTGAGAGCAAAGTTCTAAACTTCAGTTTATGAAGGAACTTGATCCTATGAGTTTTAAGGAAAGAAAAACAGAAAGGAAATTAAAAGGATTGTATTATATTTCTTAAAATGAAGACTTTTAATTAAGCCTTTAATGTTTGCGGGTTTTTTATTTTACCTAATATTACACTGATTTAATTATTATTTTATTTAGCTGATTCATGCACATTTCTTCAGTGCAGTTGTATGAGGTTATTATAATAACTCTAGATACAGATAAATTTGTATAGTTAAGATTCATCTGCCCTAAAGTAAAACAGAACTGGCCATGGGATAGAATACATTGATGTATAACATTTATGATAATGATTAAGAGTTACTTAGACTAAAAATGTCAGGAGACTTTCCTGAAACAAATCCAGTCAGAAATAAAATAACTTTTGGAAAAAAAACCACTTTGCCTTGAAGTAAAGATTTGAAGAAGCACTGGAAGTCCTTTCTAATTATTTCTTCTTTTTCTTTGAAAAAGAAGAAAAGAAAAAACAAAGAAGAGAAAAGAAGAAAGCCTTATTTGAAACAAACTTTTTGATCCTGTCAACCTTATTAAAATTTGTTACACATGCAAAGACCTGTTTCTGTTCTCTATGCCAGTATTCCCAATCTGTGACAAAATTACCCAACCCCCATTTATTCCTCTGAGAAGCCTGCATTGTTCAGTAAAAGCATATTTAATTAAGCATAATTTGCAATCCTTTGATCACTTTCATGGTTCTTGTTTGAATTAGAAAATTATTTCGATACCCTTCTTAGCTGCAGAAATCTGAACACCAAGATCCAGCAATAAAACCAGTGCCAAATGCATACCATCTGCTATATGATATTATCATTTCACCCAGCAATTAATTTATCAACATATTATGCACAAGACTTCATATCTCCATTTAAAAGAATGCATGCTTCTTGTATCCCAAAATATTCTAATAATCCTTTATTAGAGGTTATCTGCTTCCTTATTTTCTACATTCTCTTTTTGTTATCTGTAGATACCTTCAAAAATGATTTTGTGTTTTTATTTTCTTTTTTTGTCTTCAGACCATTTTGTGACAGAAATGTTGAATAGCACACAATGAAGATCTGATCTCAGAGACATACTGGAAATACCATATTTCATTTGATGAAAATTTCCCACTTATGTTTGTCCTGGTTTCAGCTGGGAT
>WAAE01018803.1:0-67997 GCA_013400495.1 Nicator chloris
TCACAGAACGTAAAAGTGATTGCAAACTCAGTGCCACCCTTCCCACCAATAGACATACTGAAGCTATTGGTAAAAGCATTAATTAATCACACAACTTCAAAGATCTGTGTTGGTAATAAAACAAATATGGACAGTACAGCCAGACTGTTCCTGAATATTGGATGTGTTATTATAATAATTAAGGTGAATAGTGATTACCTGTCTTGCTTGTTGATATTTTCTTAAGCAGATAACTATAGCTACACTAACTGACATTCTAAACATAAGTTTGGACTATCGTTCACTGATGCATTAACCTCTTTCATATGGCAAGAAAAAGCCACATATACTATGTTCTAATGTGCAATATTCAACTTGAGCTTCAAGGAACAGTGATGGAAAATAAACTGTTTGCTAACTATAGAGTGACATTCGGTCCAACCATGTTGTGCCTCTATCATTTCACCATGAGTGTAAGATCATTGTTTACCCAAATTCTGAACTATGGGTCTTTGTAAAAGTACAGTGTATTGTCAGAAGTGAGTTAGACACAGACAGGTTGAGTATGGTTAGTATCTGGCAGTGCAAAAGATCAGAGAAAAGAAGATAAAATGACAGTGGTTTACCTTTCCCTCACGAAAGAGGGTAAGAGGGAGCTTACGGGATTTGAGTCAATCGGAACAAAAACAGACTTTATTTTCAAAACAGAGAATGGATGTTCCAATTAACTACTCCCAATTACTCTAGTCCAGCATATTTTACCATGTCCAAGATTCACTTCAGAAACTGGCAATATTTGGCATTTCACATGATTAGCTCCTGCTTCAGGATATCATCTTTACCTCTAGTCCCCTCCCTTGCTCCTGCAGTAGTGTTGTCATCACCAAACCTCAGCTGCTTCTCCAAGTGACTTTGTCTCCCACTGCCCATCAAAAGACAGCAATGAGCATGTGGTAATTAATGTGCCTAGATAGATTTCCAATCCCAAATTCCTCAGTACATTGTTCTACACTCTTAGATATCTACTTCTTTCCGCTACAAAGGAGTCTGCACTCCATTCTTGCGGGAAGAGATGGATTAGGTTAGACTGAGTTTATGAACTGCTTTTTTTTTCCTTTGGGAAACAAGACATTATAATAAGGTAGGGTTTTGTATTAGCATTAAAGTGATGAACTAAATTATCTTTGAAATGTTGAAATTGCTGGACAACTGAGTTTTTCTTTTACTTAAATCCCCATTTTATGGAAGTTGATCTTGAGCCAGTTTTCAAATGTGCAGCCTCAAATGTACAGCACTCATTGAAGAGCTCTGAAGATGACACTGCCTGGATACACCAGCACAGCAAAACCACAAAGGACCCAACTGCCTTCTGAGCTGGGAGCAGCACTTAGGTGATATCAAACTTTTATAAGACAGGGAAGCAGGATCCCAGCACATAAATGCTAAAGAGGAGCCAGAGTAGAGTGCTGAGGAACACCACAGCTTATCCCATCAGACCAAAACAGAGCGTTATCTAACAAGAGGACTAAGCACAAAGAGAAAAGGTTTAAACCATTCAAGTTGAGTAGCAGAAAACCCTGTTTATACCTCAAGTTTCTCTGTGATCTTGAGAGGCCACAATAATTTGAAATAAGAAACAACCTGTATCATGATACAGAGAGCAAAGTATCTCAGAATCTCTTGGAGCAGCATCTGGGGGGTGAGCGAGGACATTGCACAGCCCAGGGGAGGAGGGTGACTAGGGCATCAATGGAACCATGAATGGTCAGATTCTTCGCATGCAGAAGGAAGGGATAAAAGCACAGATCATATCAGGCACTCCTAAACAGGTGTGAGACAAGGGAGAGTAGGAGGGCTGTGTTGTTCAGGCAGAGAGTGAAAACAAAACAGGTTCTTGTGTAAGTGATACCTAGGAGGGTCAAACGTATCATTAAAGGACTTTCTTGGAACTCAGTTTGTACATGACTTTGGGCACAGATGCACAGAGTAACATGGGCACCTAGGTTTTGTTGACTTAAATAGACAGCAATAGCCTCAAAAGACCAGACATAATCTTTCTCAATGTCATTTCTCCATCTATAAATCAGGGATAGCAGCACTCTGCTGAGATTTTAAGAAGAGAAACCCATGAAGAGTTTGCTTACACCAGTAGCAATGAATATATGAGCAATGAAGGTAAGGTAAACAATCAGACACTAATAACTTGTGTCTTACTAGTTTGTAAATATTACAGACATTGAATCCCATTCATTCCTGGTACAATGTCATTAATGAGGTCACATTCTGCATTGTCTGTCTTTATCTTTCTAATGATCCCTATGGAAAATTGAGGCAGAGAAAATGAGAAGCTTCATTGTGCTTAATATCCAAAGTGACAAGCCTTTGTAAGTGGTGAAATGAGATTCTTCTACACAGGTATAGTGATGAGGCTTGAAAGAAGCCTGTTGCTGGATTAAACAGGGTAATTGCAGTACAATTAGGTACAAGCACTTAACTCCCCTCTTCCAAATTCTCAATTATAGTCATAAAAATGCTTTTGTTTTGTCTTTTGTGCTCCATGGCTTACAAATGCTCATGTCTTCTGCAGCTCAAGAGAAAAAAAGAAAAGAGAGAGAGAGAAAGAAAGAGCTTTGACACATATCCAATGCAAGTGGTACAGTGTTCCTCATGATCCATTACAGCAATGCTTAAACCCTGACAGTCCCAGTGTAACAGCACACTAAGCCTATCACAGTACTTTGCAGCCTTCTGAAAAGAGCTCTGCATAAAATGCAAAGCAACACTCTTAAAAAACCTTCCAGTGGTTTTCAGAAGTATTTTTTGGGCCCATCTGGTAAATCATCTTCACTTGCAGAGCTCATGGGAGGCAACTTAGACCAAAAACTGAAAACAGGATCCTTGTGATTTAGTCACCCTTGTGTTTCATGAGCATCATTCCTAACAGCAGGCAAAGGAGTCCTGATTCCTGCATACATATCCATTATTGGCAAATATTCTCCAAGTAACCCCTGTGAAAAAAGATCCCCAAGATGGAGAAAGCTGATGTAGCTTCTTCATTACTTGCATTTCTTTTCTTACAGGATTTGAAGGGCATTTACATCACTTAACACTATTTCCTGACTGGATGGCTATAACTTTTTAAAAAATTTAATTAACCCAACAAAAAAAAATCACTGGTGAGTAATAGCTGTCTTTATATATCATTATATTTCTTTGCATGTAGATCTGGGTATTTACATAAAGGAGGAATGGGGAATTGCCAGGCCCTAACCAAATTTTACTTTGATTTTTACCTGTCCGTTGCACTGTTCATCACAAGTGTCCACCTCCAGTTCACATCCTTGCTTTCTTCCATCTCCCTTTGCTGTTTTATAGGGCAGACCTATCTAGAAATCTGCTGTTTGGGGGTCTTACTTGATTTTCTTGGATTTTTAAACATTGTGCAATATTTTTCACATTGCACATTCCTTCTGGGCTTCTTCTTCACACCTTCCTAGTATCCAAAAAGGCAAAAGAGCATTCAAAACATGCCCCATAGGACATAGGGTGCAGGGGTACAAAGCAGGCCAGAATCTTTAGGACCTGTAACAGAACAGCGTTTTGGAGGTGTCCACAATTCCCAGCATGGAAGGAGAACAGGGTAGTGTTTGCTTTCAGACCCTAAAAAGGATGGTGGGATTTTGACATTATCACCTTGCCACGTTCCTATAAGGTTAGTATTCAGGAAGCCTTAGGTATTTTTATCCCATCATTTCAATCTCTTGGATGCTTGGGGAGGCTGTAATTCATGGCAAAGCAGATTGCATTACTGCCTCAGTCATGCCTGCCCCATGTTTTAAGCTTTACTAAGCCCACTGCTCTCAACCACACAAGCTCCACATGTATGGCCATTCAAGAGATAGTTGGATAACCGTTCAGCTGTCAAAACCAAAACAGATTCTCAGCCTTTCAAAAAGTATTACTTCTCCTCAAGTGTTTTAGCAAAGGGAAAACATTTCTCATAAATGTTATGGGTGATGCTGTGGCCAAACAGAGCAGATGCTCAGAATCAGAAAAAAATATGCATGCCTGTTGGGAGTCTGGCTACTGAAAACTCAGTCCTGAAGAGCATTTAGGTATTCACTTCATTTTATTCATATGAGTAGTCTCAATGACATTAATAGGCATGAGGCTTAAATAATAACTGGATAAGTGCCCCAAGTTACAGAGAAAAAGGAAGAAAAAAAAGAAGCAAAAAGGAAAGAAAAACAATTCAAAGATTAGCCGATTTTATTACTACCATTATTATTATTATTATTTCACTGGAAAATTTCTTTTGTATATCATTATGCTAAAATCTATGCATAAATATGTATGCCTGAAGTTTCATTAACGTACATTAATCCCACATTTTATTACTGTGCACATTTCAGATAAGTGGGGAAAAAAGATTCCTTGACCCAAAGAAAAAGTTGATTCTGCCTACCATTCATGTAAAGTTACATCGTATCTCCTAGGTGTGTTGCAAGAGAACAAAAGAGGGTAATTAATTTTAAAGGTGCCTCAAAAATGTTCAGTTTACTCTAAGGGGGTCAATTCTAAGCTTCTGCCATTTGTCACCTTGTCATTTCCTACATTTGATCTTGCCTGTCCACTTTTATGGACAACCTGGAATAACTTCCTGGTCAGCCAGAGCTGTAAGCTCTTTCAGTAGCCCATAGCAAATCTCCACTTCCATTTAAAATGCCTGAGGAATTAATATCTCCAGCTGCAGCTTCCGAAGGGCACTGAAATTCCTCTAAGTCAGTCCAGACAATGGCACCTAGAGACTGCTTTAGCAGCCCCAAAGTAGGAGGAGAGGTTCAACTCCGTTGACTGAACAAGGTGTCAACTAAAACATCCCAGGGATTCAATACAGCACATGCACCAGAGAACAGCAAGGGCTGATGCTGTTCCCACAAGTAAAGGGGAGCTGGGAGCAGGGATGACAGCAGGGCAAGTAGGGCAACTTGCCAGTCATAAAGATGGCTGTCACAGGTGTGCCAGATCATCATCATACAGGTGAGCACAGGTCAAGAAGGGACTACTAGAATGCAGCTCCTAAGAGAAGGGTGGGAGCTGCTGTGTTCTTTGTTTATCAGACAGCTCTGTGCAACCACCTAAGCTGGTCAGGACCCTCACACCATAAGATGGATAACAGGAAGAAGAGTTCAGGGTAGCCCACGACACCTGAGACAACACTCACAGACACTCACACCTAGGTAGCTGAACAGGCACATATGGACATCTAATGCCATGTAAGAGAACCTCACTGGGCTGGCACAAGACTCAAAGCAGTCTCACAGCCTTCTCACAAAGCTGAAATACTGCAGGCATTTCAGATATCACTGGATGACTGCACAGCCAACAGTGCCACACTTCCAGCTGCTGCCATCTCAGTGTCTCTGTAGGCTGCACTGACCCCATTATTACCCCTCTTCTGAATATCAAGTCTGTATCTATAGGTAACAAATATCTATAGGTGGCTTAATAGCATAGGGGTCTGCCTACAGATGAATAAATTCAGATTCTCAATCTCCAAATCTGCCCCAGGTGTTTAATAAAGTTTGTTGGGAAAAAGTTGTAAAAAATGGCTCATAGGAACACTGGTTCCTGTTCCTGTCAAACAGACAGAGACATAAAGCTTTTACTATTGCCATTCTTGTGATCCTAGCTGTTGTGAAACAGAGCCATCTGCACTTACAAAAATAAAATCAAAACTAGATTATATATTTTATATGTGTGTGGATATGTGTTTGTATAAAAAGTAGTGAATGATAAAAGAACAAAGGAAATCTTACTGTATTGGTGGATGGACTTAAAGGTCCCAGGTACTTCATTTTGTAAGAGTTCTTTCCAAGAACTGCAACAAATGCAGTTCAAATGTGTCTGTTGCAACAAATTTCTTTGTTCAGCCCTAGCAGGCTCAAAAGTAGACATCGCTTTGTCTTTTCTGGATAGAAATACAAATGTTATGTGTTAAAGATTTATATGATAAAAAGACCTTTTAAAAAGTTCTTGTCTTCTGCAGATCATGTTCTGGCTACATGAGAAAGAGATACTTCACAAGAAGAACATATCTGGGACTCCAAGGATGACTCCCTCATGGATGAGGGGGACAGAGTGAGAAGCATCAGATACCCCACCTGAAGTCACTGCATGGAAATAGCCCCTTCAGTCTGTGCTTCATCTGCAGTGATGAGGGCAAAAGCTTTTCCTAGGTTTGAAAGGAAAAGAGCATTGAAAATTATGAAATGTTTTTGTACTTTGGTAAGTCGGGTTGCATGAGCCACAGACAGAAACTTTAACACACATCTCATTAGAACATGTTTGAAAATCACATACACCCTCTTTCTTTTTACAATGTCATGGTTTCAGGGCATTGCATTTGCAGGAAATTGAGAAACACTCTAGAAAAAATTTCCTCCAGCATGACATCCCATCTCTCCTTTAAAGATCATAATTTCTTTTCATGCCTCTCTCCTTCCTGACTTCTTGTCATGAATCTGAAACAGATGTGCTCACTTTTCCTTAAAAGCCAGTAAATAACCATGGCATGTTGTGATCCTACTGCAATGTCTCCTCCTGCCCACCACCTTTGTCCCTTTAGAACTCTATTGTTACAGTTTTCAGAAGATTTGGGAAACTTCTGTAAATTTTCTGGCCAGAGACACCACATAGATTCTTGTTCTCCCAGATACACTGTCAGTGTTCTGTATTAGATCATAAATATGTATTTACATGAGGCTGATGCTGATAACAGCTATGAACCTAATAGAAAATTTTGCATTCAACAAGAGAAAAGATTTTCGTTTTTCATCAGCCTGTAAGTCCTGCTTTCAAATTCATTTCTTTCCACTGGATACAATCTAATATGGTTTGAGAGTATCATAGCAATCTTGATGCAGCACCTGTTGAAAAATACATGGCTACCTCCTGGGGTGTGGATAAAACCTCAAAATGGAGAATAAATAACTTATTATAAAGAACTGCATTTCCAGTTGTTATTCACGGTAATATAAAAGAACTCCTGCTTTATAATTTAGAAACTCCATCAGTTTCATATCTTTATAGTATTTTGAAGGCATACATCAGGTAGAAGGAAAGAATAACCATTTACTTTTCCATTAAGAAGGGTAGAAAAAGGGGAGTGATGTACTGCTTTCTATATAAAGGTACTAGACACTGCTTAAAAACAGAAAATGAAAAACCTCAGAAAAATAAATAAGGACCTCATGTCTTTTACATGACCTGTAAAAGAAATATACCAAAGAAGGCCCCTTTCTTTAAAACTTTAAGGGGGATAAAGACCCAAACTAACCCCCCCAAAAACCCAAAGAAAGTTATACTAAGACATTGGGTCAAAGAGTCAGAAGACATGATCATGACAACAGATTTGTACTTCTGGCCCCAAACCAGGTGGAGAATGAGTTCCTAGTGGGGGTTACAGGTTCCTGTTGCATGCAAGGTGGGACAGTGGCATTATCAATCATCCATGGTGTCTCAGTGGCAAATCCACGGACCAGTGAGACACCTGACATTGAATTGAATTTTTGGCCTCTTGGCCAGAACAAAATCAAATGCCATGGTATCACAGCAAGCGGAAACTAAAAAATGCAATATAGTGAACAATAGCACATAAAAAATATCAGAAGGGGATCTGAAGACATTCGGAGTAGGCTGACATTTAGATGCTGTATTTCAGTTTCAAAAAAGATGGCTATTATGTGAAAGCTATGAAATGTGATATTTTTTACCAACTAGTACTAGGCTTCTTGATATATCTGTTACATACTTTCCCTGCGTGTACCTATGCCTGTGTGTGAGCACAAGAAAATGTAGGTTTTCATTACAGCTTTGCACTGCTTGAAGCAATCACAGTGCTGAAGGTCTCAAATTATCTCATATTCTTTCTCTTTAGATTGTTTTTTCTGTCCCAAGAATTGGGTTGGATTTTCGAAGGTGTCTGGAGAATATGGATGAATCTCAGTACTCACCCCATCAGCCATTATCTTGATCCAAAGTACACAAACACAACAGGAGCTGTCTGAGGATGGCGTACGTGTAGGACAAAAAGAATTTGTATTTACAAGACCCAAACTCAGTCTACTGCCTACATCTGTTCTTCTAAATTAAGCTGTCCAGGGAGCCCAACTGGCTGTCCTATTAAATGGTTTGAGCAGTACATGGCAAGCTTTTTCCAAAACAAACTTGCAGACACAGTTTAGGACTTAGCATTGGCCCGTTCACAGTAGGCACATCAGATGCAGCTGCCCTGTGTTAAAGAACCAGCACTATCATGTCATATCCATAGCCAAATAGATGGAGCTACCTCATGAAGTCATCATGACACGACCACAGGCCCCTCTAATGCTATTTGACACATCACACACTATGCTGCAGGCAAAAGAACCAGTAAAATGCAGTGAAAAACAGTGATTAATTATGTACACTTTTGGCAACAATTGGGAGCACTGCAATTCAGAACTTATTTATTTGCATTAAAAAAAAAAAAAATAAAGAAAAAACCAAACAAAAATAAAAGAGTATGGGAAAGAGAGTCTTGTGCCTGACCACAGACCTGGTACAGCAGTGGATACAGATCTTACCTGTGCTGAGTCCTGCTCTGTGACCTTGGGACTTGGACTTCATATTCCTGCATCTCAGCTCATCCACAAAACTGCAATGACAAACCACTCTCAGGTCTTGGCTATTATACTCAGCTCATCAGGGCAGTATGTGAACATCTCTTAATATCGTTTTGGACAGCATGAAGCTCAATGGGCTCTTGCTCTCAATTTGGGCCTCTAGGCTTCTGGAATGCACCAAACAATAAAGTTGTCTATTTTGAATAGCTTTAGTAAATCATCTATTAAAAAAAAAGAGTTTTTGCAGAGCTCGCAGTGTGCCTCATCACGGGAAGTACTGCCAAAATTGTAACAATTAGCTGTCTATCTTAGGTACTTCTGTGGCTCCCAGAACCATAGTATACCAGTATATCACAAACTTTAATGGATTTTTCCTCCCCATCCAGCTGTGAGGCTGAGAAGGCAGTGTTAGCATCGCCCTTCTACAGCAGTCAGCGAGACCTGTGTCTGAGCAGGGGAGCCTGGCAGCTTGGGAAGAGCCCTGCATGGTCCCATTGCCCCCTGCCCCCTGTGCCATCACTGTAAAGGAAATCCCAGCCTGCAGGCTGGAAGGAGCTATGGCATATCCTATCCAGATCCCAGGTGTGGGGGGATGAAGGGCCAGGGTCACTGCAGAGCACATTTCTCCATCTGCCTGGAGCTAGTCAGCAAGCCCAAGTTATTTGGAAAACTAAATACCACTGATTTCAGAAAGGCTGATTTTAGACACACCTACAAACCCAGGCCGAGGCACAGATCTGTGTTTTTAAATTACAGCTGGATCTGATCACAACACGAGATAGTTTACCCACTCTAGCTGCAAATTGTGCCAGATTGAGTGCAATTGTCTGTGTGAGCTCTGGGATTGACAAAGCCCAAGGGGCTGACCAAGGCTATACAGGACATTACTGACACAGAAAGCTGTTTTTCCTCCAGAAAGTCCAAGGCAAACCCTGCAACCTCTAAGCTATTTTTCCTTCTAGACATAATTTCCCTCCTAGGTAGCAGAATCAGGGAATCAGATTTTTTTAAATATCCTTTTCCTTGATGATAATTGACCAAAGAAGTTGTCTTGCAGCTTCCGGAAATAAAGTGGTTACCACAGTTAAGTTTCATTTCAGGAATATGCTTTATTCAAGAGACTGTCAAACTGATCGTCAAACAACCTTGAGTACAAATTTTGGGAATAAGTATCCTGGAACTGCTGCCTTCCTTTCAGAGAGACCAGGAACTGGAAGCAGAAAACTTTGGGTCCTTAGTGGATCTGACAGAGAAAGGTGGTGTGGTCACCAGTTTCTTCCCACTAGACCTTGAAACCCTAGGCAAGATCCCTGACCTATCACAACAGATGGAGAGGGCCAGAAGGAGCTGAAGATTTTAAACCTGTTGTAGAGCTCAATGAAACTTCGAAAGTAATCTGCATTTTGAAAGAGAATGAAAGATCGGTTAAAAGCCAGGTATGTTCTTTTCAGGTGATTTTCCCAAAGAAAATATCTGCAAATTTGCTTTCTGGCAAAGAATTGGAGCTTTCCTGGTTCTTCTGTGACATATGTCAGCAGTGTCATTATTTTGCTAAGCAGACACACTGGGCGAACAAGGCAGAGGTAGAAGCTGAGAAAATGGTTGGTTGAACAAAGCCATCCTTTCTTTTCCTGCTGTTAGGCAGCACTTAAAAGAAACTGAGGTGGAAGCTAGTTTTCCTTTCAGCATGAGGTTGGAGAACACACAGGATCTTTAAACACAGTTCAGCACCTTAGCCAGTGAGCAAGAAGTAATTAAATTACATTTGTCCAGGCTGGTTGTTAAGTTGTCCTGGGTGGCTGAACAATGGGCTTTTCTGAGCTTGAAGAAAATACATATTTGTACAATTAGGTGAAGCAACATGAAGACAAAGAGATATAAAGAAGGATGTTTTAAATGACAAGAGCTATAGAGGCAGAAAATCCCATGTTTGTGTTGCTAAGACAGCATGAAAGGACTGTAAGAAGGCTTTGAAGAAAGAAAGAGGACATACGTAAAGCAGAAAAATTCAGAGAGGTGCACACAGAAAACATATAAAGGAGACCAAAAGTATGTTATTATTTTTGTATTTTGTTTTCTCAGTCTGTGATGGAGTTACATAAATCTAAAACCAATAGCTGCAATATCAGTTAGAGTATGGAGAACCTACAAATAACTCCTACGGCATCTACCTCTGCTCCAGGCATTCCTCAACTTCAGCTTTTCAGGCTCCAGTATGTGCAGGGCTCAGTGTCATCCTCTGGAGGGACATTGCTTTGAGACACAATGATTTGAGATTTGTGTTCCTCATGAAGGAATATGGTCTTTCAGGACACAGAGCTGCTGTACCTTTTTCTGGAAAACATATGCACACACATACGGACACACTTCACTTTGTGTGATACTTTCAGCAAATTGAAAAAACAGTTACATCCATATTCCTAAAAACAGATGTATATTATCATTTCAGGCAGTGAGATACGAACATTTTAAAAATAAGTTACTGTTTTGTAACTCCTGTCACCACCATCTTTTACTTAGGATGTGCAAAACTTCTATTGCACTGACTTAAAAATTAACATTTCCTTTTGGGGCACAAAGACTCATAATTTACATTATTAAGAAACAATTTTCACAGTATGTTGTTCTGAAAACTCTATGGGTTTTTTTTGTGATGTTACTAATTTTTCTTTGTGTCTTTTTCAGCATCCCATTGCCACTGTTTTATCACAGTGTGAGTGATCATTTGTGTGTTTGCATGTCTGTGCAAATCAAGGCCTGTGTAAAAGGGAGAAATAATCCCCTGGCACACACACTTCACACAGAAGGTTTTCTGTTTTTACATAGTCTTTTGTCCCACTACTTCAAGTTTTTCAAAATAGGAACAATGCTTCAATACATTTAGAATACAATATGACAAATAATTGTAATAGATGTTCTTATTCATACAAGATGATCCACTCATGGCAGAGAGGCTCTTCTCAGGCACATGAGCATAATTTCTGTCAAAAATGAAGCCATCAGGGACAAAAACCAAAATTACAAAACACACACAATATGGCAAATTTAAAACACAGCTGTACCTTCCTTCTAGTGGCTAGCTCAGCTGGAGAAAGCCATAATTATCTAGTTTAATGTGGCTATGGGACCACCACAGAGTTTGGGAGTCCTGCAATTTTCCATTAGCAGAAAATTGACACAGATCCAGAACTTATTTTAAGTTGGACATGGACTTTGCAGTCCTACACATGATAAGAAAAAGCCAAGAAGAACGTGATATATTTCAATCTTTATGCTTCTGATTTAATTCCGGTCTTCTTCTGTATCTTTTATTATTAATTTTAATTTAATTGGAAGGGCCTGGCCTCCCTTGCTCTAGGCACCACATACATTAATTAAAATACAAAAAGATTAAAAAGTAATTCAACAAAAATTCTTTTGATTGGACCAAATATCAGGGTCCAGTAGGTAATTATAAAACATTCCTCCAGAATACCATTCACAGCAACTACAGCTTTTTTCTTGGGCCTCTCCAGGACAAACACCAGCGCAGGAGGTCAAGCAGATTAGAAAATCCGAGACAAAGAGGGGATCAGAGCATTTCTGGAAAAAACAGCAAACAGGGTGCTCCATCCAGATGGAACTTCATTGCTAACCCCAGCTGCCTGGTTCAGGGAAGGTGAGGAGAAAATATTGTCCCAAGGAAACAGGTTAGTGCTGTGCTGTTGGCACCACTTTTCTGACGTCTCCTTGGCAGAGGGTAGAAGGCTGGCAGCCTCAGGGCAGCAGTGCACGTGCTCCAGCTGTGTTGGCTCCTAAGTGGACTTGTGCATTTTGCACCGGCTCTCACTCCCAGCTGCTCCCACTGGAGAGGCCACAATCACCCTTCCTAAAGGTGCCTGATGCACTGGATGCATCACAGAAATGACCACACTCATCTCATCGGGAAAGGATTTTGTTGTCTTGGGCTTTACTCAAGGCCTCAGCTGTATTTTAGGTGCATTTTGCTTTTTGGGAGCCATTGTTGTAAACCTGTTTTCGTACTGATTCTCTCGTTGTACCGATTGACTTCATGGACAAAGGAGGTTATAGTCCAAACCTTCCAAGGATTTTAGGAATAAAGTAGTTGAGTTAATAGCAAAATACACAACCTCTCTTTCAAGGTAGCTACTTTATCACATTTTGGGGGATTGCAGACAATGCATCTATACTTTAGAAAAGGCTGGACTTATACACTGGTATATCTGGATTTTTTTTTTTTAATTAATCATTGCATGTAGAATAACATGTTTCTTTATAAATCAAGATAAAACAATATCTAATTAGCACAAATTCTGCAGAGAGAAACTATGCCTCACTACTCTATTAATATTCTTTGAATGTGTTGATAAATTAGCAGGTAAAAGAGAAAATATTCCTTTGATTGCACAAAGTTTCTGACAAGGTTGCCAACAACATGGTACTCCTGAACTTAGAAAGTCATACAGAGGCAAAGTACCAATGTGAATTAAGAAATGGCTAAAAGACAGAAGACAAAGTTAGAATTAATGGCCAAGTTAAAAATTTAACAGCAGATGCCTTTAGATTTTTCGTTTGCACTGGCATTATTTAACATACCTGTTAACACCTGGAACAGGAGATGAACAGTGAAGTATCTCAATTTGCAAATGACAATATATTATTTACATAACTGAGGTCTGGCTATCATTTTAGGGATTCTCAAAGAAATTTAACATATACAGGTTTTAGCTTAATGAACACCAGAAAGTCCACCACTGAAAAATGGAAAGTGATTCACATCAAACTGAAAGAAACTGAGTTATACAGCATACACTGCTTTAAACTATGTTAGGAAAGAGATCAGTTGCAATTGTGATGACGTAACAAAGACTGCACTTGCAATTAAACAAGCAAATGGAATTTAATAACAAGAAAATTCCTAATACCAGTATATGAAATAATGATGTGCCATTATAATCTTGTATCCAAACAGACCCTGTTATCTCAAAAAAGTTATTAAAAATTACATGTTCAGAGACAGGTTGAAAATCATTAAGACCACAGAGGTCACTTACGTAAAATCAGAATGAAAAGACTGGGATTGTTGACTCTGCAAATTAGAAGACCAAGAAAGCCTACACAAAAGCATATAAAATAATGAATTGCTCAAAAAGGCAGATTGCTAGCTCTGTTCTCCTTTGCCAAGGAGACATTCAACGAAAATGAAAGATAATCAATTCAAAGCTGATAGAAAGTAATAATTTCTCATCCAGTACATGATAAGACTGTGCAACTCCCCGCAGCAAAGCACTCATGAGATCAATAGACCAGTAAAACCAGAAGAGGAACCAGCTTTCTTACTGACAACAAAAATATTCCTCCTTTTAAGAGCTTGACAAAGTACGCTAGAAGGATTGAATATTCCAAGGTTTAAATCAAACTCTGGTGATTATGGACATCCTTGAATACTTCTCCTGCAGCATTCCCACATGGGGGAACATCTGGCTTTGATTCAGCTGGCTTTGGCCCTTGCCAAAGACAAAGATGGTCTGAATGGATCCCAAGTCTAATCTAATAGGGCATTTCAGTCTTTCAAAAGTAGGATTAAAGGACATGCCTGCACATACATCCCTCAGTAGGATTCTGGCAAATGTGCAATGTGGTTACTTGCCAAGAAGCAGTTTTGTATTTTTGGGTGCAGTTTCCATGATATGGCTCCTTCCCATGCTGCTTCTTCCTTTACACATCAGACTGCAGCACCTAGTGAAGGCAGATGATTTGTATTGTCAAATAGTTCATAGAGTGAATTTTTTCTCTTCTTCTTCTCATTGTGATAGATAGCACAACTCTCCTTCCTCTCATTTACAAAGATTTTCCTCAAATGAACTATGAATAATTAAAATCTACCTCCATTTGTTCATTTTTTTCTTAATTGAAGAAATTAAAGATGTATGTAGTGTGACTTCAAGGACTGCATATGAAAAGATATACATTATTTTATTCAAGTATAGCACTTTAAATGGCACAGCACATATTTTTCTACTAATTCATGCCTCATTCAAGTTAAATATTTGCGCTATGTGTGGCAAATTAAGCTAATAAAAGCAATTTTATTAGACACTGGTGTTTTTGTCACATCTGCAAACTCCAATTTTTCCACCCTTGTGCTCACTGAGCACTAAAAATTTCTTTCCTACATTTTCTTCTCCTTTTTTTAATCCCAACGTTGAGTTATTGCATTTATATTATTAATGAGACTGTCCATAGCCAAATAACTGAAATATAGATTCATTATGGACATAAGCCCTCTTGCTGGAGGGCACAAGCACACCGCTGACTGTTTGGGGTTAAGCAGAAATCTCCCCAAAGGTCTGGTTGTTACAGTAATTCATTAGGAGATTAGCTGCATCCTCCCTAGACGTATCTCATTATGATGGCTTTTGGAGTGTAGATACTGGAACAGACTAATAATTTAGCAGGTTCTGTGCTGCTGTTCCTCTGATCCTAACCTGTCACTGTTAGAAAACTTATGGGAGACCATTACTGGAGGCAAAAGAATAAGCAAAACCTAATAGGAATTATTTTCCATATGGATCATTTGCTAATTAATTTCATCTATGGCTAATGAAAAGATGATAGACCAGTAGATCATTGGATCATTGTAAAAATTTGCTTGCAACATATTCTTAAAGGCTTTTTTCCTTTTTTGTTTATTACAAACATGCAATGGTTAGAATTTTGCATCTCATTCTATTCCAGTGATTGTCCTTCCTACCTCATTTTTAAGCCATCAGTATACTATAACTTCAGTTAATTACACAATATAGAACATAGAAGAATGAGAAGTTTGTTGAATAATGAACTTCACAGTGACATAGTTCCAAAAATCCCTCCCATCAGAATATTTGCTGCTCCTCCTCATCTCCTGAAACATACCACTAGCACAATTCCCACCATTTCTTATAACAAAATATCCCTCTCACCTTCAGACCCTCTTTCTCAACTTTGCTTGCCTAGAAGGTAGGTGAAAGTTGACTTGGGCCATGACTAGCTCAGCATTTCTGCACAGGAAATGGCCAATTGGCCATTGCCAGATGGAACAAATAAACCGTGGGTTGAATGTTCCTTGATGTAGGAAGAATGGATTACAGGCAACCTCGCCCCTGACAAGTCACAGCTGTGCTCATTACCAAAAATAGCCTTGCCTTAACGGGTGACAGCTATATCCAGTAAGGATGAGTGTGATAAAAGAGTGGGTTAGCTGGTTGTAAGGAATGACCAAGCAGGAGAGAGAATTGCTGCTGTGAGGGCTGGGCAATTCTCTCCTCACCAAATGTCAACCAATGCAAAACCAGCACAGATCAGTCAGAGTCTGCAAGGGAAACCTACACTGGGAGTCTGCTGGAGTTGGAGTCTGTTGGCCAAGCAGTGAGGAAGAACAAACCAGGGCCTTTTCATGCTACATAAACTAAAGGGTGTGTGTTGTCTCATTTCTGTCTCTAATGTGAGGTCTGCTGCAACACCTTGACGTGACTTCAGCTGGTGCAATGACATATAAACATCTACAAAGCTGATGATTTTTGAACATTGATTTGAAAGTTGATTTTCACAAAATTTGTAGGAATGTAGCATATTTGAAACCTTTCCTCCTCTCTCAAATAGAGCTGAAATTGCCCCCGGGTTAAGAAGTTACAAGGAGGGAGCTAACAGACAGCATGATAGCATCAGTCTCATTTCTTTAGGAAACTTGGCTAAGAATACCAAACCTTAAAAGAAAGAAAATGAAGTGTAAAAGACATCATAAATTCTAGAGTGCTCTCACAATAAACAAAAATATGTTATCCTTGCCAAGAACAATGGAATGAGATTTCACCATCCTGTAACAGGCTGTGAAGTGCTGACTGATGGTTGAAGTCAATGGTGCAATAAGAAAGTGACACACTGCAGAGTTAGCAACATAACTCCATTTACTGCCCTCAATTAGGTGTTGGAAGCCAACATCATAAATTAACATCATATGAGCTGATATGGATTGTTGTTCTGATCCAGTGGTTGGCATTACAAGCAGGAAATGCATGTCCAGAGCTCCTCTTAAAGTCTGGCCTTAAACACTTGAAGTCTTTGGTGATACTCACCTGTCGTGAAGTCAGATACCTTGCTGGAGGTGCCCAAGCTACAAAGATAGTCATCCAACCATCCTCTCGCTTCTGATGCTGGAGAAAGACTGGCTTTTCTGAAGAGCACCTCAAATCATCTTCTGTGTAGATTCATCCTTTGAAGGAATTTTTAACTCTCTGCTGATCAGCAAAAGAGGCTTGTTATTCATCTCATAACTTAAGCTCCAAATGTTGGTGTCTAAAGCTAGATAGAAACACCACCAATCTTTAAAATGCTTTCCAAAAGACAGGGGTTTATTAACACTTTCCCTTACCATTTTTTCTTCTCTCTGATGGCACATAAAGCAAAACCTCCTCATTTATTTTTCTTTAATACCAGCATCACATATGCCTTTGTATCTTGAAGGAGATCTATTAGTTGGCCACATTTTCCTTTGCTGGCTCTGTTTAAATGGAGATCAAGCAACACTGAGATATGATTCATGAAAAGTGAGGTCTCATATGGATCACTCAGGCTCAGCTCGTATCTGTTGCAGTTTTGAGGAAACAACAAAATGTTGGGCAACTAAGTGTCCAGGACAACTAATATCAACTAATTATTTCTATATCCTTCTGCACTGAAATGATTAGGGCCTGAAGCTGTGAAAGCAGTAGTTTAAATAAAATATTTAGACCCAGAAAAATGCATCTCACCAGTCTGAAACAACTGCAAGGCTCAGTGATCTAAACCCATTTTGAGTCTGAGCTAGCAGACTGCATCAGCTAAAGGGGCAAGAATAAGAAGATTAATCTGTTGTGGTTGGCCCTCTAGAGTGCTTATTGATATGAAGGAGGGTGTGATAGCTGGGCTTCTGTGTTCCCTCAGCAAAGTCTAAACTCCAACACCAAATGGCTGCATACTTTCAAGATTCTCTCATGCATACCCCAAAAACTTGGTCAACAAGTTATTGACTTTTAGGCAAGCTATCTGACCAACAGGACTGCACCTAAATAGTTAATTCTACTCGCAGACTCACAAAGGACTAAGCTGCAACTTCACCAGCAGCTCGGGGGAGGATCAGTGGGATAATTCACTGCCAAAGAGGGGAAAGGGAAATGGACTGTTTTTCAGAGGCCACAATCTTTCCCCCTTTTCCCTCCAGCACAACCATCTCAGCTCCATTATTTTGAACAGCTTTTTTCCCCTCAGGCTCTTGCAATGCCCAAGCCTGCAGAGGTGCACAACCATGACAATAATCCATCACCTCCCCATGTCCGTGGGGACGTCATTCCTTCAGTGAAGTTGCTCTCTGCAGTGCATGGGTCACTCCACAGCAGAAGATGGGAGGAATGCTCCACCTTTTTCATTAGATGCTGTGAATGAATGTGTTTAGGACAGTGGAAATAAAGATTAATTCCCCCTTTTTGCCTCCACGTTATTAAATAGTTAATTTAGGACAAACCAGGCTGCTAGCCCTCACTGAGGAAAACCTAGCATCGTGCCTGTGCCTTTAGACCAGAATAATTCTAAGAAACCATACATTCAGATCTAATCAAAGCTTTCTAAAAGTCCAGCAGGTACCACCAGGCTTGAAGCAAATTTTGGCATTTCCACCTCCCATTAAAATCCTCACTTGAAAATGGAAAAACAAGTGAGATTCTCATTTATGGAAAGGTCCCTGTACATTGCAGAGTGGTATGAATAGGTATCAAAAATATTGTGTTGCATATATATCCCTTTGCATGTGTGCAGAATGTCTTGTGTGAAAGGAAGCGCTCCAATATTTGCTCAGTATTTCATCTCCCAATATAATTTCAATATGTAAAACAAATGTTACTTATACAGCTCATCCTTGTAAGTCATACAGATGCAGTTTGTTCCACCAGGCAGGTTTTATTAGTCACAAATCCTAGCCAGCTTGTTTCTTTTTCTTGTATGTTGTAGTGTTCATAAGACAATTGAGTCTGGGGACTGGAAAACATCCTCATATGCAAATTTGCATATAAAGCATACCTTTTAATTTATTGTTTGGATATTAGGTGCTGTGACAAGATAAGTCATATGATGTGTAATTGGCCCAGGGAGGTTCTGTTGGTGTGTATAATGTATACACTTCTATTAAAGTACAAGAAGAAAATTACTTTGTCAATCATTTCTAAGATAAAAAGGGCCTGGAGAAAGCATTAATTCTTCTGCTGTCACTTCTGGCACTGTATTCCTTTCTATGCACAACTACATTTTAAAAAATATTGCTACTGTACTTTAATCTTAAATAATTCAGAAGTTTTCTGATTTCTGATTTGATGCAAAAAGTGGTCAGATGTGTTCGCACAGGCATGTGCATGCACCCAAGATCTGAGTTAATAATTTATAATTAAAAATCCAAATAGATAAAGCAGATGGGGATGACATTGCTGTCCCCATTTTGTCAGAGGAGACGTAAACTCCACCAACAGGTAAAATTAACCCAAACCAAGACTGGCACTACTAGCACACGTATGTTATCAATACACAAAACTATTCTGTATCTGTGTGATGTCCTCCCACCTTGTTGGAAATAAGACCTATTCAATCATCATCAAAAATAAAAGTATTTCCCTTGCTTTGCTTATACTCCAGCCTTGTCCACAACAATGTTATCTTGCTCACAAACATCTAAGGAAAGTGAAGGAAAGGTAAGGTCTTTCCTCCTGAAGCACACACCTGCTATCCAAACCCCTTCATTTCCACCCATCACTGCAAGCAACAAGGTCTCTCCTCCTGCCTTGTTTCATCTCCTCTGTCAGTTTTTATTGGATTCTACATTGTTCTTAGGCACCATAGCAAATTTTGCCACAAACTATCCACAGAACAAACACATGCACCAAAGTGGAAAAGGTTCTGTCTTTGGGCATACATGGAATAGTATGTATATATAGTATGTACCTACATAGTATGTACTATGTAGGTACATACTATATATACATACTATGTATACATACTATATATACATACTATACTGAATAGTATGTACCTACAGCTTGACGGGAATATCTGCTGGGATTTTTGTAAAGGAGAAGAAAGAAAACAAATAACTTGTCCTTCAGCAAAGCTGGAATTCATCTCTGGCTTCACAAACTTCTACGTGGAAACACCTTACAGTTAATAAAGTTTACAAATACTGATTCACACCATGCAATTCATCCTGGGCCACCACTGCTTAAGCACTCAAAGCTAGTTCTCCTTAAACTAGACAAACATGATTTGGACTGCCTAGAAATTTTGAAATAAAGCATCTCTCCTCAGTGGTATTTCAGTAACACAATGAGCCAAAAGACTGCTAGGGTAGCACCTCTTTGGGTCAGTTCCCAACCATGTTATTTACATGTGCATACACAATCAATTGTTGGTCTATGTGCAGCCTGGGGAAGGGCTTTGCAGAAGATGCCAAGCCAGTTAGTAACCAAGTACCAACCCACTCTCTTATTTATTGGCCACCCATTTTGTGGTCCATTCACTCAGTGCCTGATGCAAGCCCTGCCAGGAGGTTGTGAGCCCATGCCAGCAATTCCCACAAAAAGCATGGAGCCCAGGGAGCTCTCTGGGCCCAGATCTGTTCCAGGAGTAAAGAGCTGATGACCAACACACCCATCAGACTCCTCAGGATGTCTCCTGAGGGCTGCAGCTGACAAAAGCACAAGCATTTGCCTACCTCTGCTGTCCTAGGGCAACTCTGACTAAATGGCAGAGGAGAGAGTCAGAGCCATCCCTGGCTTGGCATGGCCTCCTTCACCCTCTCCTGCCACATCACCTCCCTTTTGCAGCCAAATATCCTTTTCCTGTGGGTTGCTCTTTTTGTATGTAACTTCTGAAGCATTCATGAACTCGAGTCCTTTTAAGGAACTGTAAAACAACACAGCATCACAGCATCACATTGCCTCCTGTACTCTCTTCCAGCCTGGCAGAAACCTCGAGATCTGCTCTAGAGAGCCTGCCAGCAGAGGCAAGAGAGCAGCTGACTATAGCCCCTGTTTTTCATCCTCTAGGTGCAGATGAGGGGCAATAAATGATGTTTGTTTGTTTGTTTGTTTCCAGTATGGTTTGCAACTAAAGACAGGTTCATTTCAAAACAGCACACCTTCCCCACCACCCCAAACCAGGGACCTACACAAAAATATGTCTTGCAAACAGTCCCTGACACAGGCTAGCACTGGACCTTAGCAGCACTTGGGAGTGTGATGATTTATGCAGGCCAAAACTGTACCAGGGCCGATGATAAAAAATGTAACAATATAAACTGCAGTATTCCACGTGCCCTGGCACTGACCTGCAGGTATAACAGGCTGTCCTTGTGCAAAGGGGCTTGGAGCAACCTGGCCTAGTGGAAGGTTTGGAAGGTGGCTTAGTGGAACCTTGCCTGTGGTGGGGGGTTGGAATAAAAGGATTTTTAAGCTCTTCTATTCCAAACCATTCTGTGATTTTATGATTCCATGATTCCATAAAATACATCCCCCAGTGCTCCTCTGCTGATTCCAGGTGTTGTTCACATATCTTCCCCTTTTTTTAAAGCAGGATTTTGCTACTTTTCTCCACTTTCAAAGCACAGACCCACCTCTGAGCTCCCAGTGCCAACCACTATGGCCATGTGTGTTTTTCTCCTCCTGTTGCTCTTCATGTCCCAGCCATTCACACTGCAGCAGATCCCAGCTTGCCCCACATTCTCACCCAGCTTTCTCACTAGGATTGAAAACTTTAGGACCCAGAATAACTCTCCAGTGACCAAAAAAAAAAAAAAGCATATAAATATTTTTCAGAAACTAACAGTTTGGCCAAATGGAGGCAGCTGTATGCAAGGACAGCACTTCCCTGACACACAGGCAATCTATCTACCAGACTTCAAGTCCTTGCCTGAATTAACAGCTAAAAGCAGAACAGGCAAAAACTTGCTAATAAAACAACTGTAAGATTTTTGTTTTAATATTGGCAGAAAACATATTTTCCCTGACCCAGTTTTTAAAAGTGCTGATTCATTTTTTTAAAGCTTCCTAAAATATTCAGCTAAACACAGGCGCTTTTCACATTTTTTTTAAGCTTTAATCCAAGTTATTACAGTCTGGCAAACTTATAAACCACTGAAAAGAGAACTCAAAAATGATAAGGACTAAGAAACTTTAATCACAGGCTTTGCAATGGTGGTTAATCCTCAGAGGGGGTTATTACACCAATAATAATTTTTAAAGATTATGAAATTATTTAATTTTTTATTTCTTGGAGAGATTTCTGGTCTAAACATTTTTTTATGTCTAATTATGATAGAGAAATACAGCACTAGTAAAAGTTATAGCAGCACTCACATTATTTAGACTGCTAGATTTTGCTAAGTAAAAAAGCTTATTGGTAGAGTAGCAGAGACCTTACTATTGTTCCTAAGCCTGGATTTTCTTCCAAAGGATAACGCAGTCACTAGTAGGCTGGTAACAAATTCACATTTCTGCACTGGAATACATTATTTCATTATTTTTAAGCAAGAGAGGGGAAAAAATCAGGAAAAAAAATATGTACATTAATTTTATTGCTTTTAAAGTGCCATAATGCTGTGAACATCATCTCTTAACTGGTAGAAAGATGGGCTTCCCCACACCATTACAAAAGAACACACATTTCAGACTAGAAAGCAGGGAAAGTGATAAATCTCCCTTCTGAGTACCAGTCATCATTTTTTATTGTACCACGCAAATGCATTCTGGTTTTTAAAGCTTCACATTAGAAACAAGGAATAGCTGGTTTAAACTTCGTTTAAAAGCTGGCCAAGGTTATATTTGCTTATGTAAGCTTCATTAAATTCCAGTCTCCATCTGCCTTTTTTCATACTATTTTCAAATCCTAAATAAAAGCATTAGTCCTCTCTGCTAGTTATAACAAACAATTCTTGTCAGTTATTCTCTATCAACAAAAAACCTCCACCTTTAGAACCTTAGCTGATAGCTCTTTATAAAAAGCAACAACACTACCAAAAAAAAAAAAAAAAAAAACCAAAACCAAAAAAAAAAAAAAACCAAAACCAAAAAAAAAAAAAAACCAAAACCAAAAAAAAAAAAAAACCAAAACCAAAAAAAAAAAAAAACCAAAACCAAAAAAAAAAAAAAAAAAAACCCAAACCAAAACAAAACAAAAAAGTCCCCAAAAACCCAAACTCCTGGCCTTTCCAAACAGGCCAATATATTTGTAACAACATCTTTACCGAGTTCATGTATCTTCTTTATTGCTCTTCATAAACAGGCTATTGGATCCTTTGGACTTCCAACATGAAAAATGAAAGAATTTCCTCCCATTCTTGCCTCCCTTATCTCATAATTGTTTTGTTCAGAGCAGTAGGAGAGACCAATATAAATGTCTCTGCTATTTATTTGCCCTTTTCAAGCTCATTCATACTTTTCTTGAGGGCATTTTTTTCTCCTTTTCCCTTTGAATTTGTATGTGTTTACTGCTCTGTACACACAAGCGAGATAAATTGTTTGAAACTTTATTCCAGAGCCTTATGTGATGCAGATAACAGAGCCAAGTATTTAACATTGAGATTACACTGTGTTTTGTAATGATGGTACAAGGTAAAAAATTTTGGGATGTGTTCAGCCCCGAGGAATACTTGTACAACAGAACTTATGTTCCCAAACCTGTTAATCTTTTGAACATGCAACATCAGTCATCCTTCCTTCCAGACATCCTGGGCTATGTTGTTAGAGACCTTGCTCTGAGCTCATAAAGAAAAGGATGCAGGAGACAGCTGGATACCAACATCTGAAATGTCTGTCCTGCATGACAGGGTTCACAGCTCGTGCTTGTCCTGAGGTATGGCAAGTGCAACTGGACAACACCAAGAGCTGTCTTCAGGAAAGACAGTGTTTTCTCATGATTTTAGGAATATAAATTGTGGTGTGGAGCTTCAAAGAAATCCCAGGACAGGATACCGGTTGTATTGGGCTCCCATGACAAAGCCTTTTCTAGTGGGAGTTTTACAGGGGTGGCTTCTATGGGAAACTGATGGAAGATTCCTCCATGTCCAACAGAGCCAGTGCCTGTCAGCTCCAGGATGGACCCACTGCTGGCCAAGGCCGAGCCCATCAGAGATGACAGCAATGCCTCTGGGATCATAGAGTTAAGAAACGTGACAAAAAACAACTGTTCAGTTACAGCCAGAGAGGGAAGTGAGAATGTGTGAGCAACAGCCCTGCAAACACGCACATAGCTGCAGAAGGAGGGGCAGGAGATGCTCCAGGTGTCAGAGCAGAGATTCCCCAGCCGTGCCCCTGCAGCCCATGGAGGCCCATCGAGGAGCAGAGACCCACCTGCAGCCCCTGGAAAACCCCACAGAAGAGCAGGGGGATGCCCAAAGGAGGCTGTGACCCCATGGGAACTCCATGCTGGAGCAGGCTTCTGGCAGGGGCCTGTGGCCTCTTGGCAAACAAAGCCCCCACTAGACCAAGTTTGCTGGCAGGACCTGTGACCCTGTGAGGGACACATGCTGGAGCAGGCTGTTCCTGAAGAATTGCACCCCATGGAGCAGCTCATCAAGAACTGCAGCCTTTGGAAAGGACTCAGAGGAGTTTGTAGAGGACTTCACCTGTGGGAGGGACCCCACACTGGAGCAGGGAAAGAGTGTGAGGGGTTCTCCCCCGAGGAGAATGAGCCACAGAGACAACATGTGATGAGCTGACCACAGTCCCCATTCTCAGCCCCCTTGAGCTGCTGGGGGAGGAGGCAGAGAAATCAGGAGTGAAGTCTCAAAAGAAGGGAGGAGTGGGATCGTGCTTTAAGATCTGGGTTCATTTCTCATTATCCTACTCTGGTTTGATTGGCAATAAATTAAAGCAATAATCCCTGCCCATAACACACAAACCTTTTGTTACATTTTTCTCTGCCCTGCCCAGCTGAGGAGGGCAGTGATGGTGTGACTTTGGTGGGCACCCAGTGTCCATCCAGGGCCAGCCCACCACACAGGTAAAGACTCATTTCCCATGGCTGAGCCTTCTTGCCATGTAGCTGTTAACCAAAGTAGACACAACCTGCTTCTGCCTTCATTCACCTCCCTACCTGTAGCTAAGGGGGATCATTATGGGTGCCCCTAGCAGGCAAAGAGAGGAGCATGGGTCAGCTGAGCCTTATGCATGTATATTTATATATGTGAATATACGTGCTACTAATTTGTAATTAAAATTCTCTACCTGACTCCAACATTCTCCCATAACCTTTTCCTAGCTAAAACCTAGCACAGCACAAAATCTCTGCCTATGTTTTCAGATGACAGCCTGTAAGGTGTAAGACTGGTGTGGGAATAAAGGTGATATGCCATTAATTATACAACAGAACCTGCATTGAGAATCTAGACGAGGAAGTGTGGAAATGATCTCTTAAGGGAAATTGTCATTTGGTGGTTTTTCCTATCCTCCTTTTTCCTCTGTAGGTTCTTATACCACGCTCACATCTGTAGCATCTAGTGGAGCATTAAGCAATGTGACAAACATCTGTCAAACGTGTGGTGTCTGCTTGTGTGAATACTGACTTGGAGTGCTCCAGAGGCTTGGCAGCTGGTTGTCTTTTGTGATCTGGAAATCAATCAAGGAGGACTTCTGCCAAATCAGAGATTTTTACACTCTTCTCTGTACTAATCACAGCAGACATTCTCTTACTGAGGCAAAGACCAGCAAGTTGAGGGACTGAAAACCAGAAGTACCCAGAGACACACCTTGCCTGGGATACTTGGACAAGATATGTCTCCTGGGGACTGGTGGGGAATAGCACGCTGTGCTGCCTCATGAGATGAAGTGAAATGCTTTAACTGGCCATGTTGGGAGGGTCAGGGACATTTTATTCAGGAACTCAGAAAAATTGCCTGAAATCTTTCATTACAGAAGTTGTCCAAAACTGACAATCCTGACACTGCACGATGTGGGTGACAGCTCACGTTTCCATGGCCAGCTCTTCAGTGATCATCAGGCTGCTGGGTAAAGCAGATCAATAACTGCTTTAATAAGACAGAATAAGAGGAGGAATATAGATAACAAATAAATCTCACATCCCTTTTGTCCCAGCACTCTGTGTTTGTGCAGCATCACACACTCTGGCTGGAATCTGCCATAGCCCACTGTGCAGAGTGGACCCCATCCAGGGAAATAAATATCACCATTTTGGTCATTTCAGCTAATATATAATTTTCTTAATAGAAAACCACACTATTCACAATGGACTTTTGCATGACAGCTTCTCACTGTACTCTTTGATAAAGGCAAGGCTGAGCAAGCAGTGTAATTGCTGGTACCAGGGGGAGCAGCCTGTGGCATCACTCACGGTGATCTGGCTGAGGCTGTCCTGTGACCAGGAGGTTTGTGCAGCACAACACAGCCTGGAGGCCACCCTGGATGTGCAGCACAGGCTGCATGGCACAGGCTGCTCAGGCAGCTGCTGTGTGGGTCACCAACAACCACAACATGCAACTCTCCCGGTCAAGATCAATATATTCCATCCAACCCTTGATCCACATAGAGATATCCTGTCCCAAATATAACTTCCCAAATATATCAGTAATGTATGGATTTCTCGGGCCCTAAATACAGTGGAGCAGACAAGGCCTGTGCAGGATCACGAATTCCTGAAATATGCCTTCTGCACAACTCCCAGTACTGGCAGTAAGGGAGGTGGGTCTGGGAGGTTCTAGCAGGGCTCCCTATGGAGACAGGATAGTTGAGTGGGTGGGTATGGCTGCTGCCCCAGGACATAGCACTACCTCTTCTGCATTGTTTCCACCTTCCTGATCTCCATTCCAGGCTCATAGTGAGTCACAGAACTGCTGCTGTTGCCCCAGACATGCCTTTTACCACTGACAGCATTAAGATACATAACTCCATTTTAGTCATTTAATGGCCCTGTCTCTGGTGAAAAGCTATCCACAGACTTTTTATGGCAACATGATCTTGGTCAGCACTGCAGGAATGAGGATTTAGTCACCCCAGATCCCAGATTCAGAGCTATCTAAATCACTAATAATACCACTGAGAGAGAGAGGAATCTGTGTGGGATCACATCAGAGGTCTCCTGACAGCAGTGCTGTTTCCTGTCAGCGCCTGCTGCAACTGAGCCTTGCAGTAGGTCTCACACCATTTAAGCTCCTTACCCTGGGGCTCACAGCCACCCTGAGACAAGCAAATGTAGCTTGTGGCCAACGTCAAGCACGACAGAGGGATCCACAAGTGTGACAATGGATATGTGCCTTGTGTGATGCCTGAGAAATCTATTTCAAAAACTGGGCTAAACACGATATCACATAAACATGGTTCTATCATTAATGAAACACTTTAAGAAAAGTTACTGACGTACATTTATATAATACAATACTGTAATAAAATACCTAATAAAAAATTACCTCAATTAGCTGAAACATTTTTCTTTCTACCACTAGCCTAAGACATACGTAAAATTTTATTATGTTTAATGGCTGTCTGGGCTCCTGCTGTAATGACTTCAAGCAGCTCACTGAGCTATGATGTTTTTGCCACATGAAGTTTAAATGGAGGGCAAGACATTCAGAGGGAAATTTCAGAGAGAAACGTGACAAGGTGCTGGGCTTAATGGAGGCAGGGAGGTCAGGAGAGAACAGGTAGATTTGTAAGTCATTGATGCAAAGCAGATATCTGAAGCCATGTGAGGCAGCAAGCTCACTGAGAGAAGGGTTTTAAATGAGAAAAGTGAGCCAAGGACAGTATCAATAATCTGCAACTAATTGCCTGGTTTTACACATTATGTCAGAGACACTGTGGGAGGTGCCTCCTGGGATTCACCTTAAATACTGTAGAGGAGCTGAACGTGGAAGGAGACAGAGGGTGTTTCTACACAACTACTTCGGCTCCATTCAGGACTGTGTGCTAGGAGTAAAGCTGATAAGTAAAGAAATAAACCTGTAGGCTCGTATCATGAGTAGTCTCAAAGGCAAACTGGACTCTTGGATGGTTGGATAAAACCAAAGGATGTGCACCAGGTGCATTCTATCTGCCAACAAGAGTTCATTTCCCTGGGTGAGAGTAGATCCAGTCCAAAGTAAAGCCTCCAAACCAATTTTAGTATGGATGACAGGTCCTGAGCACTGCTGCTGTCACTGTTGCAGCCCACTCCTGCAGTGGCCCACTACTTGCTAATGTAAACACAGCCCCAGTGGGCTTTTTTTCCAACTTTGCTGCAGACTTCCTGAATGGACTCACATAAATCACTTCCCTTCTCACTGACTGTGTCCTTCATATATGAAATACTCTTAATACCACATCCTGCGCTCGCTGGGACGTGGAAAGGGTAAAATTGTCACCATACATCAGGCACGCAGACACGCTGGTGACAAGCATCCCTCTATAAGGCAGGGAAAACTCTGAAACAATATTTGACTAGCGTTCAGTACATGAGATGGGGACCTTAGCCTGCACACTGAGGATACACTTATGGACCAGACTCCTCAATTTAGTGACTTGTGCTTCTTGGCATACTCTGAAAAATGCGTGCTGCTGGAAGAGAGCATGGCATAATAAAAACAAGGAGCTGAAGGGACAGTGCTGTCAGCTCTAAATGGTGAGTACCTCACCTTGCTGTCTTCACTCTCTTTTGAGATACCCTGGGATGTTCCTCTGCTGTAAAATTGCATAATGTTCTGTCATTATTTCTTTCAGGGGGTCACAAAACGCAACTCACTGTACAACAGCAAGGGAAGTCTCTCCACATATTTATCAAAGGTCTCCCATCTAATCTTGCTTGAAACCTGGTCATCATTTTTGTGGTGTTCTTGAGGTTGATTCATTCCTGTATTGAACCTAGCTGTGTTCTGTTGCAGAATCCATTGAATTCAAACCAGAAACAATGGTCTGATACCGTACAACCTTGAAAGATTTTGCTAAATAATTCTACACTCAGCAGAACTGCTACATTTATGTTCTGTAGCAATCATCAGCG
Source organism: Nicator chloris (assembly GCA_013400495.1). NCBI lineage: Eukaryota > Metazoa > Chordata > Aves > Passeriformes > Pycnonotidae > Nicator > Nicator chloris. Next base: position 28,686 of record WAAE01018803.1, read on the forward strand.
CAAAGGCTACTGATTTAAATGTAAATCACCCTTTTCACAAAAGGAGTGCTATTCCCTCTTACTTCAACAGTATTCCTTCCTCAAAAACAGCCAATTGTACAAACACTCCAACAGGATCTGTTTCTCTTCTGTCAATAACTTCATCACAGCTGCAAACATTCACAGATAGCAAACTTCTCAAGCCTCGTATTAAGAGGCCATGTCCTACCTATAGAGCTTTTTATTTAAATCAGTGAAATTTCTGCATTAACTCAACAAGAACAGTTATATTTTTACAGCATTTTCTTTGACACACTTTACCAGCTTCTCTAGGAAAACAGTTACAGTATCCAAAGATTTTCCCAGCTATTGAATTTGTGTTTGTTTGTTTGTTTCTGCTATTTGCACACAAATATCTCTCCACTACACTTGAATTACTGAAAAGGGAAGATCCACACTCCTAACACCAGGCTGTAATAGCAAAGAGCATTTTTCTGCGTTGCTGGCACATCACATTATAGAGGCTGTCCGTAATCTTAGGAGAACAGACAATGTAAAAAACCTTCCTGCTTATATCAGACCTTGTTATTAAATTTATATCCATTTCTCATAATAACCTACATTTTCCTTTATCAGAACTCTGAAAAATAACTCCTCGTGCAGGACTTGAGCATGGCATTTGATACAGTCATCAGAGGAATTCTGATGTCCTGTCTCGGGGACATGGCAGGGATTAGTGGGATTGCAAGTAGATGGCTTCAATCATTTCTCACAGACAATACTCAGTGAGTCATGAAGACTTTCTACTTCCAGAGCTATCACCCATGAAGTTCTGAAAGAATCCACCTAATTCAGTGTTCAGAAGGGGACCCTTAGTGTGAAATAGCTTGGGCTAAAACACAGGTAACATAGCACAGGCATCCAGCACGAGCTGGAATTGCCTCCATACCTCCGTGCCCAAGGTGGCACAGCTGGCTGAGCTGATGGGCAAGGGGAGCTGGGCTGCAGAGGGGAGCACCAGTGACATCACTGCAGCCATCCCAACCAGGGACAGTCATCCTTTCCACTGCTCTGCTGCCCCACAGGCCCTGGAACTCCCTATAAAAAACTCCCTATAACTTTTTTGTTGTGCATGGCAAACGGGAAGGGTCAGTCTCCAGTTAAAACAAGAGGACCCCAAACAGCCTTTCTCTGCTCTCAACCCTCCTTTGCCTTCTGGCACCTCCTTCCTTAGATACAGCTGAAGACATCAAAGCCAAGTGGTCAGTCACCACTCCACTAACAAGAGGCCTGGAATTCTTTTTGCAGTCCAAGGAAACACTCTGATCAGGTACTTTCTCCTCAGCACAAGGCTGGGAATATTTATGCAGACTATTAATATCTTCATGGGGTTTGCAGATTATCCTCTGTTTCTTGTCTACAGAACTTCAAAAGCATGTTTAATTTTAAATAATGTAATTGAAACAAAGACTCAAATTCATCTTTAGCAGGGAGGAAAAAAGAAATTTCACTGCTGTGTATGAAGGGAAAGGCAGCTGGACTACTCATATTCTTTGAGAGTGATCCCTTCCCATCCAGGTGTCCAGTTTGCTGACAAATTAAAACCAGGATGTCATTTCTTTTGTGAAGCAGCTCTAAGATGAATGTTTTTTAAAGATTTCTTCTTTGCCTAGACCTATTTATTCATCCTTCTCACCTTTTTACACAGCATAGTTATTTCAGAAACTTACTAGGAGTGACATATATAATGTTATACCTACCAAGATGATAAAAAAAGATTTTATTTTTTGGAATAACTTGCATCAGGGATAATACATTCATGCTTTTTAGAGGGATCACATGGATGTATTTCTCTTCATTTTGTAGACCTGGTCAGCTCAGTCTAGAGGCAAGGTTAGATGCCAGAGACAAAAAGCACTTGGTACTTTCACATTACTTTAGTAAGACCAAATAAAAACATATTTTTAAAATATTTCCAAGAATTAATATATTCAACCAGACCAGCCTTTACTTTTTTGTTGGAGCTCTCTGGTGGCACAGAAATTATTTTTATCAGAGATCTGCTTAGGACAAAAAGGAAGAAAAGGCCTCCAGCATTCATCTTTGATTTGTGTGATACTTTTAACCCTTCTGCACGGCAGAGGGAGTTCAGATGCTTTCCACTTTGTCCCATGTGCCTAAAATTTGTACCCTGAGCTGCTGGCTTATATTCTGACTGTATTTTACCTTTTAGAGCTCAGCATAAGCAAACCCTGTGGAACTGGGACACACCATATTCCTGATGTTTCATATCAATCCTGCCCAGCATCTCCAAGATAGGATAATGGTTTGTGGCCCTCTAACATAACTCTGTCACAAAAGGGATTGAAAAGGACTTTATTTCTCTACACACCTTCCCATTCACATCTACAAAAGCTTTAATTAATCTTCTGATTCCCAACTTCAAGATGAATCCGAGTACTTGAGACATTCCTTCTCCACTTTGCTTAAGGTTTTGAAGTGGGAATCTATCCTTTAATATCAGGATGCTGAGCCAGTTGTTGGGATGGTGGAAAGTGATGACACTGTTGCTTCACCAGCATTTGCAAGCAGAGGGTCTGGCTTCCCAGTCTGCACAGAGCTTTGGTAAGCCTAAAGAGTCATTATCTTTACTACCCTAGTTAACACCTTGGTTAATTTAAAGATTCCAGAGTAAAATAGCTCCCATGACTCTGTAATAAAACTGCAGTCCGTTGACTATGAATGTTTGTGCAGCTTAAGTCAGAAAAAGTAGCTAATTTACAATGACATCTCCTTTGCCTTATTCACTGTCCACTGAAGGAAGCTAAACACCTCATGCAAAAAAGTTATCTCATCCTTAAATTGCTCATTCTTCACAGGTAAGATCAGGTTCTTAGTACAGCCACACTAGATGTGAACAGTCAAGGGTGGTCTCTGGACTCTGAGTTTACAATTAAGTAGATCAGGTGAGAAAAGAAAATGTTACCCTCCGTGGAGGGTAAACTGAGTCTGACATAAAGTGACTTACTGTGAAGAAGGATTCCTCACAGCCAGAAACTTATCTGAGATCTTTTAAGTGCAGCTCAGCACCTTAATTACTGGATCATCTGTCTTGTGTTCTCCTTAGAAGCAAAGGTTTTCCATAGTATAAAATTCTTCCTGCAGGTCTAAAAGGTTAAGCTATTTAAGAAATGTGATTTCTTAAACCTGGCAAGATTTGTCCACATAAAAAATATAAAATAACAGTAATAAAGCATAAGTAGTTTTTACATCTCCTAAGCAAAGCAGAAAATATTAGCTAATTCAACCTTACAAGACCCCTATGAGTTAAGTACAGGCTACACTTCTCAAATATGCTTTTTATCCCTCCCTCTCTCTTTCTCTAAACATGCAACCAAAATTATAAACAAGGTGAATAATCCTTCTGTGTGGTAACCATGGAAATCAGCTATATCAACTACTGTAAATGACAATACATCCAGCAAGTCCACAAAAAAGCAGACCTACTCCACCCTCACAGCTTTCCTATGTGCAGCCACCCAATGTCCTAAAAACTACTTTAATATTTTTGCTGAGCAACCTGTTGCAATATTCAGGAACTGCCCTTTGTAAGCTTGTTTTAGAGGTGAGTGCTTGGTCATTTTAGTTAGACTGCTGAGGAAAATTCAATCCCAGTGCCTATCCATGCTTTAGACATTCTCTGGCCAACATAGTCGTGGCCTTTACTATGCCAGATCCTGTACCCTAAACAGGACAGCCTGTTCCATGGCAACTCTTTCTATCCAGATGAAATTAGCACCTGGACTGCTAATAAAGATTATGATTTAGAGAAGAGATAATATGTAAATTAATAGGGCCAGAAGCACAATATTTTAAGGTTTTGTTTCACCAAAGTTTTACATTTCTTCAAACAACATTGCTTTCTTCATCATTTTAAGCAGACATAGTTTCACAAGAAGTCACTGGGCAGCACCTTTAGGATACAAACATGATTTTCAGCCTACTGCAGCTATACCACTGACTGATGCTCTACTTTTTTGATTACTTCAGCTGAAGAAATATGAAAGCCAGCCCTTTCCTCTGAGTGCACTGATACAAGATTACAGGCACCTCTAATTCGTATAACCTCTACCCTTTTGTATGTCCTACCTTAAATGTTTTTTATTAACCTTGTTTTCTTTCAAAACTCAATTCCTGCAGGTGCTTGCCAGCCACATGATGACTAAGGCTGCTTAGTTTAATAACATCAGAAACTTTTTATGTCCTTTCTGTCCCATGAGGCTAAGACTCCTCTTACCTGGAGATGTAATTCTTCACATAGAATCATGGAATTGCTTGGGTTGGAAGGGATCTTAAAGATTATCTAATTCCAACTCCCTGCCATGGGCAGGGACACCTTCCAGCAGCCCAGGTTGCCAAAAGCCCCATCCAACTTGGACTTGAATAATTTCACGGATGGGGCAGCCACAGCTTCTGGGGGCAGCCTGTTCCAGTGCCTCACACCCTCACAATGAAGAATTTATTCCTAACACCTAATCTAAACCTGCCCTCTGTCAGTTTAAAGACACTCCCCCCGGTCCTACCACTCCATGCCCTTGTAAAACGCCCCTCTGCAGATTTCTTGTCAGCTCCTTTTAGGTACTGGAAGGTTCTATAAAGTCTCCCTGAAGCCTTTCTTCTCCAGGCTGAACAATCCCAACTCTCTCAGCCTTCCCTCATAGGGGAGGTGCTCCAGCCCTCTGATTTTCATGGTTCCTCTGGATGCACTCCGACAAGTCTGTCCTTTCTAGTGGCCACACTATAGTGACCATGTCCTAGTGGTCAGCTAACCTGGGGGCTCCAGCAGGTTTAGAAGGGATTGGAGTAAGCTAAACAGAAATAATTTAAATCCAAACAAGAATTTGTGTCAGACAGAAATGGTTCCACTGCCATTTGACATGCCAAAATTCATCTTTCGGTCTCCAAAAGCTTATATCAATAAATGCAGCAGAGCTGTCCAGTTCTGCAGACCCTCCTTTTATTTAGAAAAGCATTACAGCTGACCTCAGTGAGAGCTCAGTCTGAACCTGCTTAGGTCTGTGCTCTCTTTCAAGCAACAATTTGCATAAGAGTGTTCATTTCCAAAAAAAACTTTACAGGCCTTATACCCACAGGGCCATCTCCAGATGGGGAAGATAGAAAAACTGAAAACAGAGTGTTGGCCACCTGAAGAAAGAAAGGAAGATTGGGACAACATTGACATTTGGGACTGAAACCCTGGGTTTGTAGCACAGAGATCATCGGTAAAGACCTACACAGCAACATTTGTCAAGCTCTGTGTAACTCTGAACATCCAATTCCAGTGAGCTGGGTGCCAGACTGGGACCATTCCATACAGAAGTGCCTGAACTTCAGTTTTCAGGTTTAATTCTGAAGATAAATGCAGAGTACCTTATTAACTGACCCACGGATCCTGGGAGATTCAAAGACTGAATTAAAGCTACTAAATATGTACCTGCAATTCTAACAGTTGTTTGCAAACAGATTCTTAAAACACTCTCCAGAAGCTCCCTCATGCTCCCCCATTTCCCTAAACAAAGGGAAATTGGCACATTTTAATTCTGTTCTAGTCAAGGTAGTTTTGTAGTGCCCCTTGCTCACCAATAGCACTACCAGTGACATGATAAATACTTCTGAGGTATCATTCATCTTCTCCTTCTTGTTATTAAGGTGAGCTGTGTGTGCAGCATAACATTTTGTTTTAAAAGGACTTGGGATTTTCACAGGAGAAAGGAGAAGATTGATACAATTGTCCATTCTTATTTTGTAGAAGGCAGGTGAAAGAAGCAGGTAGCCAGGAAAATGGGAGGTGATGAGGTTTGCAAAGGTCCTCAGTCCCTGAACACCTTATTTAGTATCGAAAAAACACACTGTGAACCCATCAGTGTCTGATGGACAGCGGGGCAGAGGGGAGGGAGGCTCAGGGTGTCACTGGAATGATCAGAGGGGTAAGTTCACATCCCTGACACTGAACCTGGCAAGGGACTCACTGAGATCAGCACTCCTGGGCAATGGGCAGCGAGCAGCAGGCAGCAGGCAGGCAGGGATGGACAGCAGGCACGGAGGGATGGACAGGGGCAGGCAAGGATGGATGGCAGGCAGGGATGGACAGCAGGCAGGGGAGGGATGGACAGCAGGCAGGGGAGGGATGGACAGGGCAGGCAGGGATGGACAGCAGGCAGGGGAGGGATGGACAGGGGCAGGCAAGGATGGATGGCAGGCAGGAAGGGATGGACAGGGCAGGCAGGGATGGATGGCAGGCAGGAAGGGATGGACAGGGCAGGCAGGGATGGATGGCAGGCAGGCAGAGTTGGACAGAAGACAGCGGGCAGTCAGGGATGGACAGCACGCAGGGACGGACAGAGGATAGGGACAGATAGTGGGCGGTGGCAGGGCAGCAGACAGGGATGGAGAGAGGGCAGGGATGGACAGCAGGCAGGGATGCTCAACAGACAGGGATGGATAGTGGACAGCAGCAGTGCAGCGGGCAGGGATGGACAGCGGAGAGGGATGAACAGAGGGCAGGGATGGAGAGAGGCTAGGGATGGACAGAGGACAAGGATAGACAGCAGGCAGGCTGGATGGACAGCAGACAGGGATGGACAGAAGGCAGGATGTACAGGGGACAGGGATGGACAGCGAACAACAGCAGTGCAGAGGGCAGACAGGGATGGACAGCGGGAAGGGACGGACGGACAGCGGACAGGGACGGACAGCGGACAAGGACGGAGGACAGGGACGGACAGCGGACAAGGACGGAGGACAGGGACGGACGGACAGCGGACAGGGACGGACAGCGGACAGGGTCGGACGGACAGTGGACAGGGACGGACGGACAGGGACGGACGGACAGCGGACAGGGATGGACAGCGGACAGGGNCAGCGGACAGGGAGGGACGGACAGCGGACAGGGACGGACAGCGGACAGGGACGGACAGGGGACAGGGACGGACAGCGGACAGGGACGGACAGGGGACAGGGACGGACGGAGAGCGCACGGCAGCCCCGCAGCAGCAGCGCAGCGCAGCGCGCCCTCTGGCGGCCGCAGCCCGCAGTGCGCAGCGCGGCTCACTGAGGCAGAGGGAGAACGGAGCCCACAGCACTAAGGGCCACTCTACCCTGTCTTTACTTACTATTTCACCTTTTTGTTTTGGGTTAAAACGCGAGTTTTGCACCCTCTGAAATGGCTCAAAATTGTAAAAAAACCGAATCCTTTCGTTTTCATACTTCTGTAGGACTGCAAGATACATCGAGGAAGCCAAATCAAGGCAAACAGAGCTCCCCTTGATCACTTAAAGTTTGTGCTTTTGAATTTCAAGTCTGCGACTGAAATGGGCTTTATAAAAAGTGGATACTTATGACGTCATTTACATGTCACTTAATATAGCAGAGGTTAAGCAAGCAGAGTCCAGACACAGGCAGTGGTGACTGTGGCATGAAATGAGAAATCAAAAAAAAAAACCAGGCAATAATAAACCCTGTATTTATCACAGACAGCAGCAAAAGAGGGATCTAAAGAGGAGAGTTTCGTTTATTTGACAGTTTTCTCTGAAATTAAAATATATTTAACTGTTTATAAAAGGGAACTGACAGCACTTCTGCCTGTAAGGGGAGATTTTAGAAACCTGAAGATCATGTTTATGAAACAGAAAAAAAGAGCAAAATCTTTGCTAAATCAGAAGCCCTGTTCCATAAAGTCTCTAATTTAAAGAGAGACGGTGCTATATTGCTATAAAACAAGAGGTACTTACAGGATGAGAATGTTGAGCACTCTGATACTTTGCATTGCTACCTAAAATTCAAATAAGAAATATTTAAAAATACATCTTAAGGTCTGTCAAGTTTTTCTGAACATCAAGCCCTGTTTTGTGCTGCCCATTCAAAGACCTTTATAGGTTGTGTAGAGATCCAGAAATCAAAATAAAACAAAAGCATAGTCCCTTAACTTTACTTAGGTCCTGATTCTATATATGGACACATACAGAGACGGAAAATTTCATTTCAGAACTGTAAATATTCATGTGTATGTGTCTACCACAGCAAGTGCATCTCAGAAGGAAAGTTCTTAAAAACTGAAAGACACATTAAAACCCAAGCAGAACCATTTCGTAGCTGTTGCTTATACATAGTGAGGTTAAAAGTTAATGCACAACCAAGGACCTTTCCTAGTGGAAGTACATCTCTCCTGATCAGAACTCCTTCACATAGAAATGCAGGATGTGTGTGCAGAAATGCTGAATTCTCTTAAATTCACTCATTTCCCTTTTTAGTACCTGCTTCATTCTCCCCTCTTTCAACTGAAGGCATCTGGTGTTAGACCACAATCACTGTCCCCCAAAGAAATAATTCCACCATTGACATTTACAACTCTATATAAATACACCCCAATAAAGGCATTTGGGAGAGGTGTGGCAGGTAAATAAAGATGATGACATAACAGTGCACACACTCAAAGCAAAAAGGGAGGAAAAAATGCTGCATGCTGGCTCTCGATAAGATTAAACATCCTTCTCTTAAGGAAGGAAGTGAACCAGAACTGATGGGAGCTGGAGTCAGTGGAGTTTGGGAGAACTGCATGTCTGTGAGGAGGGTCATTCCAGTTCTTTTGGAAATCGATTACATTCCCCAGCTACCCACTGTTATATTGCACCAGGATATTATTGTACAGTCTTGCTACAGAGCCCTCCATTATAGAGCAGCTCTATTGGCATTTCAATGCTCAATGAAGGCGAGAATTGCCACAGAGGTTTCAATTAAAGAAAATTCAAAACGAAAATGGAGAAGGAAGAAAGAAGAAAAAAGGCTGGGTTGAAAGTGTCCAGCAAAGGTATTTATGGCTGTCTGTCACCTTCTCTTTTTTCTTCTTGTCTCCTGAAGGGAAGTCTAAAGCATCCATTTAAACTGACATGTTTTGCAGAATTTTTGGGAGGAACCCTAATGGCCTCATTCCAGTGGTGTAGTAATAAATAAAAAAATAGATATCCTTACCCATTTGGTATAAACTCAGCACTGCCCAAGTTAGAAGGGGGTAAACTACATTTACCTGTATTCCCCCTTGGCTGCATCACTGCAGGATGCTACTAGGACATATCAAAAGTAGTTATTCTATCCATAGCAGGCTGTAATCACTATTTTTCCTAACTCCTAGTCTGGTTCAAACACCCTGTGGTACCCACCACAACTACACAGGACTCCAAGTATCCTTTTCTAAACTGAAGAGTGCAGCAGAATGGGTGTTTACTGATTATACACATCAACATACAAAACCAGGGCACTCCCTGAACTGGCAGAGAACACAACTGCTTGAAAAATACAGCTTCAGTTTGCTTCTACTAAAGTTTGATATTTTTAATGTTTTATCATTTGTATTTATGGTCTGAACAAATTGGGTTAATTGCCTTATTGGTTGTACCAGATCCTATATTTAAGTTCAAGATTAACATTGCAGCCAGTTTCCACGGTGATGGCCATTTAATTATTGTTTATGTAGAACTGATTAACTAAATGCCAAAAAAAAAAATCCTAGCTAAAACTTGAAAACAAGGAAGGTCTGTAAAAAGCTAAACAAAAACCTAAAGAATTCAGGCGAGCATGTGAGATCCTGTTTATGAGGGGGTTTAATTCCCTTAAACAATTTGATTTCAAGAACACCTTGCTGTTTACAAGGAATTTACAAATCTTTATTTGCACTTTCACCATGCACTTACATTCTTTAAAACTTTGCACAAGAAAGTTCTTGAGTGAGAGGCTGTGGTGGAAGGCAACAGCCGTAGCCAGGAGGGTTCTTTTCATGCACAGGTCTCTCTTTAATCCTTATTTTTACATCTTGATTGGATTTCACAATAGAAACCAGGCACTCCAGGCAGTGTTTTTAGGGCAATTACTACAATTCTTGGGTGGTCACTCTACATTAGATTTCATGCCTTATAAAACAACATGAGGTGTGCCATAATGACTCAGAAATATACAGCCTTTCATGTCCTATTGCTTAATTAAGGAGGGTGTTTTGCAGGACAGATATTATTGCTAGTCTGTGGTTTTTAATTTTACTACACAGTAAAAGCACCCTAATTCATACCAGGAATGGGCAAACCTGCAAATTAGTGCATTTTCTGAATTAGAAAATAAGTGAATAAAACTGCAGAAAGAAAATCTAAATGTGAGCATGGCAATATTAAAGCAAATGTGCTCATTTATCCTGGGAAATATAGCTGACTCTCACTCTGTTGATATTTAATAGCATAACACCTTGGACTTTTTTTTAATATAATGAGTCTTCAGACCCAAGACCTACAATGAGCTCCGTGTGTGTGGACTCCTGCACAAACATGGATTTCAGCAAGGCCTCCCAGGAGAGCTGTCTGAGCATCACTTGTGTCTGTACTGAGAACAGGGTAACAAGATACTGGAAGGACTTGTTGAGACAGCAGGGTTTTGTGGCAATTATCATTTCTGTGAGGTGATGAAATAGAAGCCAGTGATCTTCCAGTCACTTTTACATTAGCGTAAATACTGTAACTTTTAAAGCCATGCTTAATTTTTTGAGAGGCACTGATAAGCAGATAAGTCGCAAAATTTGACCTACTTGAATAAATATCTCTAATCTGACCAAGAGTGTGCTGCAATCTCTATTTCTCCCTCCCTTCTTTATAAACCCACTGGGGTTTTTTTGCTGGCCATCTAAAATGACCAAATGCACAGACAATACATGGAGTAAGTGCACTCACTTGCTCACCTCCCTTTCTCCCAGTGCCAGAAGTTAGCAAAAATGTTGATCCCAACCTTCACCCCAAATTATTTTGACTCTAACAATTTTCCATATGTAGGCAATGAGGAGTGCAATTTCTAACATATGCCGGTGATGTTGATGCTCTCAGGGTTCAAAGCCTGGTGTTTGAAGGCAATGGCGCAGCACATAATGAGTACAGGATTCTCCAGCTACACCCAAACATTCTTTTTTAACCCAGTGGTCCTTGCTGAAGGCCAGTTTACTCTATCATTTTCCACCAGCCTTGTCTGGGCAGCTCTGCCTGCCTCATTCCTCATATGAATATGTCCTAACCCACAGTACTTTTATGAGCTGGAGGAGATGAGCAACAACCATCTATTCAAGCTTTGGTCAAGCTGGCCAAAAGAGATTATTGACCAAGGTAGCCAGATGAGATTATCAACCAAGTTGACTAAAACACCATTCAACCAAGGCTCTGCACAGCTTTGTTGACTCATTCCAGCAGCATACTCCAAGAGCTCAGCCAAAATTGTAGCTTTCATCCTGCCTTCAGAGAGTTTCAGCTCACCAAACACCTGCCTGCACCTGGCTAGCAATCATTAATGCTGAATTATAGTCCCTAGTCTGGTGGAAGCACATTCACTGAGCAAAGAGCTAATTGCCTATCTACTGGATAAGTTCATGGGGTCATCCCTACAGCTTGAGAAAGAAATCCTAAATCATCTGTAACAGCCTGGTTCATGGTTTGCTGCTTTTTTCCCAACAAATTATGCTGGTATCACTCTAACCTGCAACGGCAACTTCTGGGCATGAAAGTGTTATCCCATGGAGAATAAGGGAATTTTTCACCTGTCTGGGAGCCAGGTTTCAGCATAGGTTCCTGAAGAAGTGTGTGATGTCCCTTCTGAAAGTAAAGAAAGACTGTACTACTGCCAGAGGAATTATTCAGGGCTTTCCAGTCTGAGACCTGATTATTTGGGACCACGAGCCTCAAAATTACTGAATACTTTTGAAAATTACTTTGAGTCTCTGACCCACAGCAGCCATTATCTTAACAGCCTGTCTACACTGCAGCATGAGGAAACATTTCCTTCCATTGACTTAAAATTTATATGCAACCTACTTCAATGAAATACACTTATTTTTCTCTTCCCTTTGGGAAAAGAGTGGGGGTAAAAAAATAAAATAGCTGCTCCAGTTTTATTTATGTTCTCTGTAATCATAAATATCTGCATTCAGTCTCTCTTTTACATGCAAAACAATACTGCAATCTCTCATGCCAGGCCCACTTCTGCTGTCATTGTAGTCAGTGGTCAAAACTCATACGAATCTCACACGGAACCAGAGTAGGCTCTGTGTATAAGCTGTCCTTCTACATCTCACCATCTGCATTGAAGTAAACAAAACCTGCCACATTAACATAGCTGGAAACAGAAGGAGAGAAGGATATACCAGCATTTGCTAAAAATAAAGCAATAAACACTTTTAAAAGGTGTTACAAATAATGGATGGCTTTTTAAAAAAAAGGTACAGCTGCACTATATGTGACTTTCTTAAATAGGTCTAAAGAGACCTTAAAGGTCATCTAGTTCTTGCCTTTATTCATACATTGTAGCAAATAATATATAATATTAACAATATAGACAGCATTATAAAATAATTTAAATTATTGACAATTTTTCACTCTGGCAGGAGAAAGATTTCATTACAGCCCCAGCCCTGTCATGGGCTGTGTGCGTGCTCAAATTTGCACAGTTTCATTTAACAGAGAACCACACAAGCCCTGGGATTTATCCCCAAAGATTTTGCTCAGGAGTGACAGGGTGAGTCTCAGTCTGTAAAATACGATGATGTGGCACAGGCTTTAAATCAGTAAAGTACCCCTGTTTAGGAAAATACTCTTAAGACAAGAAGCTGTAGGCATGTGCTTATGTGCTTCCACGAATCAGCCTGATTGCTGTATTTTTCCTGAGGCAGAGATAAGGTTTACAGACACAGGTACCAAATTTGGGCCAACCTAAATATTATTCAAATGCATCTCTTTCTCTTTCCTCTCCCTCTTTTTGCTGAAAGAGCTGGGGGTCCTGCACATCTTATTCCAATCTGCCTTTATTAAGCTTTTTATAAATGTGTAAGAAAAAAAAAAAATTCAGGATCCCAGACATCTTCTTGGGTTTAAGATCTTAACAAATGAGGACACAGCTGGGCTGCTTGGTCTGTGGATTTGCTAGCTGCAGGATTAAGTCCAGCTGAGCTGAAGTTTATAAACCAAGTTATTGACTTAAAAAATTCTCATACCGCTTATCAAAACACACCACATTGAAAGAACACCCTTCCCAGAATCAAATGTGGCAAAGCTTTCTCAATTATAGACAGCCAGCCTCACCATAACCCTACCAGTCTCCTGCATCTATTTTATTTCAAGACTCACTCTCAACTTGTTGTAAAAAAATAGCCTTTTCTATCTCCCATCCTAAATAAGTGGGGTCTGAGCAGCAAAAAGTTGGTTGCATACAGCGCAGCACTGAAAGTGGAAACAAATCATGCCCCAGGAGGCATCACCCTCCCCTGGCAAAGCCCAGGCTGCCATTAGGTGCTACTCACCTGAAAGGATTTGTCTCTAGTCTGATGTTAGCACAGCGCCTTTGTACATTGCTTTTCACTGAAGGTCTGATCCAGCTGCCATTAAAATCAATGAAAAGGCTCCCATTGACTTCAAAGGAGTTGAGATACACAGTATATTGCAGCAGATGAAAAATACCAAAGGAAAAGAAAACCTGTCTTTTACTATATACTTTCAATTTTCCATGTCTGTCAATGCTTAAAATGGGGGGGGGGGGGGGGGGGGGGGGGGGTGGATTAGAAAAAAAAAACTCCTCTCCCCTGGCTCAGCTTGNAAGAAGATACTTCCCCATTCACTTCAAACTGCATTTTTCTGTCAAAAATTGTTTTCAATAGCAAACGTTTAAATTTTAAACTGCCAATAAACCCAGAAAAGTATTTTAAAACAGACCATCTTTGAAACCATACACTTACTCATCAGTCACCAGACTTCTGTGACTTTGGAGGCTTAATAAAAAGAAAAAAGGTCAAATATTAGTGCTTTTATTGCTTGTGTCTATAGGGAGGATCCCCGTGCCTGACTCAGCCCAACGCTCTGTGACAGACAAGATGGGATAACACACAGAGGAAAGAGAGGGATTTTTTGGAGTACAGAAAGCTGGGCCAGAAATCCCCCTATGAAGCTTTTAAGATGCATGTATTTAAAACACCTTTCAGCAGCTTTATATACCATTACAGTTATTGGATTTGTCATCTTTGACTTAGATACTAATTATTTAATTAGAAACTTCAATACCTACATAACTTTGAAACCCTTCCACTATTATTCTTATTAAGAAAAATATTATCACCTAGAGAATTTTCCAGCAGTCAAAACCTCTATGGAAAGCAATAGTGCAACTGAGGTAGGCTAGAGTATTCAGGATTTGGATCAGGCCACACTTTGGTTCAGATTACATCTGCCTTTCCTTGAATGTAACGACCCAACATTCGGTTATTGTTTTGTGAATATGATTTACTACCAAATTATTCCCTCTGGATTCACTGGAAACTGGCAGAAAACATCTTGAAAACACTGAGATGTTTCTATTTTTTTAAAACCCACTCATTTTAATTAATTCTCTGGTTTTAAAATGTTTTATAACTCAGTACATCCAGCAGGTTTTTCTTTTTTCCCATCCCCAGTAGACTACTTTGAAGGGACGACAAGCTGCTGAAACTCTACACAGGGCATTTGTCCATTATGGAAGGGAGATCACAAAAGCATTTCACATCCCGCTGTTCAGAGAAAGAACAAGTCTATTTCTACCTCACATGGCAGGGTCGTGCACATGGTGGGTTCAAAGAAGAATGGTGGAAAAATGCTCTCTATATCAGATACAATTATACGAGAGGCATAATCGAGTGCACAAACGTAAGTAACTTCCCTAAGGGATTCCTGCTGACCTTCTCACAGAATGGCTTCACCTCAGGGATTCCCATCCACCAAAGGGTTCTGCAGATAAATGGTCTTTCCTCTGGTGTTAACCCCTTGCACACCCCAACAAACACAGCATCCTTCCCAGGTACCCTAACAGAAGTGTTGGGAATTTCTGCTAAAAATCTGACCTGCTGGAGTATGGGATGCTGCTGGGAGGGCAACACATCTTCTTGAGACACACATGATGTTTCTCCCCTGCAAACACTGTCCCCCCATCTCTGCTCAGAAGACTACTTAGAGCTCAGGGACCTGATATATGTCCACAGGATCCAATGTCTGTGCTCAAATCAATCTCACATTTCACAGTCAACCGTGGGGCTCCCTGTCCTCCTCACATGGGCACCATCAGAATACATTGCAGTGAAACACACAGGTTTGTAAAACATTTTCATTAGTGACTACCAAAATACTACTGGGAGCTGGCAGAAAACCCAAAGGTTTGAGTGAATGACTGAACAGCTCAGGGCCACAGCTAATGCAGTTCCCAGGACAGCAGCCCTGACACCAGGCAGGAAGGGAATGGCTGTGTTAAAGGTAAAAACCCTGAAGAGCCTGATTTGGAGTCTTGATAAATAATTAATGTCACAAGGAAGAGATAACAGTATTTTTCACTGACCCTACTGTCAAAATGTTTCCTTTTCCCTCTGCTTCATGTTGGAGAAAGTATCGTGTTAGCGTCTCACTTTTACCAACACCACTGTCCTGTGAAAAGCAGAAGCTGGAAGCAATTAATTTTGGGACTCCAGCCCTGGACAGGCTAACCCATGTGCCTAACTCCACATGAGTAGCCAAAGACCAAGGGATTACTCCTGAAAGTCAAGTGACAAACATGCGATTTTCTGGCTGAGGGTTTCTGACACAAAGGAATCCCAGCTTCGCAGGACAAAAGGATTAGGTTTCATCCCTAGTGCCTAACAAGATATTGCTCTTTAAAACAGTCATTGGTGCACAGGAATAGGAAATAGAAATGCCAATTCTGAGGGAGACAAAGGTTTTTTTCTGTGTAGTAACAAATAGCTTGACATAGTCTGTGCTGATGAATAAACAGAGGATTAGATTTAAATTCAACATATTAATGTACATTTCTAATCCTAAATTTGAAAAAATATTAGCCATTTATAGGCTGAATAACACCTTCTGCACTCATTTTAGCTAGTCTAAAAATCATAAAGGTTAGCAAACTGTGTGGATCAGAATATAAACTAATCAGCATCTGGGATTAGGAAGAAATCTCCTCCAATTCAGTGGTAAAGGCTTCTTCAAATATGGAACAGAGCCCATTATTGTTTGGCTGTTAATAACTCAAGTGACATTTGCCATATGCCATCAAAGGGCCCGGAGTCAATACGGATTTTATCTCTGTTAAGGTCTGCAGATTCAGCCTCAAATTGTGAGTTCACAATTCAATCATGAGTTGAGCATTCCCATTTTAAAACAGTTTTTGAAAATGGTGGGGATTACTTGGAAATCGTGTGATGCCAAGGTGCAAGGGAAGAAGTCACGGAGGAGCAGAAGAGAAAGGAAATAAGATTTTGACACAGGACAAATATCAAAGTAGGTGATCTTTTTTCCTTCGCCAACTGTGCTAAAGTTGTCTTTTTAAACTAGAATCACTGTGTAACTCCAATCAAATCACATTCAAAGCAGTTATTCTAGTATGTCCCTAGCTACATTTACACAGTAATTTAAGTACTTTATTCATATGCTGAGTTTCTCAGAGAAAGGGAAATAAATTGAAGGTGGGTTTTTTCAAACAGTTAAAAGTACATTGAAGGCATGACCTTAAAGTAAGGATAAAACTCAAGACATTCCTCATTGTTTTTTCCTGGAATAAATGTTGATAGCCTAATACAGGTGAAACTAAACCTCAGTTTCTTATGCTTCAGAATCTCTAGAAGAGTCACAATTTGTGGTAGAGGGGATCTGCAAGAAAACATCAGTGTCTCTGAAGGGGCCATCTCTGCCACTAAGAACTCATGAGATGTCTTTAGAGGTGGTGATAGTCCTTTCCCAGAAGTACAAGTTGGCTCCACGAGTTAGCTTTTTTCTAAAGCTGCCAAGCATCTCAGCTAGAAAAAACCCTTACTTCCTAATGTCTCTTGCTGAAATGTCTGCATCCCATGTCCCTGCAGTGCAGACCTACTGCCTCACCTGCACTCCCAGACAGCCTGTACTGTCCTTGAGGAATGCTGGTAAAAAGACCAGAGAGTCATAAAATCCCAGAATGCTTTGGGTTGGAAGAGACCTTAAAGGTCATCTAGTTCCAATCCCTTGTCATGGGAAAGGGGCACCTTCCACTAGACCAAGCAGCTCCATCCAATCTAGTCTTGAGCATTTCTAAGGATGGAGCACCCACAACTGGAGTGAAAAGTTACATTTTCCCGAGAGGAGTCCAACCACCAAAAGCTTTCCTCAGGTTTAGATTACCATCTAAAATCAAAAGTCTGTCTGTACCCTGCAGGGCAGGGGCCAAGGGAGGATGCCTTGAGAAGAACGTAAGACGGGGAGCTTATGCAGGAATAGCTCACTAGCATGCCTTCCCTCACTCCAGCTTTCCCAGCCCAGTGACAGTGCCTCTGTGTTCAGTATCTCTCCGCTGATGTTTTGCCTTTGGGAATTCAGGCGAGCCCTTCCTGAGCGCACACAAACTCCTGGCACTCGGTGCCCTGGGTGCTGTGCGTGTCCTGCGTGGAGAGGCTGCCCAGTGCCAACCACGGGCACAGCTCCCTCGGGCTGTTCTGAAGCCGGCACCTGCTGCTTGCCTGCGCTGGCCCCGAGGACAGAGGTGATGCTGGCATGTGCCTGGAAATGCTGCCAATCACGACCCCTGCCAGAGCAGCCAAACGTGCTTCATTTTCAGGAATATGAGAGGTTATTACTGTTACTCCTTAATGCTGAGGGAGGGCCTGCAAGCCTACAGCCCCAGGACTGTGTGAAATAAAGGGTTCCCAGAGGTTCTTCCTTGGGCTCCAGCCAGCAAACACCTGCTCACACACAAAACTCCCCATTCAAGCCAAAGGGACGACACCTGTGAGCACAGTCATGCCTGCCACGATACCTGTCTGGCTTCCCAAGCAGAAGAAAACCTGCTCCAAGCTGCACCAAGTGCCTGATGTGCTCCATGCTAATATTTGATTCACAAGTCATAAACCTGCTTTGTTCATGTGGACCTGGGGTAACAGTAAAACAACATCTGAAGGTGGAAACTGCCACAATTTCAGCCACTGCCAATGAGTAGTAAGTTACTGTAGTTTGAATACTTTATGCATTACTGAATCACAATTAAAGGCAACTTTTAGAAGGCACTAATACGATTTCTGAGCCTCTGGATACCTTACAGATCTATTCTTTGAGCACTGAAATTTTTAGCTATGACATATGCAGACCTGATGCTGTAAAACACTGAGAGTCCTGATCTGTGATTTCCAGTCACTATTGAGAGTTTTCTGCCTGGGCTTTACATCTACATGCAGTCATTGCCAGAAACTAAGGTGGGTGTTCACAAAAAACACTTAGATTACTTCTGAAAATCACGAAGATATTTGGGATAAAAGACAGATTCCTTGTGGAAAATAATCATTCAATCATAAAACAGTTTGGGTTGGAAGGGATCCTAAAGATCATCTCTTTCCAACCCCCCTGTGCCATGGGCAGGGACACCCTGCACTAGACCAGGTTGCCCAAATTCCCATCCTACTTGGCCTTGAACACTTCCAGGGATGGGGCATCCATAGTTTCTCTGGGCAACCTGTACCAGCGTCTCACCACTTTCACAGTAAAGAAATTATTTCAATGCCTATTAGATGTGTTACTATTGTCTGCATCTTCCAATGTCTATTATAGAAGTAAAAAGACAGCTTTGTATTAAACACTCACTCTAAAACAGTGAGACTAGTAACAAACCATCTTTTCGAGACAGAAGGAAATATCTCCCAAAACATCCAGACATAGAACGAGATACAAAGAAAAATACTTTGCAGAAATATTACTGCCTCTTTTTTGAGAAGTATGATGGAGACCACTCAGATAGGGTGACTCTTTCCAGCCACAATGCACAGAGAATTTAATGGAAAACACAACAGACAGAACTACTTGTTGGCAGCATTCATGCTTAATTTATCTGTATGTGATCCCCTGGAATATATCCATTTCCCCAATATTCAAATACAAAGGGTTTCAAGATGCTGAAAACTTGCATCCAAGTAAAACAGGAAGGAGGGTGTTCCCCTCTTCTTCATTGAACAGGCTGTGGGATTTATTGCATTGTACTGTGCCATTTCAAAATGGTTGTAAAAGTTTGTCCCTAGGCATAAAACCTGCTCACTTACTTTGTAGCAGTGCATCAGCTAATGAGCTCTTATTTGCCTTTCCAAATTAAATTATTCGTTACAGGTAGAAGGAATTTTGCAGTGGTGAGTTAAAAGTAAGAGAGTGAAAAAAGCACATTAAGCAACTTTTCTAGTCTGTTCTAATTCAAAGGTACTTTACTGTTCTTCTGACACAGAAGTACTAAACTCACATCAAGTAAAAGTTGCTGGCAAACTCTCAGGAAAGGTGCCCTTTTCTTTCACCGTCGTTCAGTGGCAGTGCTGCCGTTTTCCTCTGCCTCCAGTGGTTATGTCATCTCTGAGGTCAGTTTTCTGCTTCTTGAACATGACTTGGCTGTTTATGAAACGTGAAATCAGCATCAACAACCCGTAGCAACTTCAAGAAAGAAGCCTTGGGCTAACAAACAATAAAAAAACCCCTTATTTTTGCCCACAATGAGAAAAATCTACAGAGCTGCTACCTAAGGGCTTTCATTGCCTTCGGCACAGAAGGAATCCACATTTAGAGAGCGCAGCCTAAACATTTTCACTCTCTGAGCTCATCATTTATTTCAGTGGCAGATGTCCCTGTGTGAGACAACCTTGCCAGTCATCAATTCCTCTTTAGATTAAACATGAAAAGGGGTCTATCCTCCGATCAACACAGGGGAGATGTACTAATATGGCCCAAATTAATGTACTAATCATTCTTTGACAGAATAGAATTTAAAATATCCCAACTCTACCACTCCAAAATCACACAGCCTCAGTTTGATCATTTGGAAATCAGTGTTGGTCATCAGGGATCTCAGATTTCATCCGAATTTTTTCAGAGTATTGGCCACAACCACACACATTACGCTGGGGCAGAGGGGAAAAGAAATATAAGGGGCAAGTCAGGGGACCTTGGTGAAAATCCCAACAAATAGCAGTTCAGCCAAACCCCGGCTTCTCCCCAGTCATTTAGTTACAGAATAGAATTTCCTTCCAAGAGCGCGTTCACGGAAAACACTATCTTTGCACATACTTGCTTGAATACACACTCGCATGGGTTCTCATTCTCAGTGTTTACTGGGGCCCTGGTTACATTCTCCAGACAATTTACTCATATAATGTGTTTTTTTTCTCCCTCTGGCTACTGTGAAACAAAGCTTCAAAAAGAGTAGGCAGGAAAAAAAAAAATTCCTCTAGCTAATGTTTTTCTCTCCTAAATAGTAAGGAATTCTACTTCCCTGGCACCGTTCTCACTATTTACATGCGTGTAGCTGTGTACATACCCCAGCTTACTCACCCATGCTCTGCACAAGGGATATAACTGAATAGGGTTATTCATAACCAAACCCTCATGCAGCTCAGCCGGTGCCAGGATTTTAGTCTATGCTCACGGGGCTGTGATTAGTCCTAGAGAACATTATGAAAATCAACCTGGCTAATTATTACTCCAAATAACTGAGACAGGAATGCAATAGAGTTTCCAGGAAATACTATAAGAGAAGCAAGATTTGAGTGTTTGCATATGTTTGTTTGTAAATGTTCTCATTAGCTCATCTGTAAGATTTATGCTCCGTGTAAGAATTACCAGGGGAAATTCTATAGACTGTTCAAAGAAAGAAGGCAGAAAGATATCACATCACTCTTTTTGGATACAAAAGCCTCTGAATGCAAAAATTTTGTGCAGAATATTCATCACAACATTGTTAATCATATCCTTATTGACTATACAAACCATTTATAGAGAGTTTCCCAGCATTTAAAAACAGAGCTGAGAGCCTGATTTCCTGTATATCTCCAAGCAATATGTTTTATCCCTATTTTAAACCCCTAAATTAAAACACAGCAGTTTAGTCCTTGGGAGAGTACATTTATGTATGAAACAAAAAGAACCTGTTAACAATCTCAAGATTTCTGCAAAAGCACAAATGGACTAAATGAGAAACATCTAGGTGATCCCAGTATGAACAGTGTGCCTTATGCACTGGAGACACCATGTAACCTTCAGGACCCCTGCCAATCTGACATGAGGCAAAAGACCTAATCAGTTTAGCTACTGGAATTAATTTTACCATAAATATGAAAGGAAAATACAGCACTGAGGCACCTATGATGAGAGGAGGGTGGGTCTGCACCAGTGCAGAGAGGTGATAAAAAGCCATCCAAGGCCACCCATTCATCTCTGATGCTCCAGATGAATGCAGAAAAATGAAACCATTCCCAAATAACCAGGATAATATGTGGCCAGTTTCATCCAAGAGAAAAAATAAATCCTTCCTGACGGTCTGCAAGACCTCACTAAAGCCTCAAAATGAGACAGTGATTATTTGCCAATAATTATTCTCCTTTGAAACTGCAGGTGTTACAAGGATGGTGAGAGCAACCCTGGCAGTGCTGGTCCCCGGAGCCTCTCAAGGGACTGAGGAATAGGAGGGAAAACAGGTTCTCAGAGTGAGAGACAAGGAACCACCACCAACATCCTGACAGGGCTCCCACTCACACACGCACAGAAAGATGTACAGATTTTTCCCACAAAGCATATGAAAGGAAGTATTTAAAAATACGTATTAAACATTGCTGCCTGTGACAGCTTTCACAGGGCAAACAGTGTTATTATTTAGGGCTCTGCGGGCTAGGAAAACATTTCTTCTTTTAAGAGTGGATTTGTCTGACTTAAGTTGGCAAACACCGGGTCCTGTAATGCCTTTGTCAGGTAGATAAAGTGGCTCCTCACTCTTGGGTATCTTTTCCATAGGTCAGTACCTACCTGCTATGACCAAGTCACTTCTCAGCTTCTTCCCTGATGAGCTAAATAAGTTGAGCTGCTTATGCCTCGTGTTGTCATGCTTCTTTTCCGAATCCTTTTTCATACCTTTCCTTTGAACTTCCCTTACTATTTCTGCATTGCTTTTGAACTGCAAACACCAAAACTGGACGCAGTTCCTAACTGTAGCCTTACCACTGTTGTGCATGTGAGCAACATCAAATCCTCTTATCTGGTTGATATTACTCTTTTCTGCATCTCAGGATTGCATTGCCCTTAGCCACAGAATTATAGTGAGATTTCATTTTGAGGCGCTTATTCAAAAAGAATCCAAAATATTTTTCAATGTCGTTGTTTTCCAAAAAGAGCCCCTGCCCTGCACAGCCTCTTGTCTTCATGCTTTATTAGACTGCCTTGCACTAACCTAATGTTCAGAATTTTTTCATTTTATTTTGACCTCTTCATAAACTGAAACAGGGTAAGTTTAAATTAGATATTAGAAAGGTATTCTTTACTGTGAGAGTGGTGATGCACTGGCACAGGCTGCCCAGAGAGGCTGTGGCTGCCCCATATCTGGAACTATTCAAGGCCAGGGATGGGATGGGCCTTTGCACAGCCTGATCTAATGGAAGGTTCCCTGCCCATGGCAGGGGAACTGGAACTAGATCATCTTTAAGGCCTCTTCCATACAAACCATTCTATGATTCTATGATTAAGCACTTCAGGTCGCTCAGCAATAATAGTTTGCCCCTTTATTACTTATTCTTCCATTTGTTCATCATTAACCTGTGATATGTGTAAACGTGATTCTCTATAATTTCTTTGAAAAGTGAGAGAAACACTTGGCCCTTGCTCAAAACTTGATTCCTAAGGGGATCCATTATAAAAGAGTTATGTAAAATTTAGAATCTCTGAAAAGCATGAACCAAATCAAAACCAAAGGTATCACTGCCATTTTAAATTGACTTTTACAAGACATTAAGTATAAAGAAGGAAAATTTCTTGTTATAGCCAGAGCAATGATGCCACCCCCGCCCGGGGTGTTGTGGGGTTGAACTCCCCTAATGCCTGTAGGGTACTGAAGGGACAATCTGTTTGCCTCAAAGACATACCTCATATGTAAACTCTGGGGTAAATCAGACCTTCTAAAATAGGTGTCTATAGGTATGTGAGACCTTTGAGTTCCTCCAGGCTCCAAGGTATGCTGGCATGCCCGGCTGTACCTCAGCTCTATTCCCAGGAAAGCCCAACATATCATCAACCTTCCCCTATCAAGTTTTCTACGGGTCTGAAGGGACCTTCTCTGGTCAGTCTGGATGGAAGGAAAACAAAGCCTGTGGAGTGTAGCACTGTCTCCATCTCACTCCAGAGCCTGGATATGACTCCCTGTATTATCAGTGGCAACTAAAGCAGGTGGCCACTAAGTCTTCTGAGAGGCTTCAACAGCACCTACTTGTCTCATTTTCCTCTCTGTGAACCTGCTTCTGGTTCTTTCCAGAATCAGGTTTATGAGGTACTTAACATTTACAGGGAAAATTCATTATTTAATTAAGCTGAATTACATCTCAGCATTTTGCTGAGATTGTTTGGTAGGCCATCTAAATATACTTGGAAATTATGTGTAGATGCTGAACCAAAATATTATAGCATATATTTTGGTCCTTCTATTAAATGGCAGAACAGCAACATCTCTTCCCTGTGCCCAGGGTGTCATATCACTGCTTCATTCAGAGCTGAAATGAATTATTTACAATTAAAATTACCAGAATCACAGAATATTCTCAGTTGGAATTGACAAGAATGGGGGGCACGATGCTTCTCCTAAAGGAAATGTGACTGAGTCATTTATATTTTTTGTTCTCACTCTCTGTTCTAGTTATGCCACAGATGGCAGAAAATAGGAATCAAACCAATTTAATACAGACATTCAGTTCAAAATGGCACGTATTTTAGTTCTCCCTGTATAATTATGAGGAATAGGTAGAAACAAATTGTTACTGTTTTAGACAAACAAATCAACACAACTCCCTCTAAAATCACCTTCAAAGTCCAATTCCTCCCACATCCTTCCTCATAAACCAGTGTAGTGGAGTTACTCTGATAAAACTCAAGCAGCTGATGCAATAACTTCAATGGCAATGAAAATGCCTCTCCATGTGACTGAGTGGGACTAGAGGTGGCTGGAAATAAAGTTGTTAAACAGAACCTTCATAAACTTTCAAAAAGTCCAACAAAAACCTGACTTCTCTGCTATCCCTAACCATTAGAGATTTTCAAATAATTCAAGACAGTGCTCTAGACTCTGCCAGTATAGTGAAATAGATCTTACTTTTATTACTGCCCATCAGAAATCACAATCACAACTCCAGCAGAACCCACTTCTGTCTTCTGGGGGAAGTTTTAGCAAATGGTTCTGTCACAGCTAAGAGAAATCAACTCAATATACTGCTTGCTCTTAGAGGATCAGACTCTTCTCATTCCCTTGACAAGTCAGGGACAAGGACGTTTTGGCTTATACACCTAAAATCACACAAATCTTTATTTCACCAATTCCAAGCAAATGACTCCATAACCTCTGCCCACAGAGATGTGTGTGTCTGCAAATCGTTTGTGGTCAGGTTAAAGAGCTAAATGCCTGAGGAAATCAGGGATATGTAAAGTTGGAGTTAGAATGTAACCCTCTTGTGAAAAAAATACAGGAGTACAGTCAGCTATTAGGGGATGATTACATATTTCCCTCATCTCTTGGTACAATAATTTCAGTCCTTCAGTAGGTTATCAACCAAACAGTAATGATCTGACACTCCTCTTCTTGTCTGGAGGCTGATTCTTTTCACAAGAGTAGTTGCCTGCCTTGATGACTACCCTGTAAATGACATGGAGGTGGGCATGGTTGGGGATGTACAAAGGACAGAATCCCTTTCTAACCAGCTCCCAGTGACAGGACGTTGTACCTGCCATCTCTGCCTTCCCAACTCTGAGAGCAGCTTTGGTTGCTCAGCAGAAGATGAAAGATTTGCTCAGGGAAGGAGGTATTTCATTTAACATGGTGTGCCCATAGAATCAATTATGTTTTTAAATAAATTGCACAGGTTAGGGGTTTTAATCCATCCTAAATTCGTATTTTGGCAATTAACACAAGCTGCATATAAAAATTACTTTAAATGTTGTTTCCTGCTTCCATTGGGATATATCTTTCTGTCAAATGCTAAGGATAATTGTAACAGATATGTACATATGAATGCTGAAGCATAAGCAAACAGTCTTTATGCTTCAAATAAATAAAAATAGATGATTGAAAAAACCCCTAAGATAACTTTCACATCTCCACTGACTTTTTCAGAACCTCTAAACCCTGTGAATATACAAAATATCTATTACCGTATTTTCTAGATATTCTACCAGATCTATTAACATTTTCAGAAAGCAGAAAATTATTGCATTGACATTAGAACCTATGTTGTAAACCTGTAATTAAGGAGATCTTCATTAGCTGAAAGCAGAAGTGAAACCTTCCTGTTAAAGTCTGGGTAGCAGACATTCCTCTTTGGCTATGGCTTAAAAAACTCTCAGGCAACAATTTGGGAGATGAAACTTCATTACCTTTGAAATGGCTTAACCTGCATAAAAAAAAATTAAGAATTTTTTAGTAGAAATCTAAAGAATTATATTTTAAATCCCTTAAAATAAATAAGAATTTAAGTCCCTTAAGCATGTACAAACCAAGGGTATAAGTTTTACCACGAAGTAGGAAATATTTATAGGAACCCTTTTGCAAAATCCTAGTACTCAGCTACTGTGCTGGTCCCTGTGATACATGCCCACAACTAAGCTAATGGCATTGCCATCAAATATTTTTCAGACTAAAATGAAATCTCCAACAAGATGAATAGATCTGTGTGTCTTCTAATATTTTATCAGAAGATGGACTTGATGCTCTGACAATTCAAGATGCCATTAGTTTTGATATGATCAGCAAAGACAGGGGAAGTTGTATTATTCTTATTTTAATACATGCCTTGTAACATAATGATCTATTGCTAAAAGAGGAAATCTCTTCTTTCAGAGGAGCAGGCTTTACCAGACACCAAAGTCTTGCAGGCTATCAGCTGCCTAATCCAACATTGGGATTCTTTCAAATAATCCTTAGCCTGTCAAGCTCAACCCTGCAACAGATTCTATTAAAAAAACCACAGCCCCATCCAAATAAACCCCTCATCCCAGAATATCTATTCTTCTGGAAACAGATCTTTTGTTTCATTAGCATTTGAAGGATCCTTATTTTCAGTGTTATTATGTGGACAAAGGTTTTCTTTCCCTAAAATGTGAGCTATATAAGAGTAGGACAGGATTTCCCAAATGCTGAGAAAGGATCTGAGCAGCAGTGAATCTTTTCCAGTGCCAGGAATAGCATGCCAAGCACTGGGGAATTTCTCTAGATCCAGGTATTAATCTTAATTTTTAGGAAACTTGCAGACTGTTGCTTCCCTTCACCAGGAACAGGATGCCCTCAAATAACTTTACAGCCCCTTGACCTTCTCTACAAAACCTGCCTGCTTTTTTCTCAGAATCAGAGCAGAGAAAAAAAGGAACTAAAACAATAATAAAAAAATGAAGCAGTTTCTTCTTAAATTACTGAAGTTACTAAAATAAAATTAGAGCAAGAAAATTAAAGTATAATGGTATAGTCAATGTAATCAAATGCTTATTCTTCATGAATATGAAATTGTGATGCTAATTCTGAGTCAAACTGGTTTAGATCTAAAGTCACCGAGGATCAAGAAATTCTTTGAAAATCATTACCTGTAACTGAATGCAGAATCTGACCCTATGTCAGCATTTGTAAATCAGGTATTTGACAAAATTTGATGGGAAAACTAAAGTCAAGATTTGAACTCTATCTTCCTGAAATGAAAGAGTACAAAAGTACCTTCCTAAAATGAAAAATGCAGAAAATGGTCAGTATAATAGACATATAGAGCTTCATAGCTTAAAAGTGCTGTCCAAATATTAGCTAAATCCCTACTATAAACCTGTGAGGCAGATAAGATGGAAGCACTTATGCTAAAAATAAATAAAACCCAGAACTGTCTCATATAACTGTAAGATTTTATTAAAAATAAACAGGGCTGGTTGGTATCCTTAACCTCAAGGTCACAAAACAAAGTACTAGGCACTGGAGGATAGCAGCAGAAGCCGGTACTCCAAAATCACTGTGTCTAATTAAGGATTCCAAAGAACCTCTGCTTTATGCTCTCTCCTGTCTCGAAGCATTCGCTGCGAGAACATTCAAATGCCATCGGGAGACTGACATGCTACTTGTTAGGTCAACAGTCCCATCGAGACTTCTCATCGGCTTCGTCAGATTCTGGGCCAACCATATACGCTGGGCAAATAATGCTCCACCAGGGCAAATAACACTGGGCAGGGCTCTCCTGTTGGAAAGGGAGAAAACCGGGGAGGGGGAAAAGCCCGTGTGGAAATCAGAAGAGTGTGTCGTGTGTGCACGTGCTAAATAATTCAGCTTTAAACTGCTCTGAACTTCTGACCCTCACACTCTGCTGTGATGTACAGGACTGGAGGTTTCACTGTTAGTCCACGACATGTTAAAGACAAAAATGTATGAAGCCCGCTTGTTCCAGAGTGAGGCCATATTCAGCTAAAAGCATTCTAATATTAATGATGATGGCTGGGTTTAGAACTGTTTTAGTTCACTGCAATAATTTTCGTTTGTTTATGATGTTGGGAAGAGAGAAAATGAAATTGCTCTGTTAGTGCTGCA
Source organism: Nicator chloris (assembly GCA_013400495.1). NCBI lineage: Eukaryota > Metazoa > Chordata > Aves > Passeriformes > Pycnonotidae > Nicator > Nicator chloris. The sequence continues at coordinate 56,319 of WAAE01018803.1, forward strand.
CCCTGCTTCCTCCAGGCATTGGGCAGCCTGTGTCCCTTTTCCAATAAAAACATAGATTTGCCTGCTTCTGTGGGTTGTGCGCTTCCCTCCCTTCCCTTTGCTGGCATTTGGCACAACTGCCTTACTTCCAACACGTTTGAGCACAGATGCATTTTTTTAACCAGCAAAGTAAGGAGAAAAGAATTTGATTAAGCTTATTTTTATGCTTACAGGAAATATAAAAGACAAAGTGTTCTATGTTTAAAACTACAGCATATGCAGCTTGTGTGCACATCAGAGAGATCCCTACAAAGCAGCACACGCAGATACAAGATTATACAGAACAGAGAGACAGATGCAGATTTCCACGCGGAAAATCTCTAGTGACTCCAAACGCGCTGGATAAAAAAAAATAAAAAATAAATTAAAAAAAAAATCGCGTTGTTTGGTAAGAATGGTACCAACGTACTCCAACACTCCTGTAGACTTGGAGAGGCCCGGGATCACGCCCTCGGGGAGCGGTGATTTCATAAAGCGGGGCAGTATTTCTTTCCAAGTACCCGCTACTTTCCCGCAGGCAGCGGCAGCGCGGTGACCTTTGGAACGCTCGGTCCCCCCGCGCGTCCCCGCCGCGGGCCGAGGGCAGCGCTCGGGGCTCCCGCGCCGCCCGCACCTGCGCCCGGGCGGGCGAGCGCCGAGGGAGCGCAGCGGGGCGGCCCCGCGGGGAGGCGGCGGGGCTGGGGCTCCTCCATCCTCCCTCCCTCCCTCCCGCGGGGGCGGTGCGGCGGACGGGGCGGGCCGGGCCGGGCTCCACCGCCTCCCGCCGCCGCGGTGATTGGCCCGGCCCGCCCCTCGCCCCGGCGCCCAGGCCACCTCCCTCCCCGGCTAAAGCGGGCAGTAGGTGAGAGGAAGGCGGCCAGACGGGAGCATGGTCGCGGCTCTGCAGCAGCCTCCGCCGCCGCGCCGCGCCTCCCTGCCCGGCCTCCAGCGCGGCTCCCGGCGCCCGCAGCCGCGCGGGGCTCTGCGTTAGCGGCGGAGGCTGCGATGCACAAGCCGCCGCTGCCGCCTCCCGCCGCCGCGCATCCTCCCGCCGCCTGAGGACGCGGCCGCCTGCGCCCCCGCGGAGGGAGGTAAGCGGCGCGGCGGTGCCCTACGCCCGCCGAGCCCCCGCCGCCGCCCGCCCGCCGCGCCGGGCATCGCGGGGCTGGGGCTGCCCTGCGCCTGCGCTCGCTGCCCGCATTAAAAACTTCCTGCGTGCCTCCCGCTGCCTGGGGGGTGCCGCGCGGGGGCCGGCGGGCTCTCAGGATGTTGCTGTGATGGTTTGGGGGTTTTTCCAGGGGTTTTTCATCTTGGCGTGGGGGTCTCCGCCCCCGCCGCGCACCCACAACTTCAGGCGCTCGCTCGGGGAGCGGCGGCGGCCGCGCAATTCCTGGCCCCAGTCCCGGGGGCGGCGGTGGTGTTGCCCCAGACCCCCATCCGTCCGGGGGCGGCTGTCCCGGTTCGTCCTCCATCCCATCCCCGGGCCCGCTCCCGGAGCCGCGGCGGAACTGCCTGGCGCGGATCGGCGCGCAGCCCGCAGGCAGCCTGTTTCCCTCCCTGCCTGCTTCCCAAACGCCTCGGCCAGCCCCGTCCTCTCCCTGTGCCTGCCATGCATTCCCGTTCCCCCTTCTTGCTTCTCCACGTCCCCGCGGGTGATGCATACGAGGAACTTTTCAGCACAATATTGCTTAAATATATATCTGTGTATGTGTGTATATACACGTTGAAACATTTCCTGCGATTCCCATGCCGATGACATGTCCTCAGCAGTGTGAGGTTTGTTTGGCTGCTGCTGTGCTTTCCATTGATGCTTTCCTTTTTTTTTTTTTTTTTTTCTTTTTTTTTTTTTTTTTTTTTTTTTTTCCTTCCCCCCCGAAGGTTGTTTTCCTGTAACTTATCTCGGAACCCAAGTGCTGCCTGGTGCCGTTCGGAGCACGGAGGTGCATCCCTTGGGTGCTGGTTTTCGGAAGGTCTGGCATAGACCGGGAGGGAAAAGCTACTTTCTGTTTTGACATTGAGTGGACGTGGCGAGCTGTCCTTGTAGTGTGAGGATGCAGGTCTGCGATCCCCGGGATTTTGGGTTCAGGTCTCTGTGCCTCCCCGGAGGGTGGAGAAAGGTCTGGAGGAAGGGACTTCTGGAGATGGATGGTGGTGTTTGTCGCACACTTCACAAACAGTGTGTGTTCATGGTCTCCAAGATTATTTTATTTTTCCTCCTCTGGTCTCATTTATTAAACTGAAAATATCCCTTGAACGCTGGAGACAGATTTATCTCCCCACCACAGCCAAAAATGATGGAGCCCTGGTCGTGTAGTTGGCTGCTTATCTTTTGTTACTGTATATGAAAACTGCATAGAAAAAAAATACAGCGTTCTGGTAACTAGATTAAGGAGGATTTCATCACTTTTCCATCAGTGAGGGAAAAAGCCATGCATGTTTGCTGCAGGCTTGTTACTAGTTTAAATGGAAGACTATACAGAGCATATTTCCGATAAATGAAGAAACTTTCTTTTTCCTGGTAGTCTTGAAAACAACTGAGGAAGTGTGTGTGTATAGGCACGTGTGAGTGTCTTGCACCGATTTAAACGTGTCTATCAGGCTCTTCTTTTGAGGTACTTTCAAAAACCCAAACTACTGTAGCTTTAAGGTGACTGAAGATAACAGTATTATTGTTTCTTATAATTAGCAATCTGCTGAAACTTTAAATCCTTTTTGAAAGATAGGATCTGTGAGAAAAGGGGTAGTGTTCCGTAAGCTTTATTTTTTTTTTATTATTGTTTGCCTCCAAACCAAAGCAACAGCGTGTCTATTATTGTTGTATTGCAGCTTAAACTGCTAATGGCTTTGTTTTTTTTTCCCATGTGGAGAAAAATCAAGTACAGCAATATTTTACTCTGGCATTTATCTGTTTCAAACTTTAGTTATGCTCCAGAGGTTGTTTAATCTTCTCAGAATAATGTTCAGGATTGTGGCTATTTGTTTGTTTATTCTTGTAACCTGTTCTTGTTGTGTGTATTTCTGGAAGTTGTCTTCAGTTTAGGATGAAATATTGGAGCTATGCAAATAATTTAGTGACCCAACCAGAAAGAGACTTAGCCTGCATGTGTAAACTGTGCTTTTCATTGCCTTGTTTTGCATAGCTGTTTTTTTCCCGTGACATCCATGTTGATATTTCCTAATAATGCCTGTGGTATTTTAATTGAAAATTAACGTTTGGTGTTTGAATAACTAACTCTTTGAAAAACTGAGGTTATCACTGTGATTTATTTAAAAGTGGAAAAACATCTTGTCATACCAAGTAGTTGTCTTGCAAGTAATGACCTGTGACACTTAATTTGGATGAATTTTTTTCATGTTCATTTTGATTCTAATAAAAGGTCTTAAATGAACCCTGAAATACAAACTGGGCTCTTGGTCTCAAACTGCCTGACTTTCCTGCATTTGTTGCCTCCAGTAGCTTATGAAATGCGTGCACAGTGTGTCAACCTTTCCCTTAACAACAAAACCTATGAGCAAATGTTCAGTATGAATTATATTACCGAAATAAAATATTCTATAGTTGTCATGGTTACAAATAGAGGCAGGGTTACCGGTTTTCATCTGCATGCTGGGGAGGGGGGATCTAGTTTTGTCACTTTTTAATTACGTTTCTAATGAGTGATGGTCATACTTCAGATACCCAATATATTAGATACATGGCACATTGAATTAGATTTTGTCAAAGTCTTGCTGAAACGAAACAAAAAGTGGTGATGTGCAGGAGTAAACCCTTGTTCATTTGTTTTCTCGAAGCAGAAATATTGAGGGAAGAAAGTAACCAGCTCTGTTTGGTCTTGGCTTCTAGATTAGCATGCTGCCAGGGTTGCTGCTCTTCTTCAAACAACAATAAAAAGTATACAGTGTGTATGTTGACTGGAAATCTCAATGAAAGGAGAGGAAGGCATGGATCTAGGAATTCGATGTGATTTTTGGGTGTTCTGAACACTGTATCTGGTGCTATCACTTTTAGTGCCTGTTTGGGAGGAGAATTCCTTACGCCCAGGTTTGCTGTGATAATCTCTCCAGTGATGCTGCTCTGCTCCCAGGCGTCCTCCTCTGCCAGGTAGTGATCCGTGGTGTCCCTGGGAGCTGCTCCGGTTTGGACTGCTCTGCATCGGGACTGTGACTATTTGCAGTTGTTGGCACTTATCCCAGTGCTGTATCTCTCCTCTGTGCTCATCTGCAATTCAGTCTTGTCCATGCCTACTTGTTTTCCTGACCTTTTAATTTAGTTCCGATACCTGATGGACCCAGTTCTTCTGAAGCACAGGAAAAAAAAATAAATAAAGGGCCTAAAGAATTATTTTTTCCTTCCCTTCTTGCCTCTGTGTGCTGAGGTGGAAACTCGTACACAGCATTAGGGTGGGAAAAGTACCCCATGATCTGTAAATGGAGAAATTCCAGGCTGTCCCACCTTGTTTAACCCTTGTAACTTGCATCATACCCCTTTTGTGCAATTTTTTTTTAATCTTAAAACTAATTTGGAGTTTTCTTTTGCACTTTGAAGTTTTAGTCTCTCTTTAATGTTTTTGTTGAGGTTTTCTATCCTCCCTTCTTTAGGTTGAGCATGGTCTTACTTGAGTTATTACAAGAACTTGTCCACTAAACTCCATCGATCACTGGGATTTGCTGCCATAGGCTATGGACCCAGGAAGCCCAGACAGCTGAGGGCCTTATCCCAAAGCTGCTCAGTGTGCAGAACTTCAACTTTATAGTGCAGCACTGAAGTCTACATCATTTTCAGATCACTAACTCTTTGTGCTGCAGTTGAGACTTTTAGCCAGCTAAAAATCTCAGCATGGGTTAGTGACTTACTTGGTCCTTCTGCTTTTTTGGTTTTCCCTCCAGATCTTCCGTTTTGCACAGTGTGCTGGTTCAGTAACCTTAAATGTGATATAGTATCATTAGATTCTGTGATTTATTTGTGTATCTAATCACTTCCTTAATGTACTCACCTCTCTGCAGAGGAAAGACAGTGTGAAACCTATATCCTAAAGCCCATAAACATACAAATTAGATAATGTTGAATATACCTGCAGGTAACTGAACTACTGCATTAACCCTTTGTCACATTTTTATAAACAATTTCTCTTCTCATTTTATGTTGGCTTACCCAGTGTGGTTTCAACATCCCTCTGTGCAGTTAACTCTTCATAAAGTTATTTGTGGGAAGGTGGAGCTCCTAAGTGGAGGCTTAAGGTGCTCTTCCCAAGAAGTAAACTGCCAACAGCAACTCTGAGTGTGAGGCAGTATGAAACATAAACAGCTTTGACATGCTTCTGTCACTTCTGTGTTTCCTTTGTTACCAGAAGTACAAAGAGCTCCTCCTCAGCTATAAAGAAAGACATTAAAAGGAAACAGATTAGAAATCTCTTATGGGAACGCCTTTCTGTCAGGTTTTTGCAAGTCAACAGTGCTTCCCAGGGTGTGAATATGCAGCATGTACCTGGTGCAGTGAAACCAGACCTGGTACAGGCAGTGCCCAGAAGCCTTCCCGGTGTGTTATTATGCAGCCAGTTACCTCTGTGCTGTCTTGACCATCTGATAAATGACAGTAACTGAATTCCTAGTCACACTCTTCCATAAATAATTTTATGTTGTGGATTAGGATATGTGGAACATGGGACCATTTTGTATAATTTTTATGTGCCGCTTTTTTTTTTTTTAAATCTATGATGCTTAGGTTTGGGTTTTCACACATTCACAACTTGTATTTTGGGCACAATTGGCATTAACTTCAGAAAAATACAGGTTTTTTTGGTGGTCTTAAATTTCAGGTAATGTATAGTGCTAGCTTGCAAAAATAATACTGATTCAGTGAAACAGCCTGCTGAAACTATAGACAAAGACTTATTTTAAAATGAACTCAGTGTTCCTTTTGTAGTGTTCTGTGATTTGTGTTTTTGTTTAATTCCCTGCCATCCATTACAATGTGCTATGTGATATGTGATGTTAAGTGCTGGGATTTCTGTTAAGTTTTGGTTTTTCTTGGCTCAGTCTCCACTTTCAGAGCTCTACATAAGTACAGGTAGTATGCAGTTTGATTGGGAAGCAGATTATGTTTCAAGGTGTGTGTTGGAACTCGTTCAGTGCAGCAGTTTGCAGGAAAATCTGCCACTGATAAAATTGCTCTGCAACATTGCTGTTAACTAAAAACTGTTAAGTGTGCTGTGGCAGGAGTGTTTCTTGGACTGTCAGTGTAGTTGAGAGGTACTGTTGAAGAATCCTTCAAGTCGATACAGAGGTATCTGAGGCAGTAAGTGTTTAGTAGCAGGACTCAAATTCAAAGTGTGCCTAATTTGTTGAGCTGGACTCTGTTCATATGTCTCTTCATATTTTTGAATCTTGGAGAGAGAGTGATTATCAGTCTTCACTCTTGTTGTTTTTGGTTTTTTTTTTTAAAGCCCCCCAGAAAAACTCCCGAAACCAAGATCTGCACGACAGTGCAGAATTTCAGAAATCCTGGGTTTAAAGTGTGATTTAAGGCCTTTTGCTTCAGACACTTCTTAAAGTCCATGCTGATGAGTAATTAATATTTAAATTGGATAATTCTGCTCTAAGATCTGCTTTGTCAGACCTTGTTGTAGGATTTTGTTTTTGTTCTGCAAAAGCAGTGTTGGTGGATTTGCAGATCGCAGCATGCTGTAGCTACTCAGAGAAAGGTTTATTTTCTCAGTCTGAGGCTTAAACATGCTTTTTCCCTTAATTAGAGGGAGAAGAATTTAAATGCTGTTAGTTTTTCCAGCCACAGGTAAACCCCAGATCAAAAGGAGAGGTGAAAGAGTTCAGGAAGTTCATTACAATAATCACACGACATGGAATAACTTTAAAGTGGATGCAGCTGTGTTTACCTGTGCTTTGAAATCTATATGTATTGCAAAGTTCGGTTGATTTGTAGCTTGTTGAGCACCTGAATTCATTAAATGATTCCTAACATATTGTATACTTCAGAAACTTCATTTTTCACTTTCTCTTGATTTTTTTATTGTCTCTTGCCTGCCAAGGGTGGAACAATGCCAAATTGGAACACTTCATATTACAAAATGTTGTTGGGTATATAGATGTGTGGAAAATACTTTGGAAATTATATGAAATGCTCCAGAATGAAGTTAAGCAATATCTTTTTGAGCTTATCCATTAACCCTTCATGAAGTTTGGAAAAGCATTGGCAGAGAAGCTTCTAATTCTGTATGAGGTTTCTTATGTTCTAATACAAGAAGTAGAGCATAAAAATGTGTGTATGTGAAATATGTAAACTATTTCAGCTGTATTGACCTATAGACAGTGAAATGGCTCCTTGACAGTGCCTATATTCCTAAGTAAGTGAATCCTTAGTATGGGATGGCTCAGCAGAGCTATTTAGCATGCTGTTTTTGCTTGGATTATCAGGGCCAGGAACTCTGATGGCAGTGGAAGTTGGTTCTTCTGGTTGAAGGTTTTTTGTTTTTTTTACTTTTGCCCTCTTATTGATTGGATTTTTAGTGAAATGTGTTTGAGGCTAAAAGGGATATCTCTGAGGACTCCATGAAGGAAGGAAAAGAATAGAAGAAACACTTTTCCTAAAATTTTACTGGTAGTTGCTGGAGTAGGGAGAAATTTCTGGAACGTTGGAGTAAGTGGCTGCTTGATTATGAGATACTGGTTATATTTTAAGGGTTTTATGTAAAAACTGGATCATATAAATATCTTCAAAGATGCAAGTTGTTGCTTTCTTATCCTCTCTTCACGGTTGGGAATAGGAGTAGATGCAACAAAGCTTAGCCAGATGTTCTTCATGACAGTGGACTGCTCTGCTTTCCCCCCAGACAATGGGTTTCTCCCCAGTTGTGCAAACAGCTCAATAGATTACATCTGAAAAGCCTCTCTGCTACCACAGACACTTTGCAATCCATCCTACTCAGAGTAGAGAAATACCAGATACACTAAGGATATTGTGTGATGAGAGGTTATGAAAAATGCTGTGCCTTCTTCCTGCAGAAGGGCACAAAAAGTGTGTGACTAACACTGCCAGGTCATCTCTGACAGACTTGCTGATAAAATGTATGGCAAAATGTTAAATGTACTGCACTGCCCTCTTTATTATGCTATTTTTGGCTGATCATATGAGGAAAGTATGTATCATCTAAACAAAAGTCACTGCTCTGAGTGTCTTCCCTTCTTTCTCTCCCCCACACTGTTTCACATTTCTAAACATTGAGCATACCAATCAATATTCCATTAAGAGGAGAATTAACTTAGGAGAAGCTTGCATGTATTTGCATGTAGTAGATTATTTCTTGGTCTGTGGCTGTATTGCCTTTCCTCAGTGTCATATTTTTTTTTTTTTTTAAGAACATTCCAAATATTTGTGCAATTACTTCTAGTTGTGAGGTTTGCCATGCCCCATCTTAATTTTGTCAGTATGAATTGCTGGTAGAGCTGTCCACAGTGCCCTGCTTGCAGGCAACATCAAATGTTTGTAGTTACCTTTTTGCTTCTGTTTTACAATAGCTGGGCATCAAGGTACTAGGCTTCAGATCAAATGTTGCCCCCGGTTACACACATGTAGTTAACAGAAATCAATGTTGCATAGGCGTAAAGGAAAGTTGGGTTTGATCTTTGGTGAGTTAACTCTTATCTCTTTTACACTGATGCTAGTCTGGATTTTCTGCAGGCTGGATTGAGTGCCCATTCTCAAATTCAGAATTTGTGAGGCTTTGGCTGGCTGTGCCAACATTTTATTCCTTATGGTCTTTGTATGAGACCGAAAGTAAAAACCTCCCGCTTGCTTTCTGAGGTCTGAGCCTTAAGACTGCAAACAAATGTAATGAGATGTGATTAAAAGCTGCCTGTAGCACGTAAGAGCGTGGGTTGTGGCTGTGTGGGACCTCCTGGGGAACCTCTCAGTTGATCTTGATGTGTGAATTGTCACAAGAGCTGCTGAACTGTGGACCAAATCCTGATCTAGTTAACACCTGTGGAGCTGACATATTCTAATATGTATCTGATGTTGCACAGTGCTTCTCTACCCTGAGGAACAAATCACTTGTGAAATTCAACTGTGAAGGTCTTGAGGTCGAAGAAAGAGTCTGCAAATCTCAGTAGATGACAGCAAATGCAAGAGAAAGGGAAGGAAATATTTGCTTGTTTCTGGTTTGTGTGGTCCAGGTGCTTCAGTACCTTTTCTTCTTTCCCCTCAGTTCTGTATTATATAAAGTGCACCAAATCTGTCCTTGGCCCAGCTCCGTGCTGTCAAATGAAGTTACATTTGGTACCCTGAAAACATTAGATAAATGTTCTACCCATTCTTTAGGTTTATTGAGTCTCTGAAATAAAGCCTATTTCCTAGTACATTTTTCCTTTTTGGAAGAAAAGTGTATAGTTTTATGATTAAACTTCTAGGCAGTTAGAGTTTTGCAACATCACGGCCTTATCTCTCTGGGAACTAAAAGGCAATGTGAAGTTGTGGCTGATAGTTGAGTTACTTGGAGAAGGGAAAAAAAAGCATAGAAATGGTATAGGAATTAGGGAAATAATAAGGCTTGCCTGAAGTCTCTGAAATGTGAGATTGACTTTAAAAGTGGTGTGTGGAAACAGAACTGCAGCCAGAGATGAAGAGGAGAATTGTGATTGCCCTAATACTCGTTATTTTGGTTTATTTGTTTTTCCTCTGTCTCAGTGAGAAATTCTGAAAGCCCATTTGTGTGTGTAGGGTATGTTCTTGCTAAAAAAGAAATTGAAGCAAGTTTTCCTTAAATTCACTGTTTCAATATCACACTTGAACAGTTCACAGCAGCATCCTTCAAGCCTTCTAAAAACTATTCTTAGACAAATATTGTTGTTGCAGCAGCTAAGTTACTGAAGTATTGTACTTCAAGAATAATACAAGTAAAACAAGAAACCCAACCTTTGTGCCATGCTGGCATCTTTATTCAGAGAACTGCATATAGCTGCAGTGCCCTGATGGCAAAGTTAAGGTAGAGTGGGCTGGAGATCAGGAATGACACCTGGTTGGGTCTGATTGAGAAGCTTAAACACTAATTTGTGATGGAAGTGCAGGTGCAGCTTGAGCTCAGGCATCTCCTGTGTGAGGTGATGGTTACCCAGGGCATCATCAGGCACTCATCTCGGGAAGCCAGGGGGCTGGTTAGGCTTCTGCTGCTTGTAATCTGTGTGGAAGTCCTCATTAACCATTTCCTGCCTATTTTAGGCTGCACTGTTTATCAGGCACTTATTCAACTTTAGGAAAACATGAACAGGCTCAGATTTCCTCAGAATATTTAATAAAGTGGCATCACATATGACTTAGTATAAGTCTTTTCCTGTCTGAGTATTATCTTGTAACGTTAGACTCAATCAGTTCATGGCTTTCAGTAGACTAGTCATCTCTTGGGTTTGACTGTACCCACTTCAGGGTTGGTTTAAGAGGATAGTTTTACTCTGGAAACAAAGCATGAAACCCTTACTTTTATGTAAAAAAAAAATTGGAAATTTAACAACAATCAGAACTGTTCAGCCTTGGGCTATTGTCTTGATGAGAAAATTGAAAGATTAAAAACCTCAAGATTAACCACCAGGATAAGATCCAAGAAATGTCAGTTTACCTAGGTAATGTTACTTTTAATTTTAGGCAAAAATTTAGGGTTAATGCCAGGGTGTTGTGTGTATAATTGTTACACGCACATAGAGGCCATGGAATCTTGGCTTGCCATATCTCATAAAACAAATATGTTTCACTGTATCTGCAGTCAACATAATGTCCAGAGATGCTTACAAGAATGGTGATCAGAAAGCTCATACAGGAGAACACCAAGTGACAGCATTGCTCTGTGAAACCCATGGCCTCTGTCTCCAGAAAAAAATGGTAAATGTAACTCTGAATCTGTGTGGGCTGTTGGCCAAAAAGAATTTTAAGCTAAAAGTTTCTGATCTTAGCCAAACCCAGAGCAGGCTCTAAGCATTGGTGTCTGACCTGTCTGCCACTAGAGAGGGAAGGAGCTCTATGCAGAGCAGGGATGCAGGACTTGGATAAAGGCACATGTCAAAGAAATGAGTTGGTTTTGACAGTTTTTTCTTTCTGAGGGCAAAAGGAGGGCATGAATGTTAGATCATATAATTTCTTTATGCCTCAGAACAACTTCATGAGTGAAGTTTTGCTGCCCAGAAACATCAATAAAAAGAAATGCTTCACATTCCATGTTTAGTGGAAAGTTGCAAATATTTTTGGCATAAAGCAACAGTTAGCTGCAAATTGTACTGTGGAAGCTGGAAACAAATATCTAAACAGCCTGATAAATCAAGAAAGTGCTATATTCTGTATGAAACAGAAGCAGAAATACCTTCCAGGGAATTCTGGAAAGCAGTGGAGTTCTTCCATTTTCCTTCATGTGACCTCAGTGTTCTATTCTGCCTTTTTATTTAGCTGCCACTCTGAAGCTTTGCTGTTGCGTGCACACACACACAACACACACACAAAAATCCCTAGAAACCATGTGGGGTCATCTTGAGTTCTGTGTGTAACTGCAGCTTTTTTTGGCTGCTTTAGGGTCAGGCTCGTGCAGTCCCATCTGCCTGGTAGCTCTCCTCTTCCAGGGTGGCTGGTTTGCAAACCAATCTGCTTTATATATATATATATATATATAT
>WAAE01018803.1:69127-120928 GCA_013400495.1 Nicator chloris
TATATATATATTCTCAGGGTAGCTGTACATGCACTCTGCCCCCAAGTTGCTGCATTATTTCTTCTGTCACTGCATCTTAAACCTTCAGCTCTCTTTTTTTAGACTTATCTGGTTTCAGATAAATGAAAGCACCACCCACAGTTATTGAACATCTGAAGGATAAAACACATCGTGTTAACTTCAGTTTATATTTGAGTTTTTTGTTTTTTTTTTTTTTTTTCAATCTTTGGGTTTTCTGTTTAGGCAATAAACTCTTCTGGAACAAGGGCTGTTATTTTTTGCCTGTACAGTTAGAGCTGCCTCCCTACTTGTGCCTGGTGCTTTAACAGGACAAAAATGATTCATAAGCTCTGAAAATGCTGTTTTTCTCCACTCCTCCTTTATCCAGTTCAGTCGACAAAGATTCTGTTATGCTGAGGCAAAGCAGAACTTAATGCCACTTTTCTGTTTCTCTTAATTGCTTATTTTTTAACACGAAAATATATCCTAGAGAGGTAAAATGAACATTACAGGATGTTGTGATTCCTAAAACTATTTTAATGATTTAAAAAAAAAATTGAGATGATTCTAATCCAGAGATAGTGAGCAGTAAAACAGGCTTGTTAGTCAGGGGTGTATCTGTTTCTTCTGGAAGGCAAGTATGTGCTTTGTCTCACTCCATTAAAAATAGTAATCCCAGGAATATATCGAAGGCTCCAGACTATTTCGGAGGTGGTTGTTGATGTAGAGGTCCACAGTCACGCCCACCAGAGGGCATTTTATCACCAGTTTCTTGGGGAAAAAGTTTTTTTCCTTAAGTCATGAATAAAGTAGTAAATATTGGATGGGAAAGCAATGTATGAAACATTGTAGAGATAGCTTTTTTGTTTATATATAAATACATATGCTTATTTCCTGGCTGTATTTATATGTAAATAAGTAATGATGTCGGCTTGAATGGTTGGGTGTCCCCTCTGCTTTCTAAATACTTTCTAATTTTACTTAGCCATAATCTGGGGAGAAAGGAATTCCTTAAAGCTCTCCCACAGCTGGTGTGGCCATGGGTTACCAGGACACTGCCCTCCCTACCACACTGGTGCAGCAGATGCTCTGGATGATTTCAGTGCAGCCTTGCTCCCCCTTTCCAGGGCACTCTGAAGCAGAGGCTGCTGTTCAGAAGCCTTACTCTTTTAGGAGGCTGGAATTTGTGAATATAGTTAATAACGAAGCCCCTGGATCTAAAGGAAGCACTTGGCAGCTGGGGAAGTGTACATCTGCCAGATGGACCTGACATCTTGTGTTTGGCAGCAGTTAATGCTAAGGCATGATATGCAAAATCCAAGGATGACAGCTAGGAAATGAATTTTTATTCCAAAAAACTGTTTTGATTTTTGTTTTTGCTTTTTTACTTGTCTGTTATGAAATAAAGCTCTGCAGGAAGGAAGAAAAAAAGTCTGCTCCTGAAAATACCTTTTCTGGCCAGTTTTCAGGATGTTGCCTCATGAAGCTGACATCTGTGCTGAAGGTTGGGCTGCCCTAGTTCAGATGTGTGACCTTCGTCGGCCTGATACAGCACATAAAATGTGATTAATTCCCTTCGATTCTCTATGGATAAATATATTCTCTCCAGCAGAGCCCCTATGACTTGTTTGCAGCCTCAGCAGAGGCCTGGGGTCATCTGAGACCAAGCTGCAAACCTGGGCAGGGCTCTGAACAGCCTGTGCTGGGACATGGAGGCAGAGCAGTGGTAAAAGAATTTCTCTTTGCAGGACATTCTCTGCATCTGCGTGGGATGTGCTCTGAATGATTTGATTGGAGATTTGGAGACTCTGAGAATCTGGCCCTCATCCACAGAGGGTAATAATCTTGTTTGGGATGAAGGGAAGCAAAGACACAAGGCAAGAGCATAGTTCCTTGGAGCACAACCTCTGGGCAGATGCCTGCAGTAAGGATGGGTGCACTGTCTGGTTTGTGCACTGCTAGTGGGGAGGCAGGAGATGCTCTGGCTTCCCCTTATTCCAAGGGTTCAGTGTTGCTCTGGTCTGAGCACTCTTCTATGCAAAATAGGGTGAAGACCCTTAAGAAGTGGTGGCTGGGGGACTGTGTGGAAACAATTGCTCAGACCTTAAAATGATTGCAATGAAAAAGTGAGGTGAAGGATTAATCAAGACTAGCTCTGCCTCATCAGCAGCAGGCAGTCTCCTACTAAATTACCTCAATGTTTTTCAGCCTCTTTATTCAGATGATATATCCTTTAGCCAGGAAATATTTTTTTCCAGCATTATTAGTGTCTGGGCAAATAAATGACCTATAAAAGAATTTTATTAATTCTCTAGGACTAAAACTTTGAATAACATTTTTAGCTAGATAAATTTGCTTTCTAGAACTGTCCAGATGATTAGATGAAGACCTATGTCTTTGCCACCTTGTCATCACTGAATTTAGTAACTTAATATCTCCAGTGGTTATAAAAGATATCTTGTGGTTTAGAGTTGAGGGAGCTGCGGGGTTTTATTAATATTTGAGGGCTCAAGTGTAAATCAGTGTTAAAAGGATTTTGGATGTGATTCTGTATTTTGTTTCTTTGAGTTTTAATTTTGCCTGTGGTGATGAGCTGGACCACATAGTAATGCGGGGACCCCGCTGTAAGGACTTCAGTGAGGGAGTGTCCTCGTAGTGGGTGAGTTAGTCTGCCAAGAACTTTGCTAGCATAAAAAACCCCAAACCTGTTAGGGTAAAAAAAAAAAGTAGATGGCAGCACTAAGCTGTTCTGAAGGAGAGAGAATTTGAAGGTGAGAGATGAAAAAGCCTGTTAAATCTGCAATTATTGCAACAGTGCAGAGCTCCCGCAACATGAGAGTAACTCATATTAGCAGAAGAACCTTGCAATCTGGTTTCCCTGCTGTTACATTGGGAGTAGATACTACAGCTTATTCTCATTTCATTAGTAAGGACCATATGAGGTCTCAGTGTAACTCTGAGCTGAAACAAGCTCATATGTAGGTTTCCTACAGAGTGACTTAAGCATTTGACCTGACTGCTGTTTGTATCTTGGTGCCGACTTGTTAGCACTATTGTTATTGTATCAGAAACAATTCCTTTGCTTCCAAAGTATGTTCAAAGACAAATGTAACTTCAACATATTTTCATTGAGGCATGTAGGTCTGTGGCAAAGTTCTGAGTTATTTGTCCTGTTAGTAGGACCACAACCAATAGTGTTTTTGGACAGAAGTAGCCCATACCAGACTGAAATCTTGTAAAGATGCTGATTATTCTGCATTTAAATTAGTGTTTAATGTGCCTCAACAGAAGCCTTTCATACTAAAAAGAACTACTTGTCACCTTTTGCTTACTTTGCTGCTTTTCTCAGTCTGATGTCAAACACTGATTTAAGGCACCTCTGGAGGTGGGGCGGGAGGGAGGAAATGCTTTCGTTGGAGCCCGGTGATTGCCTTGCTTAAAATCTATTTCTGAGCAGCAAAAGACTGTCTTTGCATTTTGTGAACTCCAAAACAAAGCAAGCAAAAAACCAAGTTCACTATTTTTGTTATTCTACTTATGCTTTGAGGCAGCCTGTCCTCTAATAAACTGAGGATTTGGCAGCGTGTGCCTGGGTAAGAAACCTGAATACTTTCAGGGCATTCAGCTTTGAACAGAATGGGAGAAAATCCATGTGTTTTTAATTACCAAAGCAGCTGTTTCCAACATTTTGTCTGACCAGCCCTCTCTTTAGGGAGCAGGAGAGCCTGCTGATGGTGCAGAAGGTGAGCTGCTTGGACTCTGGTCAGGCTTGGTGCTGTGACAGCTTCCTTGGGGAAGCCTGTTTTAGTGCTCAGCCACCCTCTCAGTGAAGAACCTCTTCCTAGTGTCTAATCTGAACTTTTTTTGATCTTCTTTTGCAAATGGAAAACTAGTTGTGTGGATGGATGTTTGGTGTGGCTAATGAGAAAACCCTCAAAAAAATGTAAGAACCAATAAAACAACAAAAAGAAAGCAAAAAAACAACCCCAACCAAAAATTCAACCAAGAATTTTTTACATAGATTGATTTGTAGCTTCTGTACTGGAAGTAACTAGCTTTATATGGTGGTGATTGCATGTATTGTTTGTTATTATAAGTATTACAGGAATTTGGCAGGGTTTAATACTGCTAAAATAAACTGTTATTTTAGGAAACAGCAAGTAAGTTCTACTTCTGGAGAACTGGATACGTTTTGAGGACGTAATTTTTAATATTACAGTTTTTTTACCTTCTTGAGCAGCTAAGGTGGTTAACTGATACACATTAGGGATGAATTTGTTTATCACATGGATCTTATTGGTCCAGTCGTGTCCTCAGAAAGATGGGAAATATGGTGTTTTTTTGTCTGATTTTAAGTTTGATACTCCTTTTTTAAAAAAATATTTAACTCAGAGTTTTTCAGAAAAAATATTCCATGCTTTTAATGGGCTAAATGTGTTGTGTCCAGATGAAGCTTAAAAAGAGACTGACCATGGAGCTGCCAGACTTGAGGTCTATTTAATCAAATACCTACTTCCAGCAGTTCCCAAGGGCAACCATTTATAAAAGGAAAAACGATATTTTGGTTTGGGCTGTGGTAATTATCTTTGTCTCATGATACCTTTCAGGGGTTATCCCAGAAGTTTAATACCTTGTACCAAGATTTGTTTTATCCTATACTCTTAAAGCTATTGATGTTCTTAATCATATGTGTCTGCTTTGGGGCAATTCTTGCTTTTTTTGGCCTTGACAACTTCTGGCTTCAAGCTCTGCAGTCTGGTTAGATAGTCCTGAGACTATCTTATTTTTATCTCTTCTGTAACTTGTAGCTTTTATTGAATTTCCCTTTGTTATGCAACCAAGAAGAGAGAAACTGAAGTTATGATTTCTATCTGCTAGTCATGATTTTACATTTTTATTTCATCCCCAAAGTCTGCTATCCAGCCTTCAGTCTGCCTTCAAATAAGCTTTTCCACATCCAAAATACTGTTGTTACGGTCCTCTGAGCCTTCTGTGAGTCTACAGTATTTCCCATGGATTTGGGTGCCTAGCACAGAGTAAGGAAGCAATACTGTTGATTTGATAGTGGCACTTGAAAACTGCATTATTCCTCAAGCTAACACACTGAAGGTTTCTTGCTATTGTTTTCTCTGCCTCACTGAGCAGTTGTTTCAGGTTTTTCTGTCATGTCTCCAGAATGGTGCCCATAGGAATGTAGTTGAAGGACTGAAAGTCTGGATTGCTCTCCTTGAACTACTTGATCTACTCTGTTTATTTTAGTACAGGTTATCATTGATGTTTTTGAGGTTAGGAGTTTCCCTTTTGCTAAGATCAGTGGCTCTTCTGAATGGTTTTACAGATGCGGACATTTTGGGGAATCTGAATTAGATCTTAGCCTAGTTCCAAAGATATAATAATGTTAAGAAATTCTCATTTTTTGTGTGTATATCAAGGGTCCTGCAGTTCCACACGTTTCCTTTCTTTACCAGGCTTTGCATCAGGAGGAGATGGTGATTTGCTGAAGTCTGGCTGTGCCCTTACTGTGCTCAGGATTAGACACTAAGTTTTGTCTCTTTCTGGTTTTACTGTCAGGAATGGATCATGGAGAGGAGGGGAAGAAGGAGCAGTATGACTCAGTGTACAGCATGCCCTCTCTGTCTGACAGGCTGTGCAGTCCCTGAGGTTTGTCAGCTCAGGCCAGAGCAGTGGTATCTTTAGTGCAGACAGGCTTGTGTTTGAGTCCTCCAGGTCTGCACATCCGTGTGTGTTGGATTCCCCCAGCTGAGCAATGCTCAGCTCTGCTTGCATGTCTCATCCCCATCCCACCTATCTTCCTGTCTTGCCTTTATAATGAGTCAAGTTGAATTTCTTTAAAACAACTTGATACCCAGCTTCCCTCTCTGGCTTTGCCTTCTGGCTGTCATTTCTCAGGTGTCGGAACAGTTGCCTCAAGGCTTCTGCTTCTCTGTTGATTTGTGCTGATTTAAGCTGAACACAGCTGATTTATGAAATTTATCTTAAAGTTGGCTGAATAGCAAGGGTTTGTTTCTCTTTTTTTTTCCCTCCCTTCATGGGAACTTAATTACTGGGGGGTAGAAATGATTTTTGTGGCTGATGTTTTTCTGTTTTTATTCAATTTTCACAAACATTAGTACTGTGCATTTCCTTCATGCTGCAAATTCTAAGAAAATATCACTTATAAACAGTGAAACAAACAAAAATGTATCCATTGCTTGTTTCCTTTGAAGTAATACTTGTATATAATCAAATGACTCCAGAAGCTGGCAGGCAGCTTTAAGAAAATCATCAAATGTGATTAAAGCAAATACTCAGTTGGCAACCATTGGACCTTTATCACAGTTAAGGCTTCTCAGCATCAGACTTTCAACACTCCAGAAACACTGTGAGAATAAGTAAATAACCATCTTCAGAAAATCTGAGGTGATTGCATCTGTTTGGCCCTTGTCGTGCCATTTCTGCTCCATGACTTTCTGCATTTCCGCAGTGTCTCGTGTCAGGCTTTGCAAAGCCCCAGGAACTGGGAAGCTGAGATGCAGAGAAGAGAAGGGATTTGCCTGAGGCACTCAGATCAAATGTACTCCCAGTTCTGGTGGCAGAAATTGCGACTTGCACATTTCTCTCTAGGCTCCAGCAGTCTTGTCCTGGGGGGCAGCGCTGTTTGTGCCTGGGCAGTCTGGAAGGGGAGCTGCCCCCAGGGCTGGGTTGGTGCCTCTTGGCTGCAGTAGAGAGATGAAGTTTTGCCTGCGCTTTGAGCAGGTTGTAGTGGTGGTAATAAAACCACATCTGCCCCACTGCCGAGGACTTGGTTGGCCTTGTAGAGATGAAATTTGCTTTTAGTGTGTCTGTCCATCCTAGTCATCGTAGAACAGACAGGGACAAGGCGGTGGTATTTTATAATTTTTTTTTATTCTCCAAAGGCAAAATGTTCCTTCCCTTCAAAAAAAAAAACCTGAGAAATCTTCTTTGTTGTGTGCTGCCACAACAATGCCTGTGGCTTTCAGCACTTGAATTTTGCCACTTTATTTTGTGAAATACTTGTTGCTTATTTCAGTTGTACGCTGGTCTGTAGGATGTGGTAGGCTCCTGTAGCAATGCCCTCAGTCTGCCCAATGTGCCTCTGTGATGGCTGACAGTCCCAGAGACCTTGCCAGGGAGCTGCTGAGCACAGTATGCAAAGAAGTAGCAAAAAACCTATGGAACTGAGCCCTAGCAGGCAAAAAAATTATTTCAAAGCTGTGACTGAGGCAGGTTTTTCTGAGCTTGGCAAAGGAGGCTGTGATGAAGACTGCCTTGGAACTGTTGTCTTGCTGAAAGGGAATGCGTGGTCTTTGGCTTGGGGATTATAGGATGTTAGCATAGATTAGAGCCACAGGGTCCTAAATGGTTTGGTTGTCTTAGATAATTTTTGCATGTGTGAGTAGTTGAATTGAAGCAGCTGCTCCAGACTTCTCAATTCCTTAAATGAGGTGCCTTGTGCAAGGAGTCAGCAGTGTTCTGGTAACCTGAAAGAACATGAGTGAGTAATCTGCAGTACAGTGCAAAATCACACCTCTGGCACCAGTGCTGTGCAGGAGCCTGTGCATTGGCACAGCGACGAATGGAGCTGATGAACTGTGTGCAGGGCTGTGGTCTGTCAGAAGCTGTCATGGTGAGTAGTCCTCATCCTGTTGCTGCTGGATGGCTGCAGGGATTATTCTGTATTGCCCATAGGTGGGCTCTTTGCTTGTAAAACTGAGTCATGAGGTAGACAAAGCCCTTTACACCATTCTGGGTGTCTGATGCCCAGACACCACCAGCACCAGCCATCAGGTATCTGTTTCTCAGTAGCACAGAAAAGCTGGGGCAGTGGGGTAGCAATGAAACTTCAGTATGAGGCCGTCCTTAGAGCACAGAGCTGGGACTCAGAGCAGCAGTAGGTAATACTGCAGCAGAGACAAGGGCTGTAAGTGGGAGTATTGGACCAAATAGGGCATTGGAAATCTGAAGTACTGTCCAGAAGGGAAACATCCATGAAAGGAAAGTCACCTCTGCAGGAAGGAGATGATAGAGCTTTTCCTGTTTGCACTTAAAGGACAATTAAGAGGATAATCTGCTGCGACAGCTGCCAGGTACCTGCTGCACTGCTGCCTTGGTGATGCACCAGTCCTTGCCCAGCACCTGTGGCTGCCATGGATGGCCCAAGTGGAAACCCCACTCCTTTTGGAAGAAGGAAGAACTTGGCTTGCGGAGAATAGGACAACAGTTACAGAGAGCAAAATGCTTCCTTTCTGCATGGAATTGGTGACTTCCAGTTAAAGACAGGTTGTAGTATTGCTTATGCAATCCTGAACAGTTTCAAGAAAGGAAGAAGTAGCAATCAAAGACATTGTTCTTAACTAATCTTGTTGCTGAGACCTGTCAAGTCTTTGTTACTTGAATTGTTTTATTTCCATATTTTAAAACCATCTGAGAAGGAAATTACTGTCCTGCTGTCTTCCAGCTGTATTTTCATCAAGTTGAGCCTGCTTCCAGCCTGAGAATGTTGCCCATTGCCTCCCTTTCTTTAGTTACTTTCTTTAAATACCTTATCTCCTAGTTCTTGACTGGATGAGGTTTCTCCCCATCAGTCATGAACCTACTTCAAGTCTTCAAGCTTTGAATGGTGGTTGTGGGAGACAACATTTTAAAGTATTTCACCCTTTTGGGGGAACATGTTCTTTCTGAAAGACTGGATGGGCCACCTTCTTTTACTTGATGTAACCAAGCCAACCCTGGTGTGATCTGGCAGGACTTCCTCTGACCTGAGGATGGAGCGGTCATAAGGTCCCATTTCCCTCTTTGGCTCTTGGTGTTTGACTACCACTCGAGAACTAGACTGAGAGGCTGTTGTAGGACAGCATTTATTGAGTGACCTACTTCTTTCTTGTGGCAGTGACACCCCACCCAACCAGCAGAGCCAAATTAAAATCAGTAGTTCAGCACTCTAAGCAGGTATCCCTTAAAAAACATGTTGTGCAGTCCAAACAAGCCTGTTACACACTTATAAAAGTGCTGAATGTTTTCAGAAACGTTGTGTGTTACTGGCTTAGGGCACTTCTGGCAAGTTCAGTAGTTAAGTAATATTCTAAGGAGGGCAGCAGTAGGGAAAGTCCCACTGATGGAGAGCTTGCTTAAACTATTTAAAAACTTAAACTGGTCAAATCTTTACTTAAGTCAGAGGAAAATGTTGAAATGTGTTCTTTTACAGAAATGGATTTCCTTTTGAACCCAGCTGGACATCTTTAGCCTGAAAAGAAAATCGGCAGCACAGGTAGATACCAAATCTGTTCTGCAAAGAGCTGTTAGTCCCACTGGTGAAATTCCTGAAATGAAAACTTCTCCAGAACAATGAAGCATCAGTAGTGCATCCTTTCCCACAGTGGAAGTTCAGAAACACAAAATGTTGAGCATCAGTCAAGCAATTTTCTTGAGGTCTTTTACTACTTCATTACTCATGAAAAGGGGCAGCCAGTGTTTGCTGTATCATTTGGTTTTGGGATGTTTTGTTGCTGTTGTTGTTATTATGTTTGTTTTGTTGTTTTTGGGGTTTTTTTTAATAGTAGCTCTGAGTAAAAGCATAATAGCAATGGGAGTTCAGCAAACTTCAGCAAAACAGACAAGCAGAGTAGTCTGCTAGGAAGTATCATGATTAAAAGCAAACTACATTTGTCAAAATAAATGAACAAAACAGTTTATGGTACATTAACTTGTTTGCTTACTTGCACATAACCAAATTCTTTTGGATTAGCAATTAGTATCCCACTCATTAGTGAATGTTAATTAGATTCTATTGTGATACTTGCTGGCAAATTTGAGAACAGAGAAAGAAAAGGAAACAAGTTATTGGGACCAGGCCCAGTAAACTGCTAAGCACTCTTTGGTTTGAATTTAAAGGTATTATTTAAGCTTTCCTTCAAAATGGGAGAATCAGCTACCTGCAGCCCACCAGGATGGCCACAAACTTGTGTTGTCTGTCACAGCCCAGTTGCTCTGTGATTCAGGTTTGATTTTTTGGAAGGTGTCAGAAGTGTTGCAGACCCTCCTGTGCTGCCGAGCCTGGGCCAGGCCTTCACCTCGTCCTGTCGTGCTGGGGGGTGAGCGATGCAGCTCAGCTGCTCTCGTGTTCCACCCTTTGGAGCTGCAGCTGCCTCTCCTCTTACACACAGCTTTTCCAGAAGGTACAGAGTGAAATTGGGGTGAGTCTTGGCAAATCCTTTGCTGACTCTGAGGCTGTGAATACCATTAGTGAAAACTGACTGTGGAAGACATTCTCATGTTGCTGTTGGGAGAGGTAATGGCCGTGTCTGAAGGATTTCCATGCTGCTGACGTGAGGAATGAGGCACTGGTTTGTGTCGCAGTCACAAGGCAAATCCCTGCAACAGAGGAGGCTTCTACATGTGTTTGAAGGTGGCAGAGGAGCTGTTTTGGCAAGTGCATTAATTCTTGGAGAATGATTAGGTGGCATGGAGCTCTTCCCCCTCTGTATCAAGGAGGTTTCCCTCCCTATTAATTTTTTGAGTAAGGTACAGGAAAGAAACTGTGTAATTCATTGAACTGTGTTTAATCAGATGTTAGCACTTCACAGTTCCATATGTCTTACTAGATATCTCAGCAATTTTTTTGGGGGTAACAGTAGAACACGAATCATGCCACTCTTATCTATTCTTGCTTCACCAAGCAAGACTCAAACGAGGAGATCAGTACAGTGATCCCAAGCCAAGAGCCTCAGAGGTTTTTAGCAAAGACTGCAGTGGCAAAGACGCTGATGAGGTGAAGAAGCTCCTTAATGTTTTCAACATTTAGAATGTCAAGGAATTTTTACTCATACCTGAATGTTGTTTCTTTGTCCTAGGTAGCAGCTAAAGAACCTTGCTGCTCCCTTTGAAGCACTTGCTGATCAGTGTCTGTACCATCTGTTGCCAGGGATGTATTCCTTTATATTGTCCTGGTAAACTTGGCACAGTATTGGTGCTTTCTTGTGTACTCTTAATTAATCTCACCTGAAGTGTGCTTCTAATATTCTAGGTTTTGTCACCAAACTCTTCTATTAGAAATATGATTGGCAAATACATTTAGTGATTTTTTGAAGAGTTTTTTTTTTAATCTAGAGAGATACAATGAGCAAAACTAGGTTGAACGAGTTGGTTATACTTGGTCTTCAGTGCAGCATTATCTGCATACTGCTGACAAGTTTGGAAGATTACAAATAGTTGTCTTTGATGCTAACTCCTTATTCTTGGGGTATTAGAACCTGCCTCTAAAATGCTGAAGTACTTCCAATGACTTTAGAGGAGGCACAAGTTAATTTCAGAACCTATGGTAAAACAGATAGATGAGTAACTTGGGGTAGAGCATGAAGAAAAAATGGGATGTCGTAACTCTCTGGAAAAGTCATCTCTAACTGAACTCAGGATGATATCATATCTCAAGCCATTCTGTGATCACTGAAGTCTGCAGAGATAGATTTTCCCCTTTGTTGTCATGGGGAGTCATCTGAGTCAACTCCAGGCTGCAACTTGCTTGGACCTTCTGGTCTCTGGCTGAGAATTTTTTTCAGGCATGCTGGAAACATGGTTCGTTTAGCAAGGCTTATCAGCAAAGCCAAGAGCTGGGTTAAGGTTAATATTTCTGCCCAAGAGAAGGCTTCTTGCATTATTTCCATATGAGTATTTTTATTTTGCTGTGATTGATGGCCAGCACTTAACCAGAGCATCTTGGGTTACACAGAGCTGAGTGTTTGAATGCTGAGCTGTCAGGTGCATGGCCAATGGTTGAAATACAAAGATTCAAATTAGATACCTTCATATGAATGCAGTTCAAAGAATCACAGAGTACTCTGGGTTGGAAGGAATCTTTAAAGTCTAGTTCAATCCACCTGTCGTGGTCAAGGATGTCTACAATATGTCAGATTGCTCAGAGCCCCATGCAATCTGACCTTGAGCATTTCCAAGGATGGGGCACCTACCACCTCTCCACAGGGAAAGATGTGCCAGTGTTTCACCATCCTCATTGTAAAAAACTTCCTTATATCAAATATAAATCAACTCCTTTAGTTTAAAATGATTGCTTCTTGTCCTACTGCAACAGGCCCTGCTGAAAAATTTGTACCCATTTGTCTTGCAGGCCCCATTCAAGTACTGAATGGCCACAATAAATTCTCCCTGAGGCCTTCTCTTCTTCAGGCTGAGCAACCCAACTCTGCTTTTCCTAACAGAAGAGGTCCATCCTTCCAGTCACTTTTGTGGCCTCCTCTGGACCTGCTCTAGCAGGTCAATGTCCTTTCTGTGCTGAGAGCCCCAGACCTGGATGCAGCACTGCAGATGTGGCCTTAAGAAGGTGGAATAGAGGGGCAAGATCTGAGCTCAGGTCCTTGAGGTAAACTGGATGTAGGAACAGTTAAGTTCTCTCGTTGTGCTGTGACAGCACTGAAAGTGCCTGTCTTGGTCCAGTAGATTAGTGGAGAAGTAGAAGTGGGGCTCTCCTAGGGTGTGCACTAGGGTAGCATCAGCCTTTTGGCACCACTTGGACTCAGCTGGGCTTTGATTTTTGTACCTGTCATTAAAAACTTAAACACTGAAGAAGGACATAATTGCAAGAATATTATTATTAAGATTATTCTAATAAAAGCCATTGGAGTTGGGATTCTTAAAACCCATTCACTAGGGGCACATCAGTTCCTGTCTTGATCTAGTCTCTGGGATTTTTTAAGCTGACTTTATTCTGTGTAAATTAAAACCAAAACTGAGACCAAACTGATTCTGAGGAAATTATTAGACTCTGTGGAATTGCGCATAGTGCTTCTGGTCTTCTAAAATCATGCTTTCAACTTCTGCTCCAGGAGTATTAAGTTGAGACTTTTCCACAGTCATTTAAGTCTTGCTGAGTGCTGTGAGTTTATCAGCAGGAGTACATGATGTGTTCTCCCCTTCCTAACCTCTACCCCCTCCCACAACTTTTTATTCCTACATTATTGTGCCCTATGGGATATAAAACAAACATGCTTGCTCCAGAAGGCTCTGTAATGCAAGGAAGAATGGAGATCTGCTCTTCCCATGGTGACAGAATGCCTAAATAAATAGTTGCCAGTATGAGCATAGAAGCTGGAATAATGGTAGTTTAACCACTAGGAAATGTTCAAGGAACTCTTGGTAGTAGAAGAAAATCAGCTAAAAATAAGTCTGCCCCTTGCTAATGTTGCATGGTGGGTAAAAGGGAAATATTTATCAATTTTCTCTACCTCCCCTTACTGTCTCCCCTTCCTTTATTTGAAACTTCTCATTAAATGGCGTAAGGGGATTGTGAACAACTGAGTGTGCAACTATAATTTTTTTTTCACTCAGTAAAACCACTTTTATAATTGGGAAATACTGAAAATAGCTGCCTTCCTGCAGGAGGATGGAAAGTGCTGCGAAATGAGATCTCACTCGCAGAAAAATGTGTGCCTTTGTTTTAAAGACAGCAGTAAAAGGATTTGTTTTGGGTGTTAAATATGTCAGCATTGTAAAGAGCCAGCAACCCACTTTGTTTTTAAATGTTTAAATAATTGTTCCTATGCTATGCTGCTGTGAATTATGATTAATTATACGAGTCACAACTTGGTAAGAACCAACCCATGAATGAAATTCTATATTCAAGGGTTTGTTTTTTTGCACTTTTTTAATTTGTGAATTTTTTTATTAAAAGAAAAAAAGGCTGACTAAGAGAGGCCAGCTGGCACTATTATGGAGTGATAGGGGAGAGCTGTGAGCATCGAGGAGGCACAGCGTGACGGAAGGCAGCCAAAAGGATTAAGGTATCTTAGAACTTCTTTGCCGCAGGCTTAGTCTGATGGCAGAGGGAACGTGTAATTCCTGCTTTATTTTATTTGTGGCACAAGTGAGGAAGGGGGTTGGAGATCTGATGACAGTTTGAGGGATGGGGCCAGTGGAGCTGCTGCTGGGGCATCGTGCAAGTGCAGAGGGATAAAATGGGAAAGACGTTTCAGGTCACCTTTTTTCTACAGCTGCCTTCCTGTGGGTCTGGTGGCATAAAAGGGTGGTGAACGGGGCTGTCCAAATAGCAGAGGTTTCAAGGGAGGATTGGGAGTAATAAAAGAGTGCTCTGCTTCAGTATTAATGCTGACTTGGCAGAACTCTGCAAATATTTTCAACTATTTTCACTGGACATTTAGGAACTACAGTAGTCTCCTATATTAGACAAATGTCCCATTTAACGTGCAAGATAGGCTGCCTTTTATTTGTGCCCTTTTTTTAATAAGCAACAACAATAAAGTAGTAGATATTGATATATTTGAAATTTTTGTGAAAATTCAGAGACTTTATTTTACATTCCAGAGATCATTGATACCAACTTGTGTGTGTGCATATATTTGGATGCTTATATAGACACCTACATGTATTTATGGGTGTATATATAAACACTGAAGGCACATGAAATTAATGACAAATTTTAAAAGGCACAAATTCTATTTGAAAGTTTTAATATTTTTTAAGAATTTAGGTGTGAAGTTGATGGTGTCACTTTAATGCTTTCACTGGCAGTATCTCTTAAATACTTCCATATACAGTTTTAAAACATAAGTACTTGTGCCTCTTATCTTCTGTGGCCACTGTTCTAGGGAAGAAAATCAACATTCTTTGTAGCTATTTTACTTTCAAGGTATTGAGCCCTTGTGTCCTAATCTCTCTTGGAAGGGATTGTAGGAAGTGAAGTGCTGACTTGCTGCCTGTATTTAAATCCTCTTTGAGAACTTTTAATCTTTTTTATTTAATATTTTCAAGTCAGTTTGCAGCACAAGACTGCTCACAACTTCAGGGAGGCTTGCATTTTGGGAAGGCAAGCACAACCTGTTTCGTGATGATTGAGATCTGGACTGTGGCATGATTAGCCAGCCCTAGGGGTAGAGGTTGGCTGGACCCTAGGAACAGCCCTAAAATACACACACATTCACTTTGTATAAAGCTGCTGATGCTTCTGGAAATACCCAGTGCATGTGCCAAAAGGCTTATTGCTGGCAGTTTGGGGTTGACTAACATCATTGCCTTAGCTGGGTTGAGGTGGACTGGGCTAAAGGCCACCCTACCCTTTGGATGCTATTTACAAAAGTAATTTGAGAAAACCTAGGAGCTGACAGATGTGAGCACATCTCAGAATGGTGTCAGGTAAACACTTGCAGAAGAAACACTAGTTCTTACCAGTTCGGAGTTTGGAAATCCTTGGGTTTTGCCTTAGCACAGTCAAACTTTTTGGAAGGAAATCTTTAACTTCTCCCATACCTCTGGGGCATTCCTGACTTAGAGCCTTGAGTGTTTTATTTAACATACTTGTTTAACTTACAGGTCTGATTGAGGTTTTTGAATTGTGGGTTACTGTTTGTTTTTTCAATTAGTGTTTGTTGTTACAGGACAAAAGTATTTTTTGTTCTTAGTGTGTGTACTTTATAGCTTCTTAATACAATGTAAGCACTCTTCAGTGCAACTTGACTGGCCAAAAACATAACAAACAGTTAATGCTTTTATTAATATTTTTTCCTCTTTGTTAAATTGCCATAAGTGATGCAAGATGAGCACCTTAGGAAGAAGTAGAGGGAAATTGCAGCTGGTAAGGTTAAAGTCTAGTCTGAAGTGAGTGTTGGTAAGACAGATGTGAAGAGGGAGGCCATGTTGTCACTGTAGCAGTGTTAAATCTCTCCCAAAACAATTGCGTGTAAAGCTCCACCTATGTGGCTAATCATGTTTGCATTGTTGAATGTTTCCATAGCACAGCAGTGCCTGCGTGCT
This sequence comes from Nicator chloris, assembly GCA_013400495.1. Classification (NCBI taxonomy): domain Eukaryota; kingdom Metazoa; phylum Chordata; class Aves; order Passeriformes; family Pycnonotidae; genus Nicator; species Nicator chloris. Next base: position 84,926 of record WAAE01018803.1, read on the forward strand.
GCTTTAGATTAGATTAGCTGCACACTGTGTTGAATAGATAGCATTTTGACTAACTGTGTGTCAAATGATACAGCCACTATGAAGTGACTGAAGCAGCATCTTCCCTCTGCCCTACCCAACCCTGCAGGCTTGTCTCCATGAGGCCATTTAAAATCATTAGCATCAACAGCTTAGTAGGGCTGACCAGAAAAGGGGATCTGAAAAGACTTTTTTTTTCTGTCTGTTGGAGATTGAGACTGTTTTGCTTGTAGGAGAATATTAATTTTGAAAAGCAGTGATTCCCAAAATCCACTTTGTCCCTTACAAAGGGAGAGCATCACCATTTCTGCTGCACAGCAGTTTTGTGATCAATTTCTGGATGTGCAATCCTGCATGGACTAATATCTGGAAGTAGGTTAATGAAGAGAAGAAATGTTTTTCTTGCCTAGATGCTTAGGTCCTAAATAGAGATTTTTATTTTTTTTTAATCTAGATAGCAAGGGAAGTGGTGCTGTATGAGCAAGGTGCACTCTTGTTCATGCAGAAGTAGCACATGCTGCATCCTGTGGGTGCAGCTCTCTCAGGTGGCTCACGTGGGGATGTCACTGTGCACACATCTGTCTTCTGTCTTCAAAGCATCTCGACAGTTTGTGGATGCCTGTTGTTGCATAGAGGCAAAAGTAAACACAGAGTTGTGGCAGTGTGCATTGCTTGACAAGGTGAGTTTGTTTCCGAAGCAGAAGCCTTTCCATTCTGGTTATTTTTAGGGGGTGGGGGAAAACTGATTAAAATTCGTTTGGAGGAGCAGAAGCCTTCTAGACCACTTTAAAGCTCTACTGACTGCTGCTCGGATGGACAACTGCCACTGGTTTTCTTCGTAGTACATTCACGTGTCATGACTCAGGCAAGCAGATACTCAATTATTAATGACTTATCTACAAAGAAAAATAATTAAAAACAAACCCAAAGCAATAGAGCACTTAATTAAGAGTTAGTGGTGGAGTTTCCGCTGTCTCTTAATGGAAAGCTTCCAAGAACAATTTACCTTCCAGAAAGAGTACCTGCATCAGCCTGCCGCATTAAAAATGCTTCCCGCGTAAACCAGAAGTTGGATCTTACTTTTAGGCAGGCAAATAAACTTATTGATTAGGCGCTAATTGGAGTTCTGCCGAGCGGAAGGGAGCCTGCATATATTTCAGAGACTTCGTGTAGACCCTTGCATTGGTGTTACATTGTTGATGATCCCAAGAACAGTTTACAGGAGGCCTAAGGAGACTTTGTCATAAAGATGAGTTTTAGGACATTGTACTCGTCTTTTATGGCATCTCTTGGTATTTGGTTGGCTTAGAATTCCCTTGGGTATTTCAGCAATGTTGTTGTTGCTGTCCTTGCTGTGTGTAGTACCATATATTTTTTCTTTGTTCATCCCTTTTCCATGTCTTAGAAAAAATCTGTAGCAAACTTCCCCCCAAAATAGAAGGAAAATCTAAATGGCTGAAGTAGAATTAAGGTTTTCTGAAAATGCAAGTTAGCAATACCTACTCGTAAGATTTAAATCCCTTGTGGAAGAGCTGTGTATGCAGCATGTGCAAATGAGTCTGTTTATCTCTCCAAGAGGACCCATTCAGGCTGGCTCCTGCCTTCTGCCCTGTTTTTCTGGAATTCTCTTCCCCAGCAGGGCTCTCAAGCTACTGCAGTTTGGAGAACACAGGCTTACCAAGTCTTAGAGCAGTAAAACCTGCATGAATAAAAAGCTGAGTCTTAGGAATTCAGTGGTCACTGTTCCTGGGGCAAAAAGAATATAATTAAATAAAATCAATTCATTTTAGTGGAATCAAATTTCTGAAGATGTTTATATCCTCACATTTCTGTCTTGTTTTTCTTGTTGCTGTATCCTTGCTCCTTTCACAGAGTCATAGAATGGTTTGGGTTGGAAGAGATACTTCAAAATCCGAGCTTCATCCAGCCTGGCTTTGTCTTTGGTGTCTTCCTCCCTACCCTCTGTTTCTGTAATGTTTTTCTCTCCATGCAAGTAGTGTAAGGTCTTTGTCTTTGAAGTCCTGTTCTGTTCCCCGTCCATCTGTGAATGTATGTCAGTAATTCCTGAGGATGCACAAACAGAAAGCATGTTAAATAAGTCCCTAAATGCAATTTGGTAGCTGGAAAGAAAGGGCAAAACCAGCAGGATGTGACCAGCGATGGCTTTGCAAACCAAAGGGGTGAGTGCTGTGTTAAATGATGTCACAGTCCTTTCTCTATTATTTTTTGTTTTGAAGTGCTGGCAGTTTCATTGCTGGAGGGTTTTATTTCCCCTTTAGTCCTCTATATGCTGTGTTAGCTGACAGTAACTGGCTGGTGAGGTAAATGTTCTCATGACATTACTGTCTGTGATGTTTTTGTTTTGCCTTTTCCCCCTCCGTGGGAGGAGGGCTTTAATTTAATTACTTGGTACGAAGAGTCAGTGAGTGGTCACTCAAGATCTTGCAGAGGGTTTTAACCTACAACTTGTTAGTGTGACTTGGTAAAAACCCCAACTGGGCAGGCAGCCTTTTGCAATTGTAGTGGTCATCTGCTTTAATTATGTTACTGTGTTTCCTATATAGAAGTAAGTAGCCAAAATTAAATTGTATAAGTAAGCTGTTAATTAATTGTAAGTCACTCAATTTCTGACTTTTCACTGAAATTAGACTTAATAAATAGTTGAAATCCTGGTAGTGTGTGTTCTGAAGCTTGTTCTGACTCAGCTGTGCTTTCTCAAAAAATCAGAAGAAAAATTCTTTAAGCTGGAAGTTTTCTGTCATTCATGGTTGTGTGGGTAACAGAGGCTCAAGAGTGACAGGATGCCCTTTACATGGATGGGTAGCGAAAACAGCGTTTATGAGATGCTAGTCTCCTCCTGTTCTGCATCAGTGATGGACCCAAATTCAGTGGCAGAGAGAAGAATTGAAAAAGAGTGAAGTGACATCCCTCCCTGCGAGATGACTTCGGCAGCAGTGGTGTCATGGCATGCTTGTCCGTGTTGCCATTCTGAGCCCTTGCTCTGTGTTTACTTAGTAAAGGTTTGTTTTCTCGGAAGGCTCAGTTTACCACTGTCTTTTGGCACATGCAGCCTCTTGGTTGGCACAGTCAAAGCAGGAACCTTCAGAGGGGCTTTGTCAGAGAATGCTTCCCCTAAGCAAAGATACCTAGATACTGTTTTTTGCTTTTTACTCTAGCTGTTTCTGAAACTTAGCTATCGATCTTTCAGAAACCTGTGTAGTCTGAGTTTTTGTAAACTACCTATGATGGGGAAATCTGAACAGGGCTGCTCCTGCCGCCAGCTCATCCACTAAAGTGTGGCCCTCCATTGAGAACAGCATGTTCTCCCTCTCGAGACAAATAAATACCTTTTGACAGGTAACTTGCTAACTGTGTATTTCTGCATTGTGTTACACATGATTCCTGACATATCTAATTACCTTGAAATTACAGATAAAGGTCCTTTTATACTGACTTGACAAAAAATGCTGTGGTTGTAATTTTTATTTATTAGAACATGGCATTTTTCCAAAGATATTTTTAAGTAAACCTGTTTATTCTACAAGTGCAGCTGGTTTGAAAGAGGATTGTTGATTACCCTTAAAACTACAAGACAAATTTTGGTCCATTTAAGAACTTCGTGTGCATGACAGAAAACAGTCTAACTGAAAGCATGTGGTGTAGCTGCTCCTTTTCACATGTAGGATGTTTGCTAGTGGGGCATTGTTTGGGTGTTTTTTGTTTTTTTTTTTGCCTCTGTGATTCTGTTACTAAATGTTAGAGGAGTCTTAAGGAAAATATCATCTGAATTTTTAACCTTGCTGAGCAGCCAGCCTGCTCTGAAGCTCCTGATTAGTGCAGAATTTGATCACAAAGCATGATTGAGAGTAGCAGCATGTCATTGTGTGTGATTAATGACAGCTCCACCTGCCATGGAGCTTCCTAAGTGGTAAAAGCAATTCAAACTGGAGTGGTGTCCTCTTCACTCAGTCGCAATTTAGGTTGCAGATTTATTCCCTCATCTCCCTCCCCCTGTCCCCCCCACCCCCAACAGTGTGAAGCTGAAAGAAATGTTCAGAAATACCTGCAAAGATTCAGGACTACAACAGGAAATGGCTGGCTGGTGAGGGGCAGCAGTGGCACAGAAAGCAGCGCAGGTGTGTTGGTACTTTTGGCTGAGGGTCAGTAGAATGTATAAATACGAGTGTGCTGTGCTGCTCCTGGTGGAGGTGCAAGAGGCTACAGGGAGCTAGTTCAGGTGCACTCACCTTGCTCAGGCAGGGTGACCCACTGGCTAGCCAGCCTGGTCTGACTAGATTTTAGCCATTTTTCAGGCTAGTTCTGTACTGAGTCTCAATAAGAATTCTTTCTACTTTTCATTTTTATAATATCTGCAACACAGCACCTCTCCTCATGTGTGTCTTCTGCTGACCAAAACCTTCACAGCAGTAGGAGCAAGTCTGTATGTGCCTTACTTGGCTTTTGAGAGCAAATCAATTGGATAATATACCTGGAGAAATGAAGGTACCTAAAGTATATTCCTCAGTAGTGAATGATTTCTGCATGAATGAAGTCTTGCAGATACACCTAGTCATCCTGACTGATCTCACTAATGTTATTATGGAGCAGAGTCTTTCACGTGGCCATGGTTTGCACCATAACCACAGATTATAGGGACCTGTCTGGGGAAAGTGTGTGTTTCTCTGTAATGGGAAAAGAAATTAAACTGCAAGAAACAAAGCTATCATTAGTGGTAAATAATGTGCTTCAAAATTGTATATCAGTGCGGGCCTGCTCCTTTGCTCTCCTGCCTCTGATAAACACTCTACATAAATGATGCTTACGGTTTTGTAACTGACAGATCGGAAATGAAAATACATTTAAGACAAGAAATATTTTTTCTGACCTTCTGCCCCATTCTGCAGGTGGTTTGTCCGGTTAAAGCAGGAGTGGTCACAGGGATGCACAGGGCAGTGATAACATCTCGTGGTAGGAAGCGCAGACAGACTGGGGGAGCCTGTCCTAAGGCTGGAGGTCCAGAGGAGAATTTGAGAGGTGGTCTTAGATTTCGAGAATGACTCAAGCACATTCTAGCACTGATCACCTTTCTTAAAATAAAAGCTGTTTGCATGTTAGTCAGTGAGGATGGGATTTGTCTCCCCTTACCTCAGACATCTAAGTTTAAGCTCCTTGCCCCAGGATGCCTGCATGGACAGGAGAAACAAATAGATTGCCCTGAACATGTGCCTGTTGTGAAACTGTTGGTGCTGAGCTTAAGCTGGGGTTAGAGTCTCTCTGGGGCATTTTGTGCTAATGGAACTGTTGTCTATTGTTCACCTCATGGCATTCATCAAGGCCAAGTGCAGGGTCGAGCACACAGGTCAGGGCCATCACCAGTGTCTGTGCAGGCTGGGTGATGCCACCCGGGGGTGTTGGTCGATGAACAACTGGAGGCGAGTCAGTGCCATGTGCTTGCAGCCCAGAAAGCCCATTGTGTCTTGGGCTGCATCAAAAGCAGCAGGGCCAGCAGGTCCAGGGAGGGGATTTTTCCCCTCTGCTCTCTCTGGAGGTCTGCGCCCAGCTCTGGGATCCTGGGTACAAAACAGACATGGACCTGTTGGAGTAGCTCCAGAGGAGGGCCATGAAAATGGTCAGAGGGCTGGAAGGGTTTTCCTGTGGGGGCAGGCTGAGACACTTGGGGTTGTTCAGAGCAAGGAAGGTTCTGAGGAGATCTTGTTGTGGTGTTTCAATGTTTAAAGGATGTACAAGAAAGCTGGAGTGAGGCTTTTTACCAAGGTCTGTAGTGGCAAGACAAGGTGCAACAACTTCAAGCTGAAGAAGGGAAGGTTTAGATTGCACATACAGGAAAAAAAAAATTATTCAGATGGGGAAAAAAAAAAACGTGGTTTAGTGAAAACCACTCTGGTGTCAGTCTGTGGTTGCACTGGATGTAGGGATGCTGCTGCATTTGGTACAAATTCAGCATCAAACTTTCTCTGGCTGCCTCTGTGGTGCTGCTTGCTTCCAGCGAGCCGTCTTGGTGTTCTCAGCAGGGTAAAAGCTTGACACTTCATTTTAAACAAAAATATCAGTTTCCAGAGCTTCTGTTTTGAATGCAATATGAGAGAGTGTGTATATAAATACTTCCTCTGGCTCATGCTTCTGTCTGCAGTGTGAATTAACATCAGTGTTTTGTCTTCACAAAAATGTTACCACACTATGTTGTTACGTGCCAGTATGACAACCTAATCGGATCACTGCTTCCAACTTTCCCCCTCTCCTTATTGCAGGAAATGATATTAATTTAGCTAATGAGGAACCCAAACACAGCAACTTGCAAATATTTGTATTTTGGCAGGCTGATGTCTCTGCAATAGATGGGCCTGTCTCTCCTACTCCTTTGGTTTCAGAAGATGATACACTAGTTATTTCCATTTCCTATCCTTACCACAGAGTCTAAAGAGCAGCGTCTCTTTAAATGCAACATAGAACATAATGTCTGGAGAAGTATTTGATCTGTTTTGCCTTAAAAAGGTGTATTTGTGGGGAAGGAAATACTAGGAGACGTTTGGATGATAGGAACTTCCAGAGTGCTTTTATTTACAGGTTGGCACTGCTAAGTGTATGAGCACATCAGCCATTCTTTGAAGTGTTAAGGAGGTACTTCTGTTACTACTTGAATTTGAGGCCAACAGGGACACTGGGGCCTGGCCCAAAATCCCAGAGACACTGGTAAAAGAGGCAGTGAGAACCCAGTCCTATGAGTTCTGTTTCCTCCCAAGCTGGTTGGAAACAGGATGTACAACAACTCCAGTGTGTAGAGGAGCATGGCTTTGAGACACCATAGATACTCTTTGGCTGACACAGTTCAGGTGATCTTGGCTGTTACCCAGGCCTGGCAGCTGTAGTATCTTGCCTGTGACAGTTCCATGTGCAATTTGCTGCACAATCAAGGGAATTAAACCCAGAAGATAGCAGTTAGAGATTTACCTTATCCCCTGCAAGCTAAGAGGATACAGCTGGGAACTGGTTTTGCTACCATGTGGTGACTTGCAATGACTTGATCAAGAATTTATGTGATTGGAGAAATTAAGTCATTTATACTGCAAAGCTAATAATATTTTTGTAAGTAGTGCGAAACCGGTGGCAGTTGTGGGGTTTTATTCATTTATGGGTATCTTAGTTTGAGCAGTTGTGCAAAACAAATTATATTTATTTGGTTGATACCAAAATATATTCCTGTTCTGTAATTTTGATCTATCTCCTTTCCTGATACATAATTCAGTTACTGCCTTAAAGGCAGAAATAGCTTTAAGTGTACTGTTGTTTACTTCCATCAAAGCAGGATTTTACCTGCTGACCTATGAAGGACTCTTAAAGTTAGCTTTGCTGTATATGAAATGCTGTTCAGCGGCGTGAATATGTATGTTGTGAAGTCCTAGTAATGTGAAGAAAATGTAGCATAAGTATATGTTAAAGTTGCAAAATAAAAAAATAAAAGCCCTTGGTAAAATTGCTTAGCTGATAACTCAGAAACCAGAGGCTTAAGTTGTTCAGAAACAAACAAAAAAATGGTAGCTACAAAGTGGAAAATAAGTATTAACATAACTACCGGCAGGAAAAGGACTGCAAAACGGTGAAGTCTTGCTCAGCAGATCTGTTTCTAGCCTGTCTTTCAGAATCTGTTTTTCTTGCTTTCTTCTCCCCCTTCCTCCTGATGCTCATTCTGCTCCTGTTGGTTTTGCAGAGCTAGCACAGCGCTGATCCAGGGGGCTGGCAGATGCAGGGACTGGAATTACCGACGGCTTTGCCAAGCTCTGCCTCGCCGGCAGCTGGAGAGCCCCGTGGGGACGGCGATGTGCAGGTGTCCCCACACACAGGCTTGGCCTGCAACCCCAGCACTACTGGGAGTGATGGGCAATGAGAAAAGAGCCCAGCATGACTCAGGAGTGTGCTGTGAGAGTATTAAGAATCCTTTTCTTGTAAACTGAGACTTGAGATAGAAGCCTGGAAGCACCATAAATCAGGAATATCACATAGCCTCTTAAAGTCTTTTTTTACCTCCTCATCCATGTACACTCAAATGAAATCTTGTTTTCAGTCCACTTGGAAGAGAGCTGGTTGCTTCGAGTATGGGAAGAGAATAAGAAAAAAGCTGAAATTCTAGTTTCTTCTATGTGGAATGTTCCATTCTGTGAAAATTGCCTCCAACTGATAAGGCTGCAGAACAAGTTCTCTGTGAATTCAGGCCATTTTGTGCCTTAAAGGCTTCTCCCTCAAGAAGCTCAAAAAAAAAAAAAGGAATAAAAAGAAATCCAACCATGCAATTAAATATTGGAATTTGGAAAACCTAGATATAGCAAATAAACACAGGCCCCTTCCTCCTTTTACTTTTTCTGCCTATTCTAAACAAGCCCAAAGCACTTTGCAAGCTACAAATGGAGGTCATACAACACAACCTAGTCCCTTTGGTCATTAGCCAGAAAACTGAAATACAGACGTCTCTGGGGCAAAACCAAGTAGCTTTTAAGTAGGACACAACTTTAGGACAAGAAAAGAATGTCATCGAGCCGAGCTGAGATTCTCAAGGTAACGAAGAAGTTGAGCCCTTAGGTTGTAATTTTAAGGGTCTCCAGACAGCTGGCAGAGGGACCACAGCCTTCAGTATGTATTTATTGTTGCATTTACTGCTGTCTTCAATGCCCTTTTGTGTCCCATCTCCCCCTCGATACGTGAAGCTTAGTTTGTAGCATCCTATTTTTAAGTCATTACTTGGAACTTTTGTGGTTGTTCATTTAAAATGTCATGGGAAGGTTGAAGGACTTTCTCTTCAGCCAAAGCATAGGAAATTTTTTCTTAAGTTGGAATAATTTTACTGCTGTGGTAACTGGGGAAATGAAATAATCCTGCAGAACCTGCCAAAATGGAAGCATAAACAGAGGCTTTGAAAGCCCACATTTCAAATGGAAAAAAGAGCATATTCTCAAACTGTGATGGTTGATAGATGTTTGCAATATTTTGACAATAAATGCCCTAAATTGTATTAAAAGATAAGGGAGAACATTGGGGGGTTTTTTAATAACTAATATTCTTTTAAAGATTTTTTTGGCTAGATTCCATCATCTCATTTAATTGTTTCATTAAATTACCAGTATTCATTGTAGCAATTACAAGTGGGTTTATTTTTTAATTTTAACCTACAATAATGGTATCCTACAGATAGAGCAGAAGAGCACCCAAAGACAGAAGTCTGAACAGTGTTGTTGTGAACATGGGATTTTTTTACAGTCTTCCTCTTCTGTTAAAGATTTTTTTAAAAACTATTGATGATTCTACCATCTGGGAACTCATAATAATTTTCAGGAGTGTGAGAAGTGGTCTCTTTGGTCATTCTGTGTGGAACATTATGGGAGGTGTGATAAAGCTTATGAAGTCAATGCTGCCTCGTCCAAAATGAGTGGTCAGGCATATTCCTCAGGACTTGCTCTGTACAGGTGCCACCTGCTTGTATTTCTACCTTAGGCTGTGGTTTGGTAAGCAACCAGACCTAATTTTTAGGAGGTGGGGTGGCACATGGAGCCAGAGTCTTAGTAATGACATGAGTGATCCTGAACCTCTCTTACAGAGGTAAAGTAACATATACTGCTCTTCCTAGAGTTGTGTGATGTTACTTCAACAAATGGCAGCCCTAAGCATAATGCCTGTGGGAGGGAATAATGGTATTAAATGGAAATGAGTGCATGGTCTTCCTCCATAACCCACCTCCAGCTGTGGTGGTGACCATAAATCTCTGGCTGTGGCTAATTCTAATATTAAACAGGGCTCTGCATTTTAATGGGATGAGCATAGAGATGAGACATTAGCTCATGAATCGTAATCCACCACTGCCTATGATAATTCATTAACTTCTCTGTCTGTCTGCCTTTGAAGCTGTGAAATGGGTAAGTTCATAATCCCTTCCAGAGGAAACTCTGGGAAGGGTTCTGTGGCATTAAATCCTACCCAAGGAGCAACCCAGGGAAAGCACTTGTTCCAAGGATGCTGCAGCAAGGTCCTTGGAAGAAGAGAGAAAAGGACCAAGATCTACATGATGTTCACTGTCCCATAGAAAAGTTTGGAGGTTGTGGATAGAGAAATATCCTGGGGATAGCCGTTCTCAGCAAGGGCTAATGGGAAACTGCCTGGAAGCTGTGGGTTGGGAAGAGGATTTTCCTCCCTGGAGCCCTTTCCTCTAGTCTTTCCACACAGTGTCCTTTACTGGCTCTTTTATTAACATGGGGTTTTAGACCTTCCCTCATCCTCCCTGCTGTGTCAATTTTTCCTCCCAGTTTTTTTTCTTTGCCTCAGAAACATCAAGACAAAATTAAACAGGATTTGAAAAATGACATCACCCACATAAAGCTTGTTGCCAGGTTTTTTTGTAGGGTCTGCCTCTTTTTCTGCACCTGCTGCCATCTCTGCTATTTTGATGGGCTTTACAGTGCAGGCAGTGCCAGTTGTGCATTGCGGATAAAGCTATGACAGTGGTTTGTCCCAAATGATTTTAACATGAAAATAGTAAGTGCAGAGTGCTAACTGAAATCTAAATACCCATAAAAGAACAAGGGGCAGTTCCTCTCAGGTGATGTTTGCCTCTTCTCAATTCAGTCCCTCCTACTCATCTGCAAGGTCACTGGGGAGGTCCTGCAAATCCTGTGTTTAATTTGATAATTTAACTTTGTCCAGATGCTTGTTGTTTAGGTTTCTTGTTGCTGTGGCTGTTGAGAGTGATCCTGCTGGGTCTGTGAACACCCCATCTGTCTGACGTGAAGTCTGAGTGGAAATGAAGGTAGTAAATGTACAGTAAGCCTGGCTGGTTGCTGGGTATGGTTCTTTTCTCTAGGATTGGTTTTTATGCGTAAGGAGATTGCAGCAAAAACACTGAAGTTCTTAAGGGCTATCAGTCTTTCACTTCAGTGTTGTAGATGAGCATTGTTTTAAGAGTGGTAACCTTTTACTGATCTTTCCGATTCAAATAATGCTAATTTAATATATATTTCTATTGATAGATGTGATGGGGAGACAGCAACTTCTCACCAGAAGCACAAGCTGAAATGAATGCATTGCACTGAAGAGAATCATGGGTTTGGTTTGTTTTAGTTTTTTTTCTTAAGAGATTTAGACATAATTCTTTCAAAGACAGACTCTTTGTAATTAATTGTCTGGACTTTTCTGCCTTTTAGAAATGTGAAAATGGTTCTTTCCTCCAGCTATTTTCAGTGAGCCAGTTCCTAGGATTTTATAGAGAAAGGATAATATTTAGGTCATAGGAAGAAGGCTGTTGGAAGTTGCCTTCAAATGTACTGCAAATATCATAGCAACAGTTATGAAAGAAGGAAAGTTGTAGCTTCTTGCAGTATTAAAAATCAAGTAGCTCAGTTAAGCTATTAATTAAAGCTGTATGAAATGCAATGTATGCCACATTAGACTCTGTGAATGAACCAGTAAGATTTTCTATGAAAGAGGAGACTTAACCGTCCATGAAAAGTAAAAGTGGGAAGATTAAGGCTGGAATATTTTTTAACTTAAATAGAATAAACTAGAAAGGAAAAACAATAGTTCTGTTGTCCACCAAAAAAGGTGCTGTAGCTTTTCAGTGGACAGCCAAGTCTTTGGGACTGAAGAACTGCACATGCCATCCAGGCATACCCATATCACAATGCTGACAGATTTGCAAGGATAAATAAAAATTTAAGACTTGTGGATGTAAAAATGAATGTAATTTTTTTTTCCTATAGCTGAAAAGACTTTTTAAAGCCTGGAAATGGCTTGACAGAAATTGTTAAAAGTTAATAATTTTTGGTTTTTTCAAGTTGTTAATACCAGAGTTGTGCAGTATCGAAAAAGAATGTTAGAAACTGGCCTAGACAAGCATTCAGCTGAGTACAGAAAGTCCCTCAGTGGCATCTGGTCAAATGAGGAAATTAATCTCTCTGCTCTCACAGGCTATCAAACATTACACTTTGGCTCTTGGGTAAGGGCTCGTTAGTGACTGGGAGCTGCTGGTATTGGTTTTCAAGGGCCTGGAGAGACATTCTCTGGGGTTTTGTGACTCTGTCAGCTCAGGGAATGCTCAGTCAGGCCAGAAGAGGCACTGGCATGGCTGTGTTTCCTCATCCTTCCCAAACAAGGGGGTTGCTTGAGCTGCTGGATGCGGAGGTGTGGAGGTGCCCAGGCAGAATGCAGCAGCCGTGGAGCTGGCTGTGCTGAGATCGCAGCGCAGGTCTCCTGGAAGGACGGGCACACAAGAGGTTTTCCTTGAGTTTTGCCTCAGTCCAGCCCTAGGTGTGCTCCTGAGGAAAAGCAGACTGCTGGTAGGAATTTGGCCACCAGCCCAGCTTTCAGGCCTCTCATACAGAGAGGGAAGATGTCTTCTGTGTCCCGTAGTTGTGATTTGTCTCTGGCAGTTTTAGGGATCGGATACAAGCAAGGGCAGAGTGCTTGGGAAGTTGCTGTTTGGGGAAATGTAATGTGTGATGTAAGAGGTGGGAAGCAGAGGGGTTTTCCTCACCTTTGGTTTCATATAATCATCGTTTCACATTAGTGCTGTTAAGAGGGCTTGTTGAGACAGTATCAAGTCTGCACTCTCACTGCTTTTTCCTTTGGAGGGGCAGAAGAAAAATGTATGGTACCCTATGGCTTGTTATCAGCTTGCCTGACTTGAGGCATGAGTGGTTCAGCATGGAGCTGCCTCAAAAACATCCATAGTTAGGAAGTGGATTGGGTGAATGGAGTAGATGAAGCAGACTTGAAGTTCTTTGAAAAGTGATTAAATTTGCCTGTTACTTCCTATTTAAATGAGTGTAAGTGGTATGTTGATGGGTTAGTTTTGGCCTGAAATTCTGTTTTGCAGATGAAGATGCAGAGCTCTGGTTTTACATGGTGGGGATTTTTTTGGTACCTGCTAAGAGTGCTCTAAAGTAAAAAGTTATGGCACTGAAAAATGGATGGGTTGAAGCATAGCCTCAGTAAAGCAGATGCATGAGGAACTCTAAAATAAAATCCTCCCTTCTTCCAAATAATCCAATTGGGGAAAAAATTCAGGAAAACCAAGATTGTCTGAAAATCAAGCTCTTGTTTCATAAAGTACCCAGCTGCAGCTTACCTTTCTTTTGCCACACTCCAAACATTGATGGGACTGTAAACGGCTCTCTGTTAAATGTATGCAAACCAGATTGTACAAAGCAATGATTTAAAACAACAACTGTCTTTCATCTTTGGTGAAGACAACAAATATTATAAAATCTAAATTGTCTGGAAAAAGTAGTTTATCTTTGAATCCTGACAGCATTCAACAGCTGAAGTATATAAATGCACTCAATTCTAGCTTTAGAACCTAGATTTAATGAGATGCTCAGAGGAAAATCTTTGGAAGGGCTTGTATAAATTGTAGAAATGGGCCGCTGTTGTCACAGATAACTATTTTTTTTTTCAACTTTTGATCCATTTTTATAAGCAATCATTTCATCAGACAACACTTGGGTCTGCGCTTTGTACCTGTCCTTTTTTGAAAATAATTTTCAACAGTAACAAATAATCACAGGCTGGAAATGGAGTCCTGTCACTAAAGCCACTGAAACAACCATCGATGAATGTGGAGCAGAGCGTGAGCTGCTGGGCTCTGCATAGTGCAGGATGCACCTACCTGCAGCTCAGCCCCCGTCTTCCAGTTTATTAGCTGTGGTGCAGGAAGAATGGAGGGGAAAAAGGGGAAGGGTGTGAGTTAAAGCAGAAAAGAAAGTACTTTTCTGTTGATTTCTTATCCTAAAAAAAATGTGTACCTGGCATCTGAGAGGTTGCAGAGCTCACACTTCCTCACAACTGACTTTCTTCTGACGCAACAGTAATTTCACTGAGCAATCTGCCATTCTCATTTACTGCTTGGCATAGCTCATGAAGAGAGGTGTACCTGGCCTCATTGTCTTCCATTTAGTTAGGAAACAGGCCAGGATGTTCTTAAAAAGTAAGACATTCTTACATTAAGATAGAAACAAAATATGTTTTGGCAAAGATACCCTGATAGGAATGGATACTCGTGAAAATGCTGATGGTTGCATCAATATTAGGAGAAAGTTATTACATTTGATCTGGTATCTGCTCACTAATTGTAAACTGAAATTCCTGGAAGCAAAGGAATGCCCTTTTTATTTTCCCTGTTGTTGACAGCTTAAAATAAGTTATGCTAAAGTAGATGTATTCTTAGTTTCTCTTTCAGTGTGAATGTGAGCTGTAGATACTGGAATCTACTGTTTTTTCTTCAAAGAGCCACTGTTTCGGTGTATATCACAAAAGGACTTAGGAGCCACAGTCAACCTTGAGTCCAGCTGTCCATTCCATCTCCAGCTCTCAAGTTCCTGAAGGCCATCCTTCTCTAAATGGGCAAATTAAAAGTATGGAGAGGGGAACCAGAAATCCACCACATATCTAAAGCTCCCTGTACATCTTTCTGATGTGAATCTGTTTATTGCCTTACATTCTAGGTTATCTAAGCTTGCTTCTTTCCTATGCCACTAAGGCTAGCAGTCTTTCATTTGTTCTGATCTCAATTTGCCAAATAATAGTTGCTTTTCAGGTACAACAGAATTTTTATCAGCCATGTCTGCGTTTTTCCACAGTGGCTTAGCCACCCATCTAGGTACTGGCAGATGTTGTGGCCTTATCAATATGACAGATTTGAAATACTTTCATCTTTTCCTGGGAAATACCAATTTTGGTGACTCTTGTTTATTCATTGACTTCACTTATTTTAATACTTGATCCTTTCCAGGGGATTTGTTTTGAAGATATTCAAATGTCCAGCTATAGTTTCAGATTTTGATTTCATTGCCAGACAGTAAGCTGGAAATAACTTTTAAAGTCATCACCCTTACCCTCCTCCAGTGATCAGATCATGCCAACATGTGTCCTGTCTGTGCTGCAAGGGTTTGTTTCTTCGTGATGATGAATTGTTTGTGCATTTGTGTTCTTCTCCCTTCTTTCAAAATGTTTGACTTGAGACTGATCATTGCATTTTGCAGCCAATTATTGTTAAAAAAAATACTCAAAATGCAAAAATAAATTCAGTTAACACTTAATGCTGGATGGCTTCTCCTTCCCTGCACACTTCAGTCTTCACTTCTGCACTGGCTGAGTTATTACTCAGAGAGGATGTGTTTGTGAATAAATTGCGTTCTTCTAATCAGAATCAGAGATAGATTTGGGTTTGAAGGGACCTTAAAGATTGCCTGGTCCAACCCTTCTGCCATGAGCACCTCCCACTATCCCAGGTTGCTCAGGGCCCCATCCAACCTGGCCTTGAACACTTCTAGGGATGGGGCAGCCGCAGCTTTGCTGGGCAACCTGTGCCAGGGCCTCACTGAAGGTATTGAGGTGCAGTAGTGGGTCATTTTTCATACATTTTGGAGTGAGGTCTGGGGTAATAGTGCCTTTCTGGTGGGAGAAGGGTGTGTTGGGGCTGGTTGGACATTGGGATTTGGCACTAGTAACTGTTTTAACAGCATTTGTTTGGTTGGTTTAACCGTACAGGATAAATGCAGACTGTGATGTTCTACTTCTGTTTTGTGTTACAAGAACATGAAGGCATCATGGGGGGTTATCCTGCCTCTGTGGTAGCAGAAAAGAGAGAGTGTTTTCCATTTGATATGTACTTGTTAGATTTTGAGCTGGAAGACTGTAGGTTAACTAAGGGTTTCTGCTTCCTTTTTCAGTGGTTAAGATGATGCTGGAGGAAACTTCTTGTTTACTGATGAAAGGAGCCTAATATCTCTTTAAGTCATCTCGGGTTGATATTTTGAGTATAATTTAATTTTCCTGGTTTTTATCTGTGTGCTTTTCCTGATGTGGAAGAATTTGGGGATTTTTTTTTTTATCAGTCATCTCTTTATCCCAGAGTTTCAACATTTTCTCCAGTTGGTTTCCACTGGCAGCTTTCCCTTAAGCTGCTGTTGTTGTATCTTTCATGCTATTGTCTGTGTTGTGAAATGTTAAGCAGCTTAGCCATGACTGTTTAATTTCTCTGTTGAAGCTGATGTTTTTGAATAGACTTGGCCTCCTTAGCACCTCTCCAAAGTTAGTGGACATCTTCACTCTTTTGGTGCAGGCTTTCACTTTCTAGGTGACAGCAGATTTCTGGGTCAGGCCCTTGAATATAGAAGGCATTTTCTTTTAGCTTCTTTCAGAAACTATCGGTTTTGTATAGTTAACTACACAATTCTTATTTTCAGACTGGTTTTTTTTCTTTTCAATTTATTCCTTATGTCAGCTGCTGATTTCTCTGAACCTGTGTGTGAGAATTTGAATGTGTTGTATCATCTTTCCTACAGAGATACCTCTTGCCTCTGATTTGTGTCTCCAAAATTCATTTCCATTGTGGGAAGTGATTGGTGTACAGCCTAAAACATGTCAATTCTGAATTGTGTTGGATATGCATCTTGCAGTCCATAAAATCTTTTATTGATATTGATCTGAAATTGCTGCTGTAATCGTATTTAGTCCTCCAACGTGGATTTCTCTCAGTACTTTTTTATTTTGCCTTTTTAAAGTTTGGGTTTTGTTCTTGCTTTGCATGAAAAGTAATCAGATCAGATGTCAGCTGCACTACACACTTTAATATCCTGGATAAGTTGAGCTACGTTTTCATTCCAGAAGACAGGTTTTTAATCTGATCTATGGGTAGATATCTTACTAGCAGAATAAATATTCCACCAACAAGAAACCCCAGAGCAATTCTGTCAGTCTTTTGCCATCATGACTTTTTAAAATTATTATTTTTATTTATTTATTTACTTATTTATTTCCAAGCGTGCTTATGAATTTCGTGCTGGTTGTTGTCAGGCCTCTCCAGTGTAAGCAGGTGTCATGGCTTGACCCCTGTCACAGTTTGCAGCAAGATTCAGCAGCACAGTTGTTTTTCAGTGTGCAGAATCCTGTAATGGTTATTTTCCTGTATAACATGTGAAATGCAGAAGTTGGCTGCTAATTGGCTCCCAGTCCTCCAGCAGCATTTCAGAAATCCTAGTTAAATGTTCTTTCTGCAGGGAGGGAGAACCGTTTTCCCATCTCATTTCATCATGTCTATGATGAATTCTTATATTTAGCTATATCTTTTAACCTACTCCTCCACATAAGCTGTGGATTTTGAGAACACACTCATCTGTTTTGTTACTTGTATAGCTTTTGACCTTACTGATTTCTAGTATCCCGGAGAGCTATAATTGTAGCTGGTAGAGAACCACTCATTTTGGAAATTGGTGTTGCATTTGGAATATGTTACTGCCACTCCTCTGTGCCTTCCCCAGCTGTGTGGTGCTGTGCTGCAAGTAAAAGGGGAGGTGGTAGCACTCCAGCATCCAGTTTTGTCAGCCAGCCTCGCTTGAGAAGTCATTGAAAGGGATTTGACTAACCCAGGCAAGGAGACGCTTGCGAAGTGCAGTAGAGATGAAAACGTTACTTGACAGGTAACTATTATGAGTGGCAGAGCATAGTGGGTGTCTTCAGCTGCTTGTGAATGTCCACAGGCACAACCAACTTGTCAGATCCTCCTTATCCGGATGATTTCTCTAAAGGTTCAAGCCTTGAGGTACTCTTGTAGCATGGTTTGCTGTAGAGCCAACCTTGTTTGGCTTATTGAGTTAACCTGTCCTACTCAGATACCTCTGTTGGCTTGTCAGGTCAGCTCATTCCTGAGGGTGATTGGATGTAGGTGGGTCTGAAACACAGGAAATTACTTGCTTTTAGTGTGGTCTTTGCTCTTCTTGACCTGCCTGGCTTGGCTTAGCCTATCCTGGAGAAAGTTGAAGCTCTTGGTGTAGCTTGCAAGGTTCCCTTGATGTTCTATGGTCTCTTCTGCCATGTCCACACGTAGATCCTCAGGAAGATACTACTGACCCAGATGATGTTAAATTCTAAATTATGTCTTTCTCTACTTAGAGATGGATGCTTTCGCATTCCAGGTTGTGCTCAGTCCTTTCATACAAAAATAGGCACTTTTGAGAGTGGCCATGACTGCAAAATTATTGTTATTATTATTGTTATTATTGTTATTATTATTATATCTGGCTTTGTATGCATGGCAGGAACATACCCATTCATATTGCAGTTGTGAAATTTGTCTGTTAAGGAAGTCAGAAGTGATATTTGACTTGCTGCCATGTGGTATAGGATGCTGATCTTCAGTACCACATGTAGGTTTCTTGGCTGTCATTCTAAATCTGTAAATACATATAAAGCTATATCTATGTCATATACATAAAAAATTAAGAGTGTCTCCTGAATGTAGCAGGAGTATTATATGAATGTCTTTTTCATTTATGTGACAGGGAATTGCAGTGGAAAAAATGTGCAGGCATGCATCTCCAGCTTTCCTTGGGATGTTGGACAGTGTTACAGATTAGTGATAACACATGTAATCACAGGTTGAGATTCTGCTGCGGGGGATAATCCCTTGTTGTTTGTTACATTGAGTGCTTTTTCTTTCCTTAGCCTGCTTTTTCATGAGTCCCTTTCTGGGGTAGACTAAGCCTAGTTGTCCTTTTATGAAATCTCAGTTGGTGATTGCCATTAACAACACAGTAATGCATTTCCATAAGTTTGCACCTGGTTTTAAAAAAAAAAAATGCAGCATGTGCTGCTTTCTCTCTTGGGTTATGAGGTTCAGTTTGAATAGCTGATTCCTGCTCTGTCCTGAGGTACTCATTACTTTGCCTCTGAAAGAAGCTGCAACTTGTTTTGTTTTGCTTGTGGGGCACTAAATTAAGTAATCTGGAGAAGTTTAAAATGCAGGTGTCCTCTTTCTTTTAAACAGTAATGATGGACATTTGTCACAAATGGAAGGCAGAAGATGAGGTGCCACTGTAGGTGTGAGGATTTTTGGTAAGAAATAAAGCTTGCTGGCTGGAGGATCTTTGTAGCTGTAATCAGTTAATTGTTTTATTAGAACTTGGGTTATTAATTCAACTCTGAATATCCATGAGGCAGTTATTGAGGTCCTTCCTAGCAGCTCTACTACAGACAAAAAAGGACTGTCAAAACTGAATCAAACATTCCTTAAAATCAGCGAGAAGCATGTTTTATGTTTAGAGAATTTGGTTAGGTCCTGTGATGCTGGAAACAATGAAGTGATTTAACAACTTGGCCTGTGTTCTGCTTGTTCCCCACCATCCACCCCACCACTCAGTTTGGGTTATTAATTTTACTAATAGAAAATATATTGGTTTTTATATAGGATTCTTGGTAGTATCTCCCTGAGCTTCTGGGAGATGCCAGCAAGGCAGAATTTGGGGAAACTAATATTACAAACTGATGTGGAAAGGGGAAAAAAATGGAATGGCTTTCTAGCACATGACCCCTGAAATTTGAATGAGTAATCTGGAGAAAACATAAATATCCAGTGTTTATATATCTGAGTCTGTGCTTAGTCTTCTGATTGACAATAAGTAGCATTTCCATGTTCCAGCACTGAGTAAACATGTTTTTAGGAAGCAGAGTATATCTATTCTGGCTGAAGAATATACAAGAGGAATTGTACTATGTCAGTTGTTCAGGTTAAGTTCTTCTTAACCATCTCTTGGGGAAAAAAAGCAAACCACGACAATCTAATAAAACAGATGGAGAGCACTGTTTCTTCATATCTTTCTGTGACAAGCAACATTCTTCTAACAGAATTACCTATATTAAATTATGGATGAGCTGTATTGCAAAACTAACACAAACTTTTGTATTTTCCAGCCATTCTCTCCGTGTTTGTCCCAAATGGCATTCATCTGTACATATTCATGTAATTTCATTGTGGTAAAGCAAAACTATACTCCCATGCAGCAAAGTCCCTGATGATAGGATTTCAGTGAAATGAGTGGGAGCAAGTCACTCTAGATCCATTCTCTGCAGCCCTCAGGCAAATATTGCAAGAAACTTCCTGGAACTTGCTGAACTTCCCAGGGGAAATAAAAAAAAGAAAGCTTTTCTTGGTGAATTAAGTTGCATATCTTTTATGTGGAGGTTAGCTGGGCATTCCATCTAGGCATAAGAGACTGTCACCCTGGCTGCTGGGGAGATGCTGTGTGTTCTCCCTTGGGGCAACCAGAGCCTTTGCCCAGCAGTTTGGAGATACCAAGGAAGAAAACAAGATTGGTGCTAACAAGTTCCCAAGGGGGCTTTTGCTCAACCCTCTTGTGTAGGGAAGGTGGTTGTTGTGAACCAGTCTTCTGGGTGAGAAGCAGCTGGGCCAGAGGAGAAGGCAATGGCGTCCTTGCAGAAGAGCTCTTAAACACTGATATGCTCTTATGTAATTAAAGCCTTTCCCTGCCTAGTGTGTCTTGCAAGGTGCGAATATTTCACAGGAAATAGAGCAGCTATCACAACAGACGTGGGGTTTGAGGGGTTTTGTTCCTCACCCAGTACTGGCCTCATTAAATGAGAGCACAAGTTTTATGGGGAGGAGCTGGGGTATTTAGCCTGGAGAAGAGGAGGCTCAGGGGGACCTTACTGTTCTGTACAGGTCCCTGAAAGGAGGCTGTAGCCAGGTGGGGGGTTCACCTTTTCCTGGTTAACAAGCAGGAAACAAGAGGAAATGCCCTCAAACTACGCCAGGGGATGTTTAGATTGATTACTAGGAAAAATTTCTTCACTAAAAGGGTGGGCAGTCATTGGAACAGACTTCCCTGGAAGTGTTAAAAAAAAAGTGTAGATGTGCTTAGGCTTAGTGGCAGACCTTGCAGTGCTGGGTTGGACTCCACAATCTTAGAGGTCTTTTCCAACCTTAATGACTGTGAGCTGCAGTTAAAGCAGCATGGGCTGAAGCCCTCACTTTTGACTTAGGCCATCCAGATGTTTGCTGTTACAGTCTTCTTAGGCTCTGATTTCCTGAGGTTGCTTTAAATGCTGTGATTTTAATTTAGCTTGCTTCTGTATAGCTGTATCTATATTAGTAAACTAAACAGGGCCAAGGCACAGACTCAAGTGTACTTGTGCATTTGGGTGATGTTCATATGCTCGTGGGCTGGGATTTGGATGAGGGCTTTCCCTAAATCATGCCCAGCTGTGAGCACATCTGTGGAAACAAGCTGTACAGAAATGCATCGTGGAGGGGAGTTTGGGCAACTGGACTGGCAGCTACAGTGTACCAGAGAATTGGCACTGACCTGCTAAATGCATCTTACTAGTGTGATATATTTATTAAAGTCAAGAGCGATTTTGATGTTCTTTTTAGGAGGTTTTTATTGATGCCTGGAGCTCACAAGTGTGTGTATGTACATACAGGTGTATGATATGAGATGGCAGAGCTGTTCCTGCCCCATGTGGGAATGCTGTGGTGGGGAGCAGGTTTGCTTTCCACCCTGCTGGGAGAAGTGGGAAGAGTTGTACATGCATGCTCACATCCCATACCATGCTTTGATAGCCTGGTGGTTGTAGCTGCCTCCTGGGGCTGATTTCAGATTTCAGGTGGAATTTCAGGTCTCAGGCAGGGGAGAGGTTTGAAGCACAGATGTCTATGTTTAAGGGAAGTGCTTTAACCACTGAGGCATTGAAGGGAAAGGGAACAATGTTTTCTAACTGCTTAAGGAGGAAAGGCAAAAAAGCTGCACTTTTTGTTGCTCTCGGCAGAGGGGAAGGGAGATGAAACAGAGCAAATTCCAGCAGGGAGATCACTCCTGGGAAATGGAAGTGAGGGTTTTACCCACC
Source organism: Nicator chloris (assembly GCA_013400495.1). Classification (NCBI taxonomy): domain Eukaryota; kingdom Metazoa; phylum Chordata; class Aves; order Passeriformes; family Pycnonotidae; genus Nicator; species Nicator chloris. Next base: position 106,640 of record WAAE01018803.1, read on the forward strand.
TTCAGAGGGCCAGGTTTTATGATTTATTCCTCTCAATAGTATTTCCTGAGCTTATGCTAGTCTGCTGATCACCCAGTATCCCATGTTGTGCAAGCCCTGCCCTGGTGTGCCTCACATGGTGCCTGATGGTGCCTGATGGGGAGTGGAGCACTGCTGTGCCACAGGTTCCTCACTGCTGCTCACTTTCTGCAAACGCTGAATCATCTTCTGTGATCTAATCTGTTTTAATAGCTAAGAGTATTAAGTTTCATTCTCATACTGTTTAAAAGTGGTGTATAACTACAGATCAGTGTTGTTTTTATTTTTTAAAAACATACTGTTCCTGATGTTTGTGTTAATTCCTCCTTAATGGTCTTGAATTCCAGTACTCTGAGCTGTTTCTGTTACTTGGTCAAAACCCATTCTGGTGCTTCAGGGATGCTTTTAAAAATACTGGTGGGTTTTCACCCCCTTTTCTGGTATCGTATTAATTTCTGACAGAGTTCCAAGAAATACAGCCTTAAGTTGACAAAATTAACTTTTCTTGATCCCAGAGATTAAATGTGGCTGTAAATTTTTAAGCAGAACCAGTTGCTGCAATTCTCCATCAAAGAAAATCTTGTGGACTTGAACAAGTAAGACTTACAGAGAGCATTCTCCTGGGGAAGCTGATTAGTTAATACTTGAGTAATATATTTTTCTTTCCTCTCGCCCTGCATCTCCAGACCTGAAACAACAGAAATGATTCCTAGATCAAAAGACCGCTTGAGTCCCTTTCATCGGACAAATATCATAAATGGTAGGCTCCTAACTTTTCACTTGAGTAATGGCTCGGGCTTTCACGATTCCTTTAATAAATTTAAAGTAGGTCATAATACCCACCACTGCATCCTTAAACTGGTATAAATCTTGGTTTTCAGGGTTTTAATTACAGTGGCTGCTCCCATTAGGTGGTCTTGTTTCATGGCAGGATGCTAGACAGCTCTCTTGCTCTAAGTCATTTATGTGGACTGCGGGTATGTCTGTCAGACCATAATGAGCAATGAAAGAATGAAGAATGTTAATTTAACTGATGCTGCTTTTGCTGTTAACGTAAGTACCACCAGCTGCACCTCGTAAACATTTGCTGTTTGCTTGCCGGCGCTTTGCTGTTTAGCGAGGCCTCGCGTGATTGATAGAGGCAGAATCAGACTGATGGCTGGCGTGCCGCAACTTTTCTGAAGTGCTGCTTCTCTGAATGCCTTTTTGTTGCAAGAGACAGCTCCTACATTTTAATTGCTTTTCAAGCTACCAAGTGCTGCTCATGTCAAATGCAGATAATTGTTTTATGACACAGAGGTGCTATAAATTAAGGAGAGGTCAGCGTAGATAATGCGTGCATTACCTGCTGGAGGAGTGATGGTTGGGTGGAAGTGACACGTAGGAGATGCTCACTTCAGCGTGCGGGGGTTCTCAGTGCTCACACACAGCTTCTTAGACAATGGGCCCTGATAGGAAAAGACTGGTTGCAACAATGGCAGTGCTTGAAATCACTTTATAATTAGAGAAATTACTGAATAATGCTCAACTCCACAAATGGTTTTTTTTTTCTGACCCATTAAGCGTTCAGGTAAACATTCAGAATAAAGCTGCAGACCTCCGTTCACCTGTTGGTTGTGGTGTGCACTCAGCAAAAGCACATTTTGTTCCTCTCTGGTGGGTCATTAAGAGGGTGATGGACCCCGGGAATTTGGCACAGGCCACGTGTGCTCCAGTGCAACTCACCCAGAATCATCTTTCCTTCCTGCTCTTGCTTCACTGATTAAGGTGCTCCTGTACTTCTTGGCATGAAGGTGCTTCTTATTGAGGTCTTGTCCAGCTTCTTCTTTGCCTTGATATTTTCTTGAAGTGTTTTTCATCTGTAGCATAGTTCCTTTCTCTCTGTCCTGCTATACCCAGTTCTTTAAGATATGATTTACTACACCTCTGTTTTTTACGCCAAATGTATGTCAGGGTGAAATGGTCTAAATCAAAATGACTGCAGTCTTTAGGATTTAAATTATTTAGGGTTTAAACAAAGAAATACTCATAGAAGTAATTGATTTCTTTTTGTCCTGTATTGCATATAACTTATTTTCGTAATATACTCCGGTTAGTAATAATTGAAATGCTATGAATTGCAACTAAATACCTTAAATTTATACCATTCTTGGCTAATTATAATAATATGCTTTTATCTCTGCACACTATTAGGTTTTAAAACTTCATATTCTCAAAGTAACAACTAATGTACCTTTATTAAACTTTTAACAGATTAATCCATGGCAAGCCATACTTTCTTTTTTTTTTTTTTGTACAAGTACAATCAGTGAAACTCTGTTTTGAGTAGAGATGGGAGCGATGCAGAGCAAACTAGAACTGGTGGTTGTGACTCACAGGACTGGATGGTTATGGCACCAGACCACAGGCCAGGGTCTCATCCCTGCTTCTGGAATACTCCAGAGGGATGAGAACTGTAGTCACCATGGATAGAAACTCCTAAAACTTGCCAAAATTGCGTGTTGAATAACAGTGTCTTCCTTGGTTTAAAACCTAGCCCATAGCCTATGTGTTTCTAGGCTTTAGAGTTAAGTTTCATTGACTTCAGAGAATTATGTTTATGTAAACTTCCAGTGTCTGTGCACTGAGATGCTGTAGTGACATTTTAAAAAATGCTGGCATGTAGTTCTAGAGACCTAAACTGGTTATTATAGGGATTCATGCCTGTAAGGCTTTGATAGTAGTCTATAATATCTTTCCCACTTGGTTCCCTTTTTTCAGCCCATGACTGAGAAATTAACTTTCCTTGGTCTTGCATTCAGTGAATTGGTCCCAGTGAAGAAAATGCTTTCTGAGTAACAGCAGGCTGTGTTGAAACAAACAAAATAAAAATGTACTTCTGGACAGCTGAGGCTGAAAAAAACAGGCTTCTTGAGAAAGATTACTGAAGAGAAAGACAAATGCATTAACAGTTATAAAAGTAACTTGCTTTACTTTTTAATACACAAACGTGCTTGAGTTGACTTTAGATGTATAATTTCAAGTTGTTATCTTTTTGCTCATAATCTGAAGAGAATTCATTAATACAGAATAATAGAATGGTTTGTGTTGGTAGGGACTTTAAAGATCATCTAACATCCAATAAAATTTTCTTTAAACCTTAGTCTGTTTAAACCCTTATATTAAACCAAAGTTTTAATACTTTGTTTTTTAAATTAGATCTGAAATTATTACATTTTAATCTCATGTAACTGAGAAATATTTGTTTTAATACAATTTAGCAAGAATTTCATTATGCTTTGTTAAGGGAAAAAGATCATTTTACTGACTTGTAACAGTATTTCCACTTAGTGGACTGTTTAATATATAGCCACTAAAAGTAAAAGTATTTTTTGCATAACTCGGAGGATTGTTTTAATGGCCCTGACAAAAAAATTCCATTAAAATTTCATATCAGCTCCAAAGCAGGATGTTTCCATTTGCTTTTCTTTTCCCCCCACTCTTGACTATGTTGTGACCAAACTGAAGAAAAGACCATGTCGGTGTATTCAGGTCCTGTTGCCACTGTTCCAGTGTGTAACTTCAGCAGGAGACCTCTCCTCCCCCTCAGTGTGGATTCCTCACCCTCTTTGCTTTGGCCAGGACAAGCTTTGAGTGGATCAGGGGAAGCAAATCCAATTCCTCAGTCCATGTTGGCTCCCGGCAGCTTTTCCAATGCTGCTTTTGGCAGCAACCCTGAAAGCAACTGAAGACTTCAGCTGTAGTAGGAGGTGACAGTGGTTAATGTTGGTTCCTCTTGCCACAGAACCGATTTGAAACTCACACCTGAACACAGTTTGTGGAAGTGAAGAAGGGATAAGAGACCAAGTGAGCTATGGGTGTTCTTACCACCAGGTATTTCTTTGGTCTGGTTTCAGAGAGGTTGGTGCTGCAGTGGGTGTAATCTGGTATATTGCAGTGGTCTGTGATCTGGTATATTGCTAATCCCCATACAGACACACAAATATGTGCTGATATATACGTGTATATATATATTTTTTTCTCTTTTTTCTCCAAGAAGGAAAACCTTGGGTCAGTAAGTCTAATTAGGTTGTATTCACCTTGGTTTTGTAGGCTAAAGATGAGAAAATGAACAAGGAGCTAACTCCAGCCTTCCAGCTCTTTCTGCTAACCTATGGGGAGTCTGGATAAAGAGTAGTGTATCTGTCCACATGGAGGCCGTAAAGGTGGGATGAAATGGGTGAAACTCACAGCTTCAGTACTTCTTTAATGTTGGTAGCAACATTTCTTCCTCTCTGGCACTAGTCTAAGTTTTGTTTGAAATACATCTACTATGTGAAGAACAAGAGTGCTTCAGTGGATGAAATATTCCATGTTTAAAATTGAATGGGTGGAGAAAATTAACTTCTACTGAACAGAAAATAAAACCCCAATGACTTCTGATCTTCTATTAGAAATAGCTTCAGTCAAGTCAGGCTGCATTAAGCAATCAACAAGTAACACTTCTGTTTTCACCAACTTCACTTACCTCCTGCTAATTTTCATCAAGATTCCAGATAATACACTACTAACCATTATTTTCTCACCTAGTTTGCTCAGTACTGACAGATAATAGATGATCCTATTACAAATAGATTTGACACTGCATCCATGAAAATGTGAAAATTGGAGTCTCTCGTCATTATTTAAAATGTGTGCTCACTCACTCAAATGAGGTATAAGAGTCTACTTTGGAGATAAAGTAGTCCAGATTGCTGGAAAGGCTGCTCCAGTGTCACCCAGGTTAATGTAGATGTATTATGTATTTATATAGCCTATAGGAGGATAACTTTTTAGCAAGTGATTTGGACTGAATATGCACTTGATCAGGACTCGCATTAATAACCCATGGCCACACTGTTCTCCTGGTAAGAACTTACCCTTTCAATCACGAAGATTAAATCTGGGGCTGTCTGCAGCAGTTTGGGAGAACGAGTCCGAAGAAATGGGCAAGTCATACAAACAGGGATCTGTATAAACTGAGCTATAGATTAAGATCCTGCACTGTCCCTGATATTTTGATTAAAATGGCCATCTTTTCAGTCACAGTTCTGCAATCTGGAACAATCCTGTTGTCCTCTGAAGGTGATGGGTGCTTGCTCATGCTGCATCTCAGTGGAGGGCCTGGTGTTAAACTGTTAAGTTCTGTACTTGAGGTACCAGAGATAAACTGACTTCTTTCCATTAGGTTTGAGGTCATGTCCATGTTTCCAAAAGAATTGCAGTAATGTCATCAGGAGTTAGTAACTGATGGATTGACACACAAAGTGGGATTTGATGTGAAGGAGGGAAGAATTGGTTAGAAATGAGACAAGCATTTTCTCTCATATTGGTAACTGGATTTCCCTGCTTGATGGGTCATGAGAGACCAGCATATTTGAATTTCTTTGGAGAATAGAAAACATCCATGGATGGTCAGGAAATTCATTATTTTGCACATCTCTGAATTCTAGTTATTGCAGAAGCCCTGCAGCTCAGCAAAACAATTTTGATAGACTTTCTCCTTTAACAGTGTGTACCTCTAGGTTGGTGTTTGTGGAAGTGGTCTTGGACCAGAGAATTGTCTGGACTAGTCACGTGAAGGCAGAGAGTGTTTTGAGAGTCTCTGAATTATGTATATGACAAATGTGCACTGTAAGAGAGGACACTGAGTGAGGAGCATTTGGACGAAGGTGACAGTTGAGATGGAGAGCTTGCACCTGAAAAGTACATCACCAGAGAGCTGGAGCTGGGGAGAGAAGGCCTTTTTACTAATCCTGACATTGCTGTTAGGTCGTGAGTTAAGAAATGAGGATGTAAACAGCAGCATCCCTGCTGCTGGAGCATGATCATCGTATATTCTCTCTGTCATCAGCATATTCTCTATGTCAATAAATGGGAGTGTGGTGGTCTTATTCAAAGCCTTTGATGACAGGCTGCAGGACGCTGCCTGAGGCTATAAGACAAATAACAGTAGTCTTCTCCATGGGTGCTATCTGACTTGTAAAAATGAGTGCCTTCCTGCCTGTGTCAGTGCTGGTTTGTTAGACACAGGCAGGCTCTCTGCTGTCTCTGCAGCTGCTGAACTTGCACGTGTTTTAGTCAGAGCTGTAAACAGGAGCATCAAGGGAAGCACTGCACTTTGTCTCCAAAGATATGGCAAAGCATGAGGAGGATGGCAGTAATTCAGTGGTGGAAAATTACTTGTTGTAATGCCTCAATTCGAAGTAGTTGTGTGGAGACTATTGTCCAAACTTATTGAGGAAGCTTGCTAGTTGGGAGGTGCTGGAGGTTGCAGTGATGTGTTGCCCACTTAGCATGCAACTGAAAATATGTGATGGCCAGGATAATACAAATCCTCTAGGAAAATGATTTTTCTCCACTTATCTTGTATGTAGGCATCTGGATGACTGCAAGCAGTGCTGACTCTCCTTAGGGAAGGTTACTGCTCAGGCTACCCACTGCTGAAAGTTTCTTGGCACCATATGTAGAAAGCCTAAACCCTATGTTTTTATATAACCTAATTCTTAAATTAAATCTAGCAGCTCAATTTTAACAGCATGATCTCCTCACGCAATTGAATGAATTCTGTGATGGTCATATGTGCTAAATTCAACAATTTGCATCAGGAGAACAAACTCTCACTGTGAAGGAATTCCTTCTTTCTCCAATTATTCTCGTGGAATCCAAAGTTTGATTGACTGCGCACCTCCCACACTTCCTCTTCTGTCTTTGCTTGCTTTCTTTTCTCTAAAGGGGATCTTTTGTAACTGATTTGTTTGTTCTGCTGTTTCTTTGAGGATGACAAATTAAGCCACAGTCTTTTAGTGTTGCCATTGGGAGGTGGAGAGAGGGGATTCAGGGCTCCGTTACTCTGGTGTGCTTCTGGCAGTCAGGTGTTTGGAAGTTTGGCTCATTCCTTTGGAAGAGTGGCCAAGATCTACGCGTCAGTGGTATGAGGGTTTGACTCTTGTCATTTAATAGTGAATTGGGATCTAATAAATGGGACAACTTGTAAAGGGTTGAGTAAGAAAATTATAATTAATGCCAGCCAACAGGAGCTTCTGGAAAATAGATCATGTCAAGCTAACCTGGTACCTATTAAGTGTTTTTAATGTGATAACAAGTTTAATATTTATGGCTTCTACAAGGCATTTCACTTAGTGGCACCATTTTGATTAAGAAACACTAACAGTATAGAAACACAGATATAATTTGATTTTGCAGTTGTGAGGGATGGGAACTGAGCTTGCCCAACTTCACCCACTTTGTTTTGCACCCTCTCATAAGCCAGTTGTCCTGGACTCCTTGTGAAGTCACTGGAGAGGAGAGAGGGCCGTTGCTCCACCCCAAGCTGACATTAGGGGAACTTGAGCTTGTAGGACAAAGCTCTTGTTGCCTGTGTCAACAATCTCTGTGTAGATGCGTAAGAGAACGTCAGGGAGGCTGCGCTGACCATACTGCAGACACTCCCAGAATGTTGTTTTCAGGTCTGTCTGCACCTTTAGGAGGTGGAGGAGATAGTGAGTGGATTAGATGTAGAGTAGAAGAGTGATGATGGTGGTTAAGGGTGGAAAAACACACCTTACAGCCACTGGGATTTCTTGCAGACATTCATTACCCTAATCCAAGAGAAAGAAAGAATTTATTAGCTTTTCTATTTGGGAAAGTTGAAGAAAGGAAGAGTCTTCAGTCTATTTAACAAAAATATAGCAATATTCGTTGTCTAGAAATTAAAGCCAAGAAAATTCAAAATAAATAGTAATTAAAAAAAAAAAATAGGCTTTGGCAACCAGAATAATTAATCACTAAAATCTTTTGCCAGGATCCAAAAGACATCACTAGAACTTTGGTAACTATGGCAGTTTGGGGTCTTTTTCTTCCTGGAAAAAGGAACAAATAAAATCATGTGCCTTGTAATGCGCAAGAGAATCAGTCTGAGGTCAAAAAAGGACTGCTATTATTATGCAGTCTGTTACTAGTATGTTGCTGCCTGTGAAGAGGATATGGTTTTCCCTGTTCTGGTTAGGCTCTCGGAGCCTTATTTGCATAGGGACGTTGCATTCCCCTGGCATATGGCAGTGTTAGTTCAGATCATAAGAGAAATGGTTGCTTTTGCCCTTTTGAGCATAGGCTGTTGTTTCCAAGCTATGGTACTGTGCTCTCCCCTTCCTTTTTGTAGCATCAGACCCAACAGAATGAGCTGTCATCATCCCTCATGTCTCTGGTACATCATGAACCAAGTGCAGTTCCTGCTTGGTTTCTTGGCATTGTGCAAGGCTTCAGAAAAGATGAGGAGGGACAAAAAGACTCTGAAGAGCCAAGTACTTTGCCACCATCCTGACTTTTTTTGCAGCAGCCTGATCCTATCCTGCTGCTCTGCAGCTTCCTAATAGCATTTTCCCCACACTACAAAAGGCATGATGTGGCTGCTCTTACATCACCTGCAGTTGGTTATGTTACCTGACTCCCCAGCAGTCTCTGACAGTCTTACTAGAAGAGTAGGGCTTTGTATTAAAAACCATCAGGAAATGGCAAACCAACAGGTTTTGTTCTGCTTCTACTGACTTTTGACAAATATCTGGAAAAGATGTTGAATTGCAGAAAGTCAGTTCATGAGGTCTTCTCAGTCTCAAATGTTTCAGAGCTTTGAATGTCAGTCTCTCCAGCTGCTTCAGTGAAGCATTGACATTGAGAAAATATGTTAGTCAAGCTGTCCTAAAACTTCAATCTTTTAATCTCAGTGCCTTCAAACTGTTTCAGAAGAAGGTATCTTTGCTGGTCTTTGCTTCAACAAAGAAATAAAAGATGCTTCAGCAAATGTACTTCCTTGCCTGCTACCTTTAAACTAAAAGTTTAGAGGGCTTTAAACTAAAGTTGCCAGTGGAGGGGAGCCTCAATCCATCCCACTCCTATCAGTTTGATGGTAGTGCCAGCAAGAGATGCCCAGAGCCTGGAGAGAGAATTGCAGGTGTGCAGGAGAGCACCTGAATCCAAGCCAGCTTCCTCAGGGGCCCAACTTAATGTCACTGTGCAGATGTGGCATGTGGAATAAATGAGAGGAGTTAGAGATGTGCATGCATGCGGGGCTGTGACCTTACTGGCCTTGTGGAGACATGCCAGAATGGTTCCTGTGACTGGAGTGGTGGAAGAAGTGGTAGAAGGATGTAGGCTCTTCATGAAGTGCAGGAGGTGGAAATGAGGAAGTGTTAGTGGCCAGCTGGAGTGCATGGAGTTCTGCCTGGGGATTGCTGAGAGGCTGACTGAGAGCTTATGGGACAGGATTAAAGGGAGGGCAGGGACAGGTGATTTTTCTGCCTTGGTCTTCAGTGACAGGTGTTCCAGCCCCACTGACTGAGTTGCAGAAGGCAAAGGCAGTGATTGGGAAAACTAAGAACCACATGCTGTAGGAGATGAGTTTGAGAATAGCTAAGGAAGCTGCAGGGGCATGGGTCCATGGGACCTGATGAAAACGTGTCTGTGGGTTCTTGGGGAACTGGTGGATGACATCTCTAAACCACTATCCATCATGTTTGATAAGTTGTGTCAGTATCATGAAGTTCCCACTGACTGGAAAAGAGGAACCATATGGCCCATTGAAAAAGGAAGACACAGGGAACTATAAACCAGTCAGTCTTATCTCAGTGCCTGCAAGGTCATGGAGCAGATTCTCCTGGAAACTATGCTGAGGCACATGGAAAATCACAAGATGACTGGTGACAGCCAGCATGACTTCGCTGGGGGCAAGTCATGCCTGACAAATCTGGTGACCTTCTAATGGTGGGGTTAAGGGCATTGGTGGATAAGGGAAGCACAACTGATGTAATCTACCTGGACTTGTGCAAAGCATTTGATGTTCCATGTGACATTTTTGCCTCTAAACTGTAGAGATATGAATTTGGTGGCTAGACCACTTAATGGATAAAAAATTGGCTGGTTGGTTGCACTCAGAGTTGGGGTCAATGTATCAATGTCCAAATGAGAGCAGTGATGAACTTCTTTCCTCAGGGGTCAGTTTTGGGACTGGCGCTGTTTCACATCTTTATTGGCAACGTGGACAGTGGGACTGGGGCACCCTCAGCAGGTTTGCTGGTGACATTGAGCTGTGTGGTGCAGGTGACACACTGGAGGGAAGGGATGCCATCCTGAGGGGCCTGGACAGGCTTGAGAGGTGGGACTGTGGGAACCTCATGAAGTTCAGTAAGGATCACAAGATCCTGCACCTGGATCAGGGCAATCCCAAGCACAAATACAAGCTGGGTGCAGAATCAATTGAGAGCAGCCCTGCAGAGAAGGAGTTGAGAGTGCGTGTGGTTGAGAGGCTGGACAGGACCCAACCATGTGCACTTGCAGAGTCACCAGGGATGATCTTCTTAGGGCCATGAAGATGATCAGATGGCTGGAGCAGCTCTGCTGTGAAGACAGACTGAGAGAATTGGGGTTGTTTAGCCTGGAGAAGAGAAGGTTCCAGGGAGACCTTGTAGGCCCCCTTTAGGCACTGGAAGGCAGCAATAAGAAAGCTGGAGAGGGACTTCCTACAAGGGCATGCAGTGATAGGACAATGGGGAATGGCTTTAAACTGGAAGAGCAGATTTGGATTAAGTTAGAAGGAAATTTTTTACCATGAGGGTAGTGAGGCACTGGCACAGGTTGGACAGAGAAGTTGTGGCTGTCCCATCGCTGCAAGTATTCAAAGGTTTGATGGTGCTCTGAGCAATCTGGTCTAGTGGAAGGTGTCCCTGCCTGTGGCAGGGATGTGCCAAGATGATACTTAAGATCCCTTCTACCCAAACAATTCTGTGGTTCTGTGACCTTCATCCAATCTCCAGCAAATCCAGTGGACTTCAGTGAATTGTGAAGTTGACTCTACTTTAAGGCAATTTACTTTTTCACTAGACTGTATGTATTTGTCTTTAAAGAACCCTCACTCTTAGGGCTAAGAATTTTTAACTGAACATTTATGATCCATTAGAGCTCTGTAGTTTTTGAATAAACAGTCTTTTCAGTGCTTTATTTTTGCACGGGAATATTTTACATACCTTTTTTGGAGCCCAGGCATATCAGCAGCTTTTCTTGAGCTTTTAATGGGAGTTAAATGAACTGGGAATGAGTTAGAAGTTTTCACTTGCATCCTAACAGTGATCTCATTTTGAGTCTAAACTACAGCATACCACAGAACTTAATGTCATCTGGATAAAACAATTCTATGTTTAACATGGTTTGGGGGAGGAATAGTGAATTACATGCTCTAAGGATGGGCTCCTAAAGTGTCTGTTTGCATTTCTTTCTGGAACTTAGTTCAGTTGGTTTGGTGTGTATGCTTTAACTTCATTTACAGCATCAACTAAAGGGCATTTAAAGAAAAAGCTGGGACTTGACAGACTGTTAATGCTGGCTGGCTGATCTATGTCTGTAAACTCATTGCTAACCTGTAATATCTGTACATCTTTTAGTGTTTTGAAAGCATTTTTTAAATAAAAAAGTGTCTGTAAATGATCTTGGCAAACTTTGTCATAATTGCTCATTGCGTTTGAGTTTGCAAAAATAGCTTTGTTTGTGATGTGGTATTTTTAATGGCATATTTCACTGTTTCCATTTAAACTTCGAAGTGACATCTTTGTTTTTCCTCTTTAAAGAGCAGCATAATCCAGATGTCTGTCAAAAGAGTTGTTGATGTAGCATTTTATGAGTAATCCTTATGTTTGAGGTTTTTGTTTTGTCAGAACTGTTTGCCAAGCTCTTATGAAGCTCCCCATGAATATTATTGATGTATATTTCCTTTTAAAGAAGTGATTATCCAGGCAGGAATACAAACTCAACAGCCAGTTCGAAGCCACAAATGTTTTCTCAAAAGTTACGTGATGTCACAGGAGGAGTTAATTTGTCAATGTAATGGAACAGGGGGAATACTGAGTAAATATTATTCTCCCCTTCCCTTTCCACTTATTAATCCTTTGAAACACAGGCCAGAATTTGAATTTGGGGGATTTCAACTATTGCACAGAGTGACCTTTGGGGTTACTGTGCATCTAAATCTTTGATGAAGAGATGTTCATAGTTCCCAGCCTATTTTCAGAGAGGCGAGTGGGATTGAGAGAAACTCAGTAAAACATACCAAGCAGCCTTAGGTATCTAGCAATTATCATTTCAAACCCAGAGCTGATGGTACAGTGATGTTCTCCTTTGTTGCTGCTAAAAAGTTTTCTATAAATATTTGAATGTTATGCATGTGGAGACATCCTTCTCTAGTCATTTTTTTTCTCAGGTAGTTCCTTAGTTTAGGTGGCTGTGGCTTAAATTCTTTGGACCTTAGTGAGGACTGGCAGCATTGCCAGGCTTTTCCCAAGCATTTCAGAATCCTTATGGCTTGCAAATGCCCTGGGATCTGCAGACCTCACAGCATTTTAGCTTGCAAATTAGTAGTTGGCTGGTTGTCAGTTGGGGAAAAGAGAGAGCTGTAAATTCTGTAATGAATAATATATTAGGGTAAACATAACAATAGTATTCCGCAGACATCGTGGTGCAGAGTAGTCACTCCTTTCCATCACATCATGTGGGACTGTGAAAATAGATGCATCTTTCGTTTCCAATCCTGTGTTTTATTTTTTCTATCCCAGCCTGCAACTCTTGGCTGCTGCTCTACCGAACTTCGGAGCCTGTGGAGCTTCTTGTGGGATCTGTAATTACTCCCTTCTCAGACCACTTGCTTGGCTTCTGGCAACAGTAGGACAACAGGTCACACCAGGCATTATAGAGCTTTTCATGCTAAACATGCTAAAGATTCCAGATAAAGATAGCAGGAGACATTTGTTCCCAGCCTGGCAGCACTGAGACCTTCGGTGTGTCGGTCTGTACCTACCTCCCTTGTCCATACAACTTCCCAGCCGTGCTGAGCTCAGCTGTTTGCAGTGCCTGATTTGATTTGGCAAATACACTGCCTATAGCACCCTTCTGCCTGTAAAACTTCCATTTAGCCTGCTAGCAAGTGTTCATTAGTTCATGTTGGAGTCAGTTTTTTCCCTCCTCCCTCTGATTTGCTTTCCTTTGCTTTGTTTATTTGCAAAGAGAGGGTGTTCCATGTCTGCTATTTCATTCCTGTTCTTCAGCCCCTGCCCCAGGCTGTGGTAACTGGCTTAGGAGAGATTGTTTGCAGGGCAGAGCATCTTGTAAAGGGCATTTTAAAAGCACTTCATGCTTCAGAGTTGATTTATAGCTTGTCTGCACAGGCAGGCTTTCATAGAATATTTTTGTGTTAAACTTTTTCTGGGTAATTAACCTACAATAACTATGTCCACATCCTTGGCTTCATCCTTCTTCTTGTCCAAATACTTTTTTCAAGCACGGGTTGAGACATGGGAGGGGGTTGCATGGAGCATTGCATCCTCACTGGAGTCCATGTTGTGCAGCTCTGCTGTTAAGTGATCTCTTACTCAGGGAAGCTCTCGAACAATGAGTCCCTCATTGCAGTGCTGAGTTGTCAAATGTTCCTGCTGCCTGCTCCTTGCCTTTCTTCAGATCTGCTATATGGCTTTTGCATACTTCGTCTGTGACAGAGAAGCTCTGAAATAGTGTATTGCTGCATAAGAAGATTGTGATTTTGGCTTGACGTAGTATGAAATCATTGTCTCTCTCGTCCTCTCTTGACTTTTGGAAGCTGCTTTTCCAGCTTCCTGCTTAAAGCTGAGCTTTCTGCTAACTGCTTGTGCTGTCACCATATCTCATTCTTTGCTGGTGCAGCTGAACTCTTCTTTGGCAAACCCGGAACTGTATAGGGGAGCCCAGCTGATACAGCTCCTCTTTCCAAAAGATCCAGACCTGCTTCTCACTGACCAGGTCTTTCATGCCAAAGGCACTTCTGATTGTTCACCCCTTCATGAAGATACTCATGTTGATGAGAGGTGAGCTGACACCAACTTTTCATACCATTGCCTGCAGCTGATTTAACCTGAAGAAAGAGCTCTCTCCTTCAGGAAGGAAGAGATGCAGTATCTAAAGTAGATGGCTTTAGACCCAGTTGCTTCAAGTCACTTAATTTAGAAGCATAGGCATGGGGCAGAATCCTTAACCTGTCCATTTTACAGTAGTTAGGCTCCCAAAGGAGAGATGAGGCTGCTGCTGTAGGCTCCTGTAAGGCACCTTCAACTTCATGAGACTTAATACAGGGAATGCAGGTTTTACCTCTGTGCAGGGTAGTGCACTATGATGACAGACAACCTGGGTTTGCTGTTGAAAGCTCCTTGCTGTGTTTCTGCCTGTCCTAGGGTGCCTTTATGA
>WAAE01018804.1:0-31774 GCA_013400495.1 Nicator chloris
CAATGAATGAGGCAATATTTTTTCCTACATTAGCACTGATTGTCTATATTGAGACAAGAGGTTCAGGCTCTAAATATCTTAGACATTGCATCACTTAGTTTTGGAATGGTTGTGCAACTACAATGGCAAAGACCCACTATGAAAACTGTGATGCACCAGTAAATCACGGTTCCACTGACATTCAGACTCCTATTCTATCTTTGAAAGCCTGGTCCAGAGATGCCTTCAATGGTATTTATTTAACTGAATATAGACATTTATGTGTGAGCAAGATTGCCTATGTTCTCTTTATAATGGAGAAAAATACATAGTTTCAGAGTTGGATCATCTTATTCTCAAGTAAATGTCTAGCACAGGTTGGATGATTTGTGTCCTGAAATTGTCTGTTCCTTTTTAACACAACGTAGAGTGAACTCTAACACAAGTATCTGCGTGATAAATGTTTAAGTTTAGGTGAGGGCAATCTATTTCTTACTGATACTCAGATGGAAGAGAACTGGTTTTGCTTTGCTGGTTTTGATATAACAATTATTGAAGAGTTCTTTTTCATTCAAACAACTGCTGATATAAATTGTTTGCACATCTTCAGGAGATATGAAGTCAGGGAAAATCTGACTCATAATAAAAGGGGCTGATAGAAGTGATGTGTCTTTAGCACATATTCATACAACAAATAAAGAAATAAGTGTTTGCATTGTAATAGAGGCTTATTAAATAAGGCATAAAAATGAGAATGAAAAGTGGCATTACCAACATAGAGGAAAATGTGTGATGAGAAAACTTACTCTGTCTAGACTTATCCAAATCCCCTTGGCCACAACACTAAGTATAGAGATCAGGTGAACAATATGTATCTGAAGATAGAATTAAGCAGGGGCAGGCAAAAATTCTCCAAGCAGAAATATTTTTGAAATTGAATAAAAAGTATGTTTCTGTGGGTCAGAATTAGATGCTTGCATGTCTGCTAATGTTCAATTTGAAAAAGAACCAGTAATTTGCATTTTTTTCTGGCTCAGGAATGAATAAGTGAAACTGACAGTTAAAAGAGAAGTTTGCTTCCTGGTTTTTTGCTTCTTGAGAATGCTGGAAAACTGAAATCAGCAAAATAATTAATCTGAAATCAGACTGATAAAATCATTACAACTATATTATTGAGCATCTAGTTTGGACTGAAAGAATCTTTATTTTATAACATTTCAGGTAGATTTTGTATTTCAAAGAGAACCCTGAAATTTTATTACCTGTGGATAGTTTCCATTCTTACTTTGCTATCTAGCTTACATCTTCATTTGATGATGCTCTTTTTTTTTAATTAAAGATGACAAAACTCTTGCCTTCTAATTCATGACAATAGTTTGAACAAAATTAAAAACGGATATAAAGTTTGGGTTTTCTTGCCTGTGATTACGTGCCAGAATGCTATAAGCCAAATTGATGAATACGTCAAATGCCAGGGTAACGTGATCATCAATCAATCCACAGATTACTAACACACTTAAATTAATTACTCATGTGCATTATAAATGCACAATAATGAGCATTGAAATAAGCAACAAGCAGATCCAAGTACACCTTGGACAACAGCAATGGTCTTGATCAAAGGTGTTTTCCTCTCTTCCCTAGATTTATATGGTTCCTCACAGCTGAAGGTAGGGGGCCACACTGAATTTTTGTTGTTAGTAAGTATTACGTACAAAACAAGTATACATCCTGCTTTTCTTAAGCCTTAATGACACCTCTGTAATGACATGAGAATACCTCTTTATTTGAGCAGGTGTACATATTTAATTCCTGGAAGAGGTCACAGCAGCTCAGCAACCTGCTGTCACAGCAGTCCAGCTGCTTAACCAAGTCAGAATGTATTGCTGTGGCAAGGCAGAGAAGGATTTAAGTTTTCAGAGGAGAAGAGGAAAGCTGAGCCCAGCCTCATTAGACTTTATCTCAAACAGGAAGCAAAGAAATAAAGAGACTTCATGAAAGGACAGTTTAGGTATCCTAGGGAAAAAACTTCTCATGAGAAAAATTAAATTTGGAGATTTATACTTTTTATCTTTTGCTTTTAGCAAAGCTGGCAGTGGTTCTAACAATACCAAAGGCTTAAGATTACGCTCTATACAAAAGAAGGACACGAGTTTAATTTTTAGTCTGTAATAAAAAGTACCAGGCTCTATGGTGTCTTTGACAACAAAGATAGGAGTGTCACTTTGCACTTTCAAAACAGCTTGCCATTTTCAACAGCAGAACATATTTTATCCCAAAGTACATTCTCCTAGAAATGAATATGGCATTTTGCTAAAGTATCATACTGAACAGCTCATCTATGATTGATATACTTTTTATTATTTTTAATATTATTAAAATATTTTCCTTAGAGGAACATTTTGTGTTTTTACCTCTGTAATTTTTGGCTCCAGTCTGCACTCCTTAATCACTAGTACAAGACATTATGATTTGACATGAACAAAATGAAAAGCAGAGTTATGCACAAAGCTGAGAATAAATGCTAAAACGTACTGCCAGTCCACAGATTGGATATGAATTGTGTCTTTTCAGAGCTTTGTATTTCAAAGCCTTATTAAAAAAAAAGCAATTCAGAGACCTTGCTGAGTGCAGATCACATTTTAGATACCTAACCTAAAAGAGGACTTAAAGGTCATCAAGCCTGATTACATTCTGTTCAATACAATAAAGTGCAGCCATGTGTAAATTCTTATTGAGCAAATTATGAGTGATTCACAGCAGATTTTTCATTAGAACGTAATGTCTCCTTTGCTGTAAAGTCAACATTATGATCTACAGCTACTTCTTAGAGATATTTCTATTAAACTAAACAGGAGGAAAGATGCTTTTATTTGTACCATTTTTATCTGCATGCAGTATATCCAATAACAAAGTTACATTCAAAACTGCCTATCCCTCTCCCATTTCAAAGCTCTCAATCACAAATTTAACAGAAGGAGTTGTTTCTCACAATAACTAAAAACTTTGCTATTATCCCTAGTATTTGTTTTGTCAAGGTAGGATTATCGTAAATAAATACAAATTCTTATAACTTACTGAAGCACTACTTTCTGTCAATCTGCATCCATGTTTTTCACTCTGTGATCATCACAGCCCTCTATTTACTTCTTAAAGGTTACAGAAAAAAAAATCCTTGCCTGCTCTTTAGAAGATAGCCACTTCAAAGAGTCTTTTGAAAATGAACAGCCTTTAACAATGTTTGATACTAAGCCAGAAAAGGGCATGGACTAAGTAACAAAGAGGGAATGCTTAAGTTAGCACTGTGAGAAATAAATGCCAAAAATTCAGTTTATCACCCAAATGAAATTCTCTTTTCCCCAAATAACTCTCTGCTCCACACCCTTCAGTGCTGATAGCCACAAAAATTCATATTTGCAACCCTGTTCTCAACATATCAACTACTTCTCGTTTCAGTACTCAGACATTGTACTGTTCGGGGTCAGATGGGGACTGGAGCTTATGACGAGCTTCTGGATCTGGCTTTTGGCATTGAAAGTGTCTGGATGTTTGGTTTACAGATCTGAGTGAGCAAGCTATGCTTCTCCTCAGAAGAAAGAGAGCAGATGCTGCACCCAGTCATCTTCTGTTGGTTTAGCAGCAGGCAAGAACATAACACCATGTTTCTATATTTGAGTGTGACTTAGATTAGAAAAAAATTAAAAGCTTAAAAAAAAATTAAAGAAAAAGAAGAAAAAAGCTTATTTCTTTTTTTGTTCTCATAAGACTGCCATTAACAGAAGAGGGAAAATTATTAAAGATCATTACTGTGTAACTATCAAGAAAACAAGCTTTTAAAGAAAATAAGGCAGTATTAGAGAATGAAATGCTTTTGGGATAGCTTTATGCTGTAACTTAAATAGATTGTAAATATTTACCTCAGGAGCAACATAAATCCAAATTATTTATTTAAAAAAAAAAGTATAAGTAATTTCCATAAATAATCTCATACAAGACAGCTAACTAGAGGCTATAATTAGAAATTACAAAATAAAGTATTTCAAGGGTTTCAGGAGATAATTTTGTCTTTTGTGTGCATGCTGGAGGGAAGCATGACAGTAACAAACTACGTCTAAGAACACTTCTGTCACACATTATCATACTAAAGGAGAATGTGAGCTGACTAAAGTGAGAATGCCAAGTGGAATATTTCCAGATATTTCTGGTTCTGCTATAGGGCAACGGACAGGATTATAAGAACTGTAAAATCTTCTAATTTGTACAGCTAACTATACAGCTAATGTCTTCTCTGGTACTTTGAAAATTTTTAAATCTAAACCAAATTTTATAAGCCCTGACTTTCAGGGTTGCTTTATACTACAGAACAAGCTAATTATAAGTAGTTATTCAATATTAATTGTGATCACCCAGCTATAGAAAATATACTTTAGATACTGAACATTAAGAGTTTACATAATATTTACTTATCTTAAGAAAAAGGGATCTTATCTTGTGGATGGTAAATCAGTGGGTGAGTGGATAATCTGCAAAAGTCTATCCCATTTTCTATGTTTTGATTACCTAACTAGAAACTTTATTGTAATCCGCTCCCCTCTCCCACAATAAAATTCCTAAAAACTATAAGTAATATTAACTACTATGAAGAAATTGAAGGAATTTTATCAGCTCATGTTTCCTCTAAGTTACTTGAGTGGAAGAAAAATAGTCCATCTGTCAAGAATTATTACGATTAGAACTGTCCTGTGAGTAATGTGGAATAAAGCCATTTCTCAGTAAGTGTGCCCTGCAAATGGCCCTGATTCAGCAAGGTATTCAACAGAATGCTTGAAATTTACATATAGTGCCATTGGCCTGGGCAGCTGTATGGTGAAAATTGAATAATATTTAAAATGGATATACTTAAAGGAAAAGAATCAAACCTCTGTCTGTGGTTGTATTTCCCCAGTCTGATTCTAATTCAACTTCTGACTAAAGTCTAAGCTCAATAGAAAGTAATGCACAATGTAGAATCTTGGTTTCTGGAAATAAGTAAATAGTATTTCATAAACTTCTGTTTCATGAAATTGAAATGTCAATTTTCAATGAGCCTTTTTGTAATGTATTCCAAAATTATGCTGCTAAAAATCCACTTATCTAGTTTTTTCTAATGAAAAAAGAATCAGACAAATAAAAAAGCAAACAGATCTAAATGATGAAGTTAATATAGTCTTGAGAATAAGGTTTGTGATCATAATATCAGCTTTCTCTCTCCTGCACTGCCAGCCTCCTTGTTACTTAATAAAAGTTTCTGGTTTAGTTCTCCAGGGGCATTTATAATATCTAAAATTGATCTCTAACTCCATAGTTTTAAAAATAATAAACAGAAAATCACTGACAATAATTGGCTCTGTCAACTACTAATATATTAATGTTAATGTAAGTCATTCTTTATGTAACCAGTGTATCCTTAAAAGCCCTTACCCAGCAACTCAAACACAAGGTTAACTTTCAAACATGAAAACATTCCCCATTGAAATAATGAGCTTTGCTGCACCTAGCTTGAGCCAATTATGCTTCATGTGTCTTATTCAGCTCCCTGAACTTACACAGCTGCTGTGTATTTTAAGGTATCACTGAAGTCAGAAACACACATGGCAAACTTTGTGATGGACCCTAACATCCCCAGCATTGTGCTGTCAGGAATGTCTCTGAACCCGAGAAGTATGCTAGCTCCGTGAAGGTAATGAGAAGTCCATGTAGCTTAAATGTGAGATGACTTTCTGATGTATTTAACAAAGCAAAGAGAATTTCCAGAAAAACAATGAGTTATGATGCGTTATAAAGCAGTGACAACAGTGAACAGTATCTGATCTGCAATGAGCTGGAATATCTTGTCAAAAGATCAAACTCTGACCCAAGAAATTTATTCAAATTTGCACAGTCTACTGTTTCTGGTTTTCTCTCCCATTAAACTATTTTGCTATTGTTTATAACAATTTGTCTCAGAAAGCTTTCATTAATTTTTTAATATTTATGTTTTCTATGGATAACAACTGGGAGTCATAGCAGAGGCTATTCAAAAATAGATTCTATTTTTAGGTTTGTTTTCCCTGTAATTGCATTGTAATAGCTTTCTACTTGGCCATGGGACTAATTAAAATACAGCTGAGGTATTCCATAACGTAGAAACTTCCACCTAAACAGTATTTTAGTGGAAATATTTGTGTAGGTTCTCAGATATTGTAGAAAACAAAGAGGTATTTAAATGAAGTAACTGTCTAAAACAAGCATCTTGATAATTAATACTGCTGATATCTTGGGTAAGAAACATTTAATGGAGACAGCTTGAAATTCGTCACCACAATCAGTGTTATTTGCTTACTACATAGATGAAACGTGTTTTCAAAAATGGTTCTGTGTGTCCATACATTTGTATTTTTCCCTTATAAATCACAGGGATTACTTCCTATTGACTTCCTTCTTTCTGAAATAAAAGCATAGGGTGGCAGAGGGATCAAACGAATTACAGTTTTATGCAACTGCGCCTCTCCATAAAAAGTTGTCAAATTCAAAGCTGCCTATAAAATATCTACACACTACCAGCCCACGACCACAACATTTCCTTGGTGTCCTAAAAACAAACTGAAGACGTGCAGTTAAAAAATAAAGAATTAAAAAAGAAAAAGCCACAACAATATTGTTACACAGGGTCTGGAAATCAGTTTAACTCCAAGCACATTTGTGGGTTTTATCACAGGCAAATGAGAGGATTTTATTGTAATAGAAAGCAACTGCAGACATTTTTTAACTAGCTGTGGCTTTTTCCATTACTTCTGAAGAGGAGGAAAACCTCAAACCCAACAATTTGAGCCAAATTACATGTCTAGGTACTAAAGTATCCTTCTGGGCCCTTGCAGAAATTCTGAAATCATTGCATAATAAACCCCAACACATTGCAAGGAGAACTATAATTCCATCCTCATAACCCCTTGAAAATGCCCACAAAATTACAGAAATGATAAAGTAGGAAGCAACCTTTAGAGATCATCTAGAACAAGCACCCTGCTCTAAGTAGGATCAGCTGGAGCCTTTTGCCCAAGCCTGTGTCCAGGTGAGTTTGGAATATCTCCAAGCACGGAGACTCCACCATCCCTTTGGACAACCTGTTTCAAGGTATGCCCAAGCCTCTTCTGCTTTCACTGAACACCATTGGGAAGACAATGTCTCGGTCTCCTGCATGTCCTCCCATTAGGTGTTTACACAATTACTTAGATGTTAAGCACTAAAATTAAAATCAGTTTTATAATGGTGTTTTCATATTAATCTCTGAGTTCTTAACACTCTTCTTTTTTACTATTACTTCACTCCCTTCTCATAATAATTTTTTACAGTGTCCTCCTTTTCTGACAGTTTGCTATTTGCTTCTCTGCCTCACTGCCTACACTTCTTCTCCATTTCCTTGCCCGACAGCCTTTATTCAATAGCCTATTAGTTTCTCACACCAGCCCTTATTTCTTTTCTTTGCCTTCTGTCTTGGATGGTCCTGTACCAACTTTCCTTGCCATTGTTCTCTTCTCACTTTCTTACTCTCCCCTCCACTCCCAAATTTCACTTACTGCTTTCCTTTTTTCTCCCTCAAACAAGACCATTACCTTTCACAGTTCTACCAGCTCCCATCAATCCTTTTTAGGGACAGAAGAGAGAAACTGCATGTCAGAAACCTTTCTGTGTAATGAGCTCTGTCATGATTAAGACTCACTTGCTGGATAAAGCAAAGCAAATCTATAAAATACCACATGCTTATCTCCTGCAGAAATAGAGGGTTTCTCCTCAAAAGAGGATATGTGATGGTTTACTGGCAGGTGAGCAGCCTGGGGTACAGGGGCTGCTTGGTGGTGGCAGCAGAGCAGCATGAGTGTGGCAGCTGGCTCATTATGCTGCAAAGAACTTGGCTGGTTTTCATTTCCCTTTCTGCATTTTATCAGAAGATGAGTTGGAGTCCGTGGAATAGGATGTAGATGATCCTTGGTGATATTTTTTTGCTATTCCTTCAAGTGAAGAGAAGAAAGAGTTTGTTACAATGGCTAGATCATGATGCTTGTCCTAGAAGCTGCCTTCATCATTTAAGGTCTAGCCAAGGAGTTCTGAAAGAAAAGGCTTAGGGACATCCAGATGACACAGGTTAAATCTCACATAACCCTTCAGGAAACTATTATGATAAATAGCTGAAGAATTACAGAGTAAATTACATACAAAGATAATGACCCTATAAACAATTTCTTAACTTACATAATGATGTGCTTTATGACGTCCAAATAATTGCTTTGTATGTGGTACAACAAATATAACAAAACCATTTATTACATGGAAAAATTATGGAAATGTATGTTACTCGGAAACATTTTACATCAACTTTTTCTGAACTAATATTCACTTTTAACATGTGAATTTTCATCAGGAATGTCTCAGCTCATTATACTTCTAAGGTAAAGTGTGTTCCATGCAATTTGCTACAGGAAGCACCTTTCAGATAAAATATTAAAAGCTACTAATGATCAGGAGCACTGAGAACCAGAAATTCCAATAAACCTAAAAAGAATTGTACTTGCTCAGCACCTTTAAATAGATGAGTTGGTCCAGTTTTGTGTTAGTGTGCACACCAAGGCAACACTGCATAATTTGCGTGTACATAATTATTATCTTAAGCCTTTATAATGTCACTCATGGGAGTGACTTTAGAAGTCAGTGTTGTGACTTCTAAGTCACTCCACAGTTATGTGGAGACAGAAGCATTTGGAGCATCCTTCATGCCTTAAGTTTTATGATTAACACTTTAAAAAGCCCCCCAAAACAATGAAGTGCAGTTGCACCAGTTCCTCTGTTTCAGTGCTCCTCTGGCCCCACTGTAGAGTTTCATGCACCTTTTCTCTGTCGGCTGGCAGCTCTCTGACCTATGAATCAGGCACTTCTATAAGGTGACAAAACTCATACCTGAAAGTCCTGTACACTAAAGGCTCTTGATTTCTCTTCAGTTTAACTATCTGCAAAACATACAGGATAACAATTTCTGTTCCACAGCATGAGCACCATTTGAATTAAGTACTGAGCAATGATTTAAAAAAAAACCCCAAAAATCAACATATCAGGGAACCTATTTGAGATATTTGAAATTAAGATGCAAAGGTCACTGCAACAAATAAAAAATACAAGAAAATTAATGAAAAAATACAAAAAATCATGTTCAATTTCTGCATTCTTTTCTTGTCAAGAGAGAAAGAGATAGAAAAACTTATGAACAGAAAAAGAAAGCAAATGCAGTATTTCACATCAAATTTTAGTACATACATGCAAAAGGTAGTTGTGGTAGTGTCTTTGGATGGCAAAAATCATCCTTTAACCTTGCAAATCTTAAAAGATTTTCCTAGGAGCTGGTAAGTTCATCTTAAAGAAAGACTCTCTCCATACTGGCATTTCCAAAATACAGTATTTTTTTAAATGTTTGTAACAAAAAGTGAGTTCAGAGAGTGAGTTAGTCTAAAATTGTGAAAGAGCTCTAATTGTTTATTTTTTTAATTAAAAAAAAAAAATCTCTGTATAAGCACATACAGTTTTTTACTTATGAGCAAGTTCTTACTCTGTAACTTAACATAACCTATTCCTGATCCTGTTTTTCATCTATGGGGTGTGGGGGAAATGTCTCAGTTTAGACATGATCAACAGAAATAAAACATATTCTTAAACTATGACATTTCTGAACAAATAGGAAACAGAAACTTCTCAATAAAGTATCCTGGTTCATTTAACGATATAATTCATACTCTGTTTTTTAGCAAAATATTGCTGTTTTAAATAAGATCTCTTGTTCTTCAATTTTGTATCTATTTTTTTTTTTTGAGTTCATGCTCTTTCAAGGGAGTATGAAATATATGAACTATGTGCAGCTCCCCAAATTCATCATTAAACAATTTAGTAAAGTACGCTGATGCATAATTCCAACCCATTTTCTGTAAAAACCTCCGTGGATTTGGGCATGATTAAAGTGATGCCATCGCCTTCCTGACTGGGGCATATAACCTGCAATGCTCTGAATAGAAGCTTCTCCTCACAGACAATCCCTGAACTGTCCCCACGGGAGTACAGCAAGCACACTGACTGTCCAAACAGCACAGAACACACTCCCCAAGGTGTGTGACATCAGTGTAAATCAAGCACCTTTCCATGCTGCTCCCTATGGATTGACACAAACGTTCCCACTGACTTGAGCGGGCTTTGGATCAGATGCTAAATATTCCCGCATCTTCTTTTTCAAGTTGCTACAGCAGTGAGGATGTAGATAGGGACAATTGTCTTCTTTCTTCTAGGCTGAAGCCCCAGGACTGCAGGCACAGCTCTTGGGTCATTGGCATGCACCCACAGTCCACAGATTCTCCCTCAGTGCTGCTGTGGGAGTGGGCAGAGGCTGGGGCAGGGAGGGAAGAAAATCTGCATTTGATCCTCAGCCTTTAAGGAGCACCTGTCAGGATTTTGTTCCCCTTAGAAATGCAGTACAAAGACTTCTCAGGGCTGGAGCTGAAAGTGAATAGCTGTAGAGTTTTGACCAGTTACTCAAGGCATGCTTATGCAAGACTCGCTTCTAAAAATGCCACATACCCATTGTTATGAGAGAAAATATTATGGAGGATATTTTGTGTGACTTCAAAAAATGGGGAAAAAATCTACACAAGTGACAGTACAAAAAATTAACTGTCTCTCCTGACGGAATTTTTGGTGATGAAAAAAGGACAGTGAATGAGAAAAGTAGGGAATGACAGCGAGATGGAGTAAAATAGAGGTTTATTATTTCTCCCACTTATCTGCAGCACAGCTAAGTCAGCCCCTTGTTGACTCTGGCAGATTTATACAAATGGTGCTTTTTAAGCATATCAACTGTCCTTGAGTGGTGCCTCCAGTTCATAAGACATATATTTTACTATAACATCGAGCATTAGTTTCTTGTTGTCCCAACTTTCCGTCTCCCACACTGCTGTGGAGCAAAGGGCATGTTTTACTGACCTTTTACATCAGTAGCTTTCTCTTTGGGGGATTGAAATTGATGTTTCAGAGGATTGTCCTTGCTTTGTTATTTAAGAGTAAGAAGTGCTATGACTATAGAAGATGCTGAGGTTACAATTTGCTACATATGGCAATATGTAGCAATGTCATGACAATGTGAACAAAGTCAATGTGAACAAAGCCTTGCAAGGTGGTTCTCCCACCACTGATTTGCCATTTTATTTTTCAAAACTGTAACCTTATCAATCAGCCACTTGCTTCTGTACTATGTTGTTATTTTGCAGTGAGAGGTAGCAGAAATGCAGGTAAATTTGTATCTGAGATAAAATATTTACTGGCAGTTAAGACTAAGAGGAAGTACCATGAATACTTCATACCTAAGAATAAAGATGTTAAAAAGATGCTACAGCTATCCCAAACTATATTTTATGGACAGGTGAATTTTAGAATTCTACAGTTGCATCTAAAATTTCACTTTGGCTTTTCCAATCTAAAATGACACACCCTATTATTGCGGTCTTAAATCGTCACAAAATCACACCATGAGTGTTACAGCATGCTCATCTCCATGGACCCAGTTCTATGAAACAGAGTTTAGCTCTCAGAGTTATACTTGGGCGTATATTTCAAAGTAATGTGTCAGGAAGATACAGTAGTTTGTTGTTTTCACCCAAATCCAAAGATCAAGGGATTGCTAGAATCACACATTGCTGCTACCTTAACTGTCTGAAAATATGGAAACAAATTACTTTATCTTCCTTAGATGCTGTTTCATGCTAATTAACTAAGAATTTAGCATGTCTTGGAGTTTAACTTTTACCTGCAAACAATTTAATATTGCTGAGTCAGATATGAAACATGTTGGTAGAGCAGATGAGATGTCTCACCACAGCTCTCAGGCTTTCTTCAGACTTCTAATGAAATTTGCTGTGGACAATTATGATCCTGTTAATTTAGATTGGGAAGTCCTGTGTTCGTGGACACACTGTTAAATGAATTCAACTTCTTTTACCAGTTACAGAAACTAGTTCACTCTAAGGACATCCTTCAGGATGATCAGACCTGAGATCTTTCCCTTTCTTTTTGCCTTTTCATTTTCATTATCATCACCCATCACCATAACTAATAACTAAGCTTGCTAAACCAAGCAGTTTAATGAAATTCTGCCCCTTTGTGCTACCTTAATATATTCAGTAAGACAACTCTGAAATATCTGGAACTTGCCTATAATAGTTTAATGATGTTATAAGATACATTCATTTCTTTGATCATTATGATGATGTTTGCTATGCAACTGAAAGGTGAGAATTCCAACAACAGATAAGTGGTGGCAGTCAGAAAAGCTGATAAATACTTTTAAAAGCCCCATTCTCTCACCTTCAGTAAATTGTGCAGGTGCTATTTGCTCAGGCCATGTTGAGATCAATACTGCAATTGTGCAAGACAGAGAGAAGCCAGGTAGGAAATTATGGGAGGAAAAAAACATGAAGAAACCAGAGATCCTGAGAATGGTGCAGAAAAAAGGTCCCAAAAGGAGAGCGAGAAGGAGAAAGTCAAAGGCTGTCTGGACACTGACTGAAGCCCACTTAAGAGAAATGGAGTACTTGGATTAAGACTGACAAGTATGGATACTTGTTTGCATTAAAATAGCCTTGTCTTGATATACATTGTTCCTACTATTGAATTAAACAGTAGTTTGTTTCCAATAAGCTGGTCTTTTGAGCTTTTGGGTCTCAAAATTAATCTTTTTTCAAAAGATAGTGCAGGAATAACTAACACAACCAGACATTTTGAACAATTATAACTGGCAGCAAGGCTGTAGTAAATTGGTGAGGGAGTCATATAAGCTGGGGCAGGGACTATTAGATAGAAGGCTGACAGGAAATGTTTTTTAAAAGTACCTGTAATGACACAAACAAATAAATAAAACCGCCTTTTTGCAGTGGGAAACTGAAGTTTCAGGTTTGATCTGAAAAACATACCCATATTCTCTAAAACATCAAATGGACCAATACTACATTTCTACGTTTTATGTTGAGAAGATAGCACAATTACAGAGAAAGCAATCCAGTGTGGAGCTGCTTGGCTAACCCTTTCTTTTGAAAATGTTGCTTTCCACAAGAATATCAACTAAAGAGCAAAAAAGCAAAAATAACTTCATCCTAAAAGTCTTTCATCTTTCAGACTTTCAAAGTATAAACAGGAACATTAAGAAAAGCCATTACCTGACCTGAGACATTTACCAGGAAAAAAAAAAAAAAAGCCATAAAATAAAGCAAAGCAAAACAAAACAAAAATATCAAACAAAATTCTGGACATGGAAGTTCTGCTGGCAAATAATTATCTGCAGAGTCTCAAACCATAGATAAACCCAGATATTTAAGAGGCAAAAGCTCTACTTCCCTAAGCTAGCTGTATTCCCAGGAAGATGGAGAGCTCTTTGCAGCAGGCCTACTAAACGTGCTGAGCTAAATGGAAGTAGGACAGTGAGTCCTAACACATCAGTGCTGCCTGGCCTGTCCATCCTGTCTCCCAGATCCATGACCAACTGCAGGTAAATGGGTGTCACTCTCATCTGCATGGGCATTTTCAGAAGCTCTAAGAAGGACAGCAACTGAGAACTTAGGGTTTCTACAAGCTTGGGATTGCCTTGTCATAGACATGAGGACCAAACCCAGGTTCAAAAAGGGCTTTTTATTTCCCCCAGTATCCAGCTTTTTCTTCTGGAAGCACAGACTCCTTGCTGCAGCACATCGTTCTCACAGCTCAAATGTTTGACTTTGCAAAGCTTCATTAAATGTCTCCTACCTCTCACTCCACATAGCACTCCATACAGGAGCAATTAATTTCATTATGTAATTTCTAAAGCTTTTAAGTATAACAAATACAAGAGGAGATTCTCAAAATAATTAATAAGCTATATGATACAGATTTATTTCTAAAATATCTATTCTTTCACAATGATGGTGGTACAAAGTAGGAATTATGCAGATTTTTTTAACTAATAAGCTTGGAATTGAAAGGAAATGGGGTGATAAAAACCCTGTGCAGTGAGCTTCACAGCCAGGCAAGGACATTTGGGTTTTCAAGGAGGTATTTTGGCCACACAGACCAGAAAGGTGTCAGTTCTGCAATGGCTGTACTACTACTAACTTGTTCAAAGCCATCTTTGTGCAGTGTGCTCTAAGCATACAACAATAATGCACATGGGTCTTATCTGCAAGATGTAAAATTGAAATTACTTATATATTCTTTTTGTGTGTGTATGTTCACTCTGTGTTCCCTGGCTTGCTTTTCCTTCACCTCAGTTGCTCTTCTATCCATATCTATTCTTCGCTGTATAAATACAATTTATGGCACTGTTCTCTCTGCTGAGAAGCACTTTCTTTCAAGTCGGTTATATTTTGATTAACTTTGATACCCATGCTTTAAGAGACACTGCTATTCACATGATTCATCTTCCCCTAACAAGAATCACAATATATGTGAATGTGAGCAAGCTCTAGAAAGCTGCCAGCTATGAACTGACACCAGTTATGCATCCACACAGCACAGACTACACAAGGCCAGCTGGACCTAGCACCATGTGGGATGACTGAGTGCATTAGTTTTCCTGGAGATAAAATGTGTCACCCCAGGGAACCACACAAAATAAAATCTTTTCCAAAATTATTTTTCTAAATTTTTCCCTAGTTATTTAAAATACAGTTGCTTAATACCTTGCTTATAGTATTCTAAGTTCCCCCTGCAAAAGCTACCAAAAGAGGAAAGCCACGGTATTGGTAATTTTGCATTTCTTTTTTTTGCATTGTTAAATTGCTCATCAAATTTTTCATCGAAGCCATTTCATAGACAATAGAACAATATTCCTGGTTGTACTGAGTATGAGGCAGCTAGCATTAATAAAATTGATTTTTCCAGTTTCTCTCCCCCATAACAGTTGGCAAAGTCAGATGCAAATTGCATCCACCTGTATCAAGGAGATATTGACTTCCAGGAGAGCACAGAAAAAGTTACTGACAGGAGAAATGTCTTACTGTCAAGGAGACTCTGGAGGATGCATAGATTTTACAGCAAGCCAGCACCCTCAAGCCTTTCTATTCTCTTAGGAAAATCATCTGTTTCTGAGGACGATGCAATTGTGGAGTTTTGGTTTTACTTCCCAGATTGTAACATTTCTCTGAACAGACTTTCCACCATCAAGAGACTTTCAGACACTGTGAGGTACAGGTTCCTGAGTATTAATTGCTCATGGTATTTCAAAAGAAAACACCCAACTGAATTGCAAAACAGATCACTGAACAATTTCAATCAAATCCTTTTTCTGAAAAATATTTTCAATGAACCTTTAAATGTCTCAAACTAAAATAAAATTCAGACTAATGTCATCTCCCACGTGTTTAGACTTTGAGATAGAAAACATTCCTGTGACAAAAATTCTTCAATCTTTTGTTTTCTGTGAAACTTTCAGAAACAGATCTCAGCAAAATCAAAAATAAAAGGGCATTTTCTAATAAGTTACTGTCTGAGCTTATGCAATAGAAGGCTCTATAATGACAATTTCAGATTATCATCTTGATTTTGTCTATCCAAAGCTTCAGAGTCACTTTCATTTACTCTAAGGAATCAAAGAAGATCTTTACTCAAAGTTGTGAAATATTTTTCATTGTGTTTGTTGTCAACATGCTATTTAGAATTAAGTTATGATGTCAGCTATTTTTTCTAGTCTAAGGGAGAGCAACTAAACTCTTCCTTGGCATCAAATCAAGTACTGAAAGAGCAGACCACCTTGTTTTCTTTTCTAGTCCAGAGTTTCAGAAAAAAAATAAAGAATCAGAAAAACATATTATGACAGCTAATCATTTGCAAACATACAACTCTTTCAACATCTGCCATGTTCAGCTTCATTTTATAGGATCTGTCTAGGCAATATAAATTGTGCTCGGCTTCAGAGGTGCTTTGTGCCACACAGTGAAGAAAAACAATCATGACAACTGAAAAATAAAGAACAGGATGGGGGCAGGGAGAAAACTCAGAATGTAGAAGCTGTTCACTTTTTCTAGATTTATTTTAAAAGAGTTTTATGTTAGCTTTCCTGTATTCTTTAAGCAGCATAATTTTGCCAATGGAAGGAAAGTGACACCTATTGCATTCATGAAAGGTGCCAAACAACCTCAAGCATTTCCACAAGAATCCCCTGAAACAGCTGCACAAAAAGAAAGCAATCTATTCCAGCACACACAGATGAACGATGTCAGTAGAAATTTATTGCTACAAGAAGTTTTTGAGGTTTTTAGACACAGAGGCTATATTGTAAGCATTCCAAGAAATGCAGCAACTGAGAAATATGAATTTCACATGAAAACTATGAATGAGAGAAGGTAACTGTGCAGAATACTGCATCATCATCATCACAGCTCACTGCATGATTGAACCAGTTACTATAACGTTCCTTTTTAAATACTTACTATACTTAGAAGCTCATTGTTATGAGCTAAAACACATTAAAAATAAGCCTGGCAACATACCATACACCATAGAATATACACAAAAAAGGTTTTAATCAGTCTGTTTCACTCAGCTGTGTTTTCCATAAATGAATAGACCACACAAAAAATGTTAACAATGTTAACACATACTGTCCATGTGTATCAGTATGAGAGGCTAGGTGCTTTTCTGCTTTTGAAAATAGGTTCATCAAGGAATAAAACCATGTAGTTATAATAAATTCTTATAGAGTACAACACTGGTCAATTCCAAATACTTGAAAAATTGTCTATAAGCAGCTGTGGCACTTTTCTTGATCATCGTGGTCTACATATGTACAATATGCTACAGAGCAATTACTCCACGAGTAACATACTCTTAACACAAAGCATAATTGAGGTTCCTCAGTGGTGAATTGGTAGATATTTTAAATACAGTGTAAGAACAAACATCTCTTCGGAATTTGAAAAGACTTTACCTAAAGTTAAAAAGAAAATAAAAATTCTTTTGTAGTAATGAAAAAAAAGGAAAAAAAAGACATTGTTTCAGAAGCCTACTACTAAAATAATGTTAAAGCACATAAAGAAAGTTTGGCTTGCGCTTGAACACAGTTTTTTCAACAATATCTTTGAATGTGTGCTTATGTCACAGACGATTTAATGAGATGTTGTCCATAATCAAAGACAATAATTTGCAAATCTTACAACCAAGCATCTTGAAGATATCTACATACTGTCAACCAATACTCCATTTAATCATGTTAAGCAAAACATTTGTTTCTATCTCTGTCAGGATAAACAATCTTATGAAAATTACTAAATTATTCTTATTTTTTTTCTCCACTTAATTTTGTTTCATTAAAGCATTTTAATGTAATATTTAATGTAATTCAAGAAGAATGGAAAAGAAGGTGTTCCAGAGGATAGGATGCAATCTTGGAACCACTAAACTATGCACCTTTTCATCTCTGTTATGACTTCCAGGCTGAAAGGGTCTGTAGGGATCTGTAAGGATCCAGATACATTTCCAACAACAATGATGTTAAAATAAAGCGGCTTCTTCCTTAATTCTTTCAGCTGACTTCCTCTACTTTACTAAGCAGCCCCCAAACTTTACCCTGAAACACGAGCATGCCTCCTGAAACTCCCTGGAACTGCTGCTTAAATGAAAAGTCTCCAAAAGCCTGTTTCTGATTTTGTGGCAGCAGCTCACGTGCGCTGGCTGTAACAGATGCAGAGAGCAGAGCACCGCGTTTCTTTCCAGCTGAGCTCCTGGAGCCACCACTGAGGCAGAGCCTCAAATAGAGCCTTGCAAACACTTGGGATCTGGCCAAGCACTGGCTTGCAGAGGTTTGGGAAGGCATAAGCAGTCCAGAAAACACAGTACAAACAGCCTATTTTTGAACCTAAGAGCTAAATTTGTGCTAGTAAATAAAGTATAAATTACTGAACACAGAAACAGATGGATATTAAGAAAATAACCAAAGCATGCTGGAAATGAAAATACCCATCCAAGTTATAAGTGAAGTGTGTAATCTCTAATATACACATTTATCTTAGAAGGATCTTGTCAAGCTGTTCCTCATAACTTTTTCAGCATTTGCTACCAGGCTGCAAGATTGTGGAAACTTGCATTGATAGAGACTGAGTTACTGATGAGCCAGAGGAAGCACTGCCAGCCTCTGGGGAAGCTTTCCCCACTGTCCTGGTTTCAGTTGAGATAGAGCTAATTTCTTCTCAGCAGCTGGAACAGTGCTGTGTTTTGGAGTCAATATGAGAATGATGGTGGTAAGACACTGATGTGTCTAAGGACTTAGGAACAACTGAAGTTGTTCCTAAGTCATCTTCATCCTAATTCAAGGATTTTTCTGTGTCTCATGCTCTACCAGTGAGGAGGTACACAAAGAAGCTGGGAGGAAGCACAGCCATGAGAGGTGACCCAAACTGGCCAGAGGGACATCCCACACCATGGAAAATCCTGCCCAGAATATAAACTGGGCAAGTTACCCAGGTGGGGTCTAGCATCAGTCAGTGGGGGGTGAGCAATTGTATTGCACATTACTTGTTTTTCCTTTTTATTATCATTATTTACTACTACTGCCACATTTTACATGGTTTCAATTATTAAACTCCTCCTATCTCGACATAAAAGTTTTACTTTTGCTTCTCCTCCCCTTTCCCCCAGGGTGGGTGGACGTGAGTGAGCAGCTGTGTGGCTGCCAGCTGGGGTTAAACCAGGACACTCACGGGGACAGTGCTGCAGCTCACACCTGCGACGCAGGGACCCCTCTGAAACACAGGGACCCCTCTGAAACACATCCTTCTCATCTTGCTTTCCCTTTCTGATGTCTTCTTCAAAGAGCTGCAATCATAGAACAGAATGAAACAAAGTGATAAAACTCTTCACCATTCTGCTTGTTCTTTGCCAATCCTTGAAGTAAAAATCTGTTTCCCTAACACAATGAAGAAACCCTAAACAAGGTTTTTTGTGGTTTGTTTTTTTTTTTTTTTTTTTTGTCCTATTTGTCAGCATAAGACCATCAGGAAGATATTAAGAAATTTGGGTGAAAAACAAACAAACCAACCAGACCCTGTTCATTTGCTTCTAAGTTGCAGACAAATAATTAAAAACTTTTGAAAAGCTAAAACCAGTGACTGAAGTACATCCCACATCCATGATGACATCTGGCCAAAGCAAATCCTTGCTACTTTACTGAAACAACCATGTTTTCGTAGCACATCTAGCCTACTTCTAATTAATGTGGTACAACTCTGCTTACCAAACTTCTTTGTCCCAAGCAAATTAAACCATTGCTGTACTTCCAAAATTTCTCATTAATTGTGTTTATGGGGGAATTTAGAATACCTTATGACTCAACATGAGACTGAGTCCAGGGAAAATGCATGCAGAATGGCAGCAGATTAATAACATACCAAGCTATTCTGGTTGGCTTTTTAATTACCAAGCAAATAAAAAAGCAAATAATGTGCACAAGCAAGAAAAAAAAAAAGCATAAATTCAAGTGACAGTTTATGTTTCTAATAACAACAAAACACAGTTGCTTGCTTGCCAAGGCTATTAATATAGTTTAATTATGTCACAGGTAAGATTTGTGTACACATATTTAAGGCATCTCATACCAAAGAGTAAAATAATTTGCTAAAATGCATTTGGACAGCCACTTTATCATTTTTCATACAGCAATTATGTTTGGAAACCCAAAGAAACATGCCTATGTCTCCAAAGAGATTTACGCTACAAATTTATACATAATTTTTAAATCTTTTATCCTCATATAAGTACAGAAATTACTTCCTTTCTAGGACCAGAAGAAGAGCTGAAAAATTAATACTTGGATATTTCCTATAACTGAAAGGTATTCACAGTTGCTATAAGCATGATGGATGACCCAGGAGGGGAGAAGGATGGGATGCATAAGCCAGAGCTGAAAAAGTAGATTATTGATTTTAACCATCAAGCAGACATCAAACTGTGGCAGTCACACATAATAAGCAACATATGATTCAGATTTCCCTTTAATTTCATGGATGCTCTGCCTAAGAGGGCTCATTGCTTTTGATTGTTTGTTTTTTTTATTCTGGATGATTTGACAAAATTAGCTTGTGCTGTTCCTTCCTTTATTGTTGATGTTTTATTTTCCAGAGCATTTTAAGGGAGAAAATGGACTAGTAAATGTTACTGATAAAAAAAAAAAAAAAAAATCAAATTGCTAAGAAAACAAAAATCACATCCTAACCTAGGATTTCCACTGTCTGTCCAAGCAGTCTGAATGAAACTGATGAAACGAAACTGTTGTTTTCTGTTAAATTCCACTTGTACTACATATACGTGTGCCTATGTATGTTTGCCTTGTTTTAAATAATAATTGTCCTTTTTCCAATTGCCACCTAACTGAAACAAATGCTGACTTAGTCTTTTACAGTGAATTTCATGCGAGGAACTAGAAAGTACTTTATGTTGGGATTCCTTTTACATCCCATCAACCCATTATATCACTACATGACATGGGGGGGGAAAGATCTGTGGGGCTGCTGTGCTGCAGAAACTACACTTCAAACATACAAGCTATCTTAATGTGAATTGATCTGATCCCCTTGCACAATATTGTTGCTGAGAATTTTGTCCTTCAGTATAGGTAATAATACTGAACTGTAGCCTATGAACCTCTCCATATGATTTTAGCAGGTTATCTAGAGAAGAATTGGCTTCAGTTTTAAAATAATATACATTTTGAGCAACTTGTAATTCACCTCTTAAAACAGTTTGCATTTTATTATCTCCCTAAAATATCTTAGGCTATTTGCCAGAAGGAATATTTGGTTAATGCCTGAAATCACCTAGAATAAAAATGGATATAGTAGTATAGCCTTTAAGTCTTACCAAAGTTTGTACTAAAGTGCATACTGCTAAAAAAATAGTAGGTGGTAACCATCCTAAGGGATTAAAATAATTCCATATTCAGGGAAGCAGCTTTTATCTAATTCTAAGGAGCGATCACAACAACAGAGCAAAACGTGTAAGCAGAGCAAAAACCCAGGGCAGAACAAGGACTCAACAAACCCTTAAAAAGAAAAAAATAGAAGAGACTATATATGTGAATGCAAGAAATCTAAAATCTATAACCATAAACAAACTATGACCTAAACTGCTTAGGAAAGATCTGGAAAGAAATCCACAAACAAGAAAAAATCTGATAAAAGTACGAAACTAGAGACATTCATTTTGGTTAGGTCTGACATTACTAGGCAATATTTCAGGAACAAACATGCAACAAAAGAAACTTCCCTTTATGATGTATGATTTTTTTTCCTCTACTAGTTGTACAGTTACCATTGAAAAGACAGTACATGCATTTAACAACTAAAAAGCATTGAATTCTGTACTCTGAATACTTCTAGGACAGAAGAATCAGAAGCATAACAAATTCCTTAACCTTCCCACCTAATTGGATTTCATTCTTAAATGGACCTATGTATAGACTTCCATGAAATTCATTCTCTGCTCAAGAAGAGATGCAATTTTTCGAGGATAAACTATTTATGAACGGAACTATGAATGAAACAATGAATATAGCTTAACTGCAAAAGTATTGTGAAACCTTGATAAGAATGAGGAAAAAAAATTGAAAAAATTCTGGTGGACAGCACTGTGGTGGGCACAGCTGAGGAACTGCTTCCAATTTGTAGCAGACCAGATAAGATGATTCACTTTATGACAATCATGACCCATTTTAAGACCTGCTCCAAACCAGGTAACTCAATGGCAGCATCACTGTCTGCTTATAGACTGACAGGTTAAAACAAGGAACCTAAACAATAACACCACCTTGAAGAATGTTGCCTCAGAATGATAAGTAGGTCCAGAAACCATGTGTTCTGGAGTGCAAGAAAAAAAGGAATGTGATTTTTAAGTGAGCATAGCAAGGGAGATGACTAAAATTTGCAATTTATTCAGTGATTCAATATTGAAGTTCTAATGAAACAGCATCTACGCTCCCACATTGTTTAGAAAAAGATTTGAAGGCAGATCCCACCATGAAAGAAACTATGTATCTGTGATCTCTCAGAACTTGAGAAACAGTAGGGAGAATTATTGTCATTATTGCCATTATTAAATAAAGGGGAAAATATAAACACAACAATTAACAATTTAAGTCTCTGGCATATGGTAAATGAATAAGATCTTGATTCCCACTAACCCAAAAGTACAGTAGGACTTGTACTGCAATATGTACCTACTGTGGTATAGGTATAAAAGTAGCATAAATCTTTAGTAAATTCAGGTGAAACAAAACCAGTCCTAAGGAGAGCCTATTTTTTTTCTTCTAATTTTTATATGTAATAAAACACATTTGTCTTACCAGCTTTTAGAAGGCATGAAGGATCAGCTTTAGATGTCACAGTGGACACAGCTTCAGAAGCTGTTATATATGACTCCCTAAAATTACCCTCAGCTGAAATTACACTCATCTGGCCTAATTTTAGCCAATGGCTTTCCTTTGCATCTGGCTTTTTTTTTGTCTGGAATTTTCACTTGGAAGTTACAATCTATTATTTCAATGCTCCATCAGCCGCCTGCCTTGGAACTTGTAATTGCTTGATTAGTTGTAATAAACTTATTTTCCTATCTGCAACACAGAGAGGTGCAACTTAGATGACTAACACAATGCATTATTGAACAGCCCAAATTAAAAGGGAATACAATTAAGGCTGCTGTCTGTCTGGATGATGGATGCTCTTTGTTTTCCTCTTTTTAAATCGTGAATCTAGTTTTCTGTCTCACCAGTTCAGCTTGCAAATCTTGCACAGAAGATTTTTAACATACTATGTTTCTAGGGAAGTGGCAACTCTCTCCATGCCAATGACCTCTGATATTTGACATCCTGTCCCCCACTCCATGTTCCCATATCTGACTATGTATAGGGAAAGGTCAGAATTTTTACTTCAGATACCAGTGTGCTCATGGGACCTGACAATCAAAGAAAAAACCTAGTATGGAGGAAAATAAATGGAAGTGATCCCTTATCCTCAGCCCCACAGTTCTTTGGGATGTATGATTCTTTCTTGTACTAAAATCCCTCAAAATAAGAAATGTAAATTAATTCCATAAGCTACAAATAATTTGACTCTCCCAAAAACCTACTGTGATGGCAGGAAAAACAAGAGGTAGCTCACGAAGGAATCTATCATAACAGACAAAGCAGCGATGAAGTTTCCTCACATCACTGGAAAACCTGCAGATTTTCCTGAGAATTAGCTGAAGATTCTATGATTTATCTTGTCCTTGTGCGAAAAGAAAACCACCTGTGAAGAAATCCCAAATACTATAACTGTTCAAAATCAAGGCGTATCAAATACGGCAGTATCTTACAGTACTTTTAATGTTTTCCCTTATTGCAGAAATAACACGTTTTTGATACACCAATGCTCAACTAAAGACAGTAATGTTCAGAGGCTTGATCACTCCGTGCAGCATTTCTAAATCAACAGATGCCTTCACAGTAAACAATAAAGTTCTGACACAATGTCTCATAAAATCTCCACGTAAATCCACATATGCTTGGCCTCCTGACTGGCATGTTTGGAAACCAGCTGTAAGATTGGTTACACAAGTACAAGTGACATGAGTACTGAAAGGTATGTAAAGAAGGTGCCAGTATGTTAAGGACATGTGACTTCAGGCTGGCCTCATTTCAACAGCCTATAAATTATTGCCATAGTCAGGTTGAGAATTTCTCTTGAAAGGTCTACTTTAAATGTTCCAAAACTGGCATTCTTGTGCGTACTAAACTGGACAGAATAGCTAATATATAAATCAAGTGGGAAATTCACAAGGAAGTTTGGTCATAAAACAATAAAATGTCATGCAGCTTGAAACGTATCTAAAGGTTAAATAATAATCCTAGTGATATATTCTGAGACCTCCTCTTTCAGAGACAAAGATAATTCTGAAAGACATGATGTGGTGTGATGTCACAGCAGTTGTGATGTAGAGATGAGCACATAATAGAAAGGAAAAGGGCCAACATACATTTCCTCTACGTGCATCACTGGAAAGAATGATAAAAAGAATGCATTTCCTATCTAGATCTTGCATTATGGCACCTTTGTTTAATCCTCTTTCCAGAATATTCACACATATGCATACAACAAACAGGGTAAAAAATTCCTACACATTTTAAGGCTTTACCTTGCTAAAGAAAGAATAAATTATTTAGCGAACAAAAAGGAAGCACATAAGAAT
Organism: Nicator chloris; assembly: GCA_013400495.1. Taxonomy (NCBI): domain Eukaryota; kingdom Metazoa; phylum Chordata; class Aves; order Passeriformes; family Pycnonotidae; genus Nicator; species Nicator chloris. Next base: position 24,262 of record WAAE01018804.1, read on the forward strand.
AAACTGTCAGGCAAGAGAAATGCAAAATATGAAAAAAAAATTCCCTGAAAAATGATTTAAAAGTTTTATTCTTGTTATTATAAAATATGTGAATTTAGTGACTATTAACGCATTAAACCTAAAATACCCGAGTGAAAGAAGGATGCATTATTTATCTTTTTTTTTCTCTTAGAGAATAGATATTGGTTTCCAGTTCACTGAAGTATTTACTGGAGTATTACATTTAAGCACTTGACTAATTTCAGCTTTCTAACTGAACTACAAGTATCTTACTTGTTCAGGACCTTTATTTATAGTCTTTAAATATCCATACTTATGAATAAAACGCTCAAAGAGCCAAAATTTGAAGTTCTCTGAGGTTCTATCCCAATACCTTTGTTGAAAGCTTATTTTTCTTTTTCTCCTATTCCTTAAGCTCACAAAAAGAGCCAAAGGCACTCATAAACATAACCAGGAGATTAGCAACACTGGTAAACACTGAATATTGAGCTATATCAAGCATTAGCAGAGAGATAAAGCAGAAAACTATTAGGTTTTTTTTCCCACATCTTGCCAATATTTCTTTTATGTAACAGTAAACACTCTTGTGTTATTCAGTAAATTCACAATGACATCTGTAGTACTAAACACAGATCAGAAAATATAAAGCTTAACCTGAGTGCGAGGATCTGAATTTATAATGCATGCTGAACTGTCTTCCTTTTGCTGTTGTCTATTATATACTCAATAATTCAAAAAAAACAAGCCCAGTAAAGAATAGGACCAAATACCAAGTTTCCCGTGTTATTATCGAGTAGGAAAAAAAAACTTATTTAGAAGAAGTGAACAATTGTATATTTAAAATACTGAAATGTAGCCACCATCTGTTAGCCTCTAAGGCAGCTTTCATTAAGGCCATCACCTCTTCATGAGTCACTACAGGGAGCTATCATTAACATTAGCCATGATTAATGAGGATGTTGCCAATTAAAATTATTCCACTCTAAAGCTTAGCAACATTCTGACAGTGTCACATAGCCTAACTACCACCTCCATCCTCTCAGCTGCCTCATTAAAAAGAAGCCCCTGATGCAGTTTACTTTGTATTATAACGCAACTTCTGGGAGGTTCTCCTTGGTTACAGGGACGGGTTGGTCCTTTCAGGCTGCCTCTGGAAAGTACGAAGATGCAATCACTGAAAGAAGAGGCTGCACCCTCTATAACACAGGATGTTTAAAAGATCAGGTAAATGGTAAAAATCCCCTTTATCTTATTACTGTAGATCTCCAGGAACTTAATTCTAAACAGTATGTTTCAATATGCTGCTGTTGATAGTACTACCATTAAATGTCTTTATAAAGAAAACAGTCTTTAAGAACTTATTTTCCCTTTTCCTCTGAACACCCCGTATCTGTTATTTATTTTCATTTGTTTATTGAAGCTAAGTAGCAGGGTTATTTATATTTGGGTCTTTGAATGGATTCAAAGGAGAAAACCTGTCTTTTCTGTTTGGCTCTTCCACCCAAAATCTCTCTCACCTATCAAGTGGGAACAGTTCAACGAGAAATAAGTATGACAAATTACAAACTCATTTTTTCAGGAAGAAAAGCAGTTTCCTGCTTTGGTCTTACCATATTATTCTGGCCATATTTCCACTCTTACAGCCTGTCCAACATTAGGGCTCCATCAGGTATGTGCAGCATGGAACCGCAGTAAAACCATGGACTATTTTAATCACACAAAAATGCATGTTAGGTAAAGAAAATAAGTTTTAGTTTGATGCATGGTTAACATAAAACCAGAACAAATTAGAAAGATGTAAAAATAGCCATGAAGAAACTGAGGCCTCATGAAAAAACTGATGAAAATTTTGTGACCTGGCCCTAAAGCATTTCTGTTGTTTAAATTATATTTTAACCTTTTAAAATAATAATTCAGAATGTTGATATAAATAAGTAGTGCAGGAAAGCTGAATGACTAGGTGAAGGAGTTTTATTAAATACATTACAATAGGCTATTTTGTAGTAGCCAAATATCACTGCCAAAATAGCAAAAGAACTCCAAGATAATTTTTTTAAATGTCTATTTGTTTAGGCAATTTTGCTTTGAGGCTTTCCAAAAATAAAATTATAGCAGTTGTGCTAAAAGCAATCTTTTATTTCCTGCTACTATAAATACAAAAGGAAGAAAAAAAGTTGAAACATCATTAAAGCTTAGCATCACAAAGGAAACTCATCATTAAATCCATGGTATCCCTCAGTGAAGGACTTCCTAACAGCACTGGTGTGTCCTTGTGCTTGTTCCTTTCTCTCACAGCTGCCCTTTCCGTGGTTGCTTGGAAAGCACTGTGCTGCTAGAACACACTGCTTCTGAAGGGTTTGGTGCTTGTCCACAGAGAGACAGTCCCTCACTGCTGAGGAGCAAGACACCGAAAATACACCTGGCAGACCGACCCTTAGTCCAGCTCCACAGGCTCCTGCTTACTTCAGGCTTCTGGTCAGCTCAAGCACTCCCAGGAAAAACCTAATTTTTGTGAATTTATCCCATCATTTCGAAAGGGAACTGTGAAATCCTGCATATCTATAAAGATTGTATCCCAAATTGAATTTAGCATTTTTGTTTCTTATTTATAGTCTTTGTTTACCTAAAACAATTAAGCCTGGCTGGTTGCTTGCATAAACTAATATTAACCAGACTTTCAATAAATCCTTTTTTATTAAAATAGGAAAAAATAACATTCCTAATTCAGTGACGTTACACAAAAATCTTTTTAAAGAACATTCTAGAAGGTAGAAAATATTACCAAGAAATTATTCTTCACTTTATCAAGTCTCAATTAGAATCTTCTGTGTAAGTACAAACCCCAAAAGAACCATCTCACCATTTTTATTTACCAACAAACATCAGTGTACTTTCTGATACCGTTGAAAATGCTGCAAGCAGGTGTCTTCCTCCTTACAGTCTACATTGTGCTTCAGATTGAAATTCTAAAAAATTTTATTTTGCTTTGCCAGGAGCTGAATATACTGTAAAAAATCAATCATAACATCTCTGCTGAAAGTTTTGATTGGAAGACAAATCGACTCAGAGCTCACTATTCATCTTTAACAGGGCCCATTTCCATTGTACTGAAAACTGCAAACACTGAGAAATAGACACAGAAATGGCCACCACTCTTTTGCTTCCTTCTGTGCTTAGGAGAAAAAAATTGTTTGTTTCTAGACTTGTTGAAATCAGTATGAGAAAAACAGATAAAGAGAAATTGCAAGAAGGGTTGTTTTAAGAATTTTGTATTGCAATTAATTTTGAAATATTCCCATGTTGTGGCTTCCTCTGCAACTCTGTTTAATCACCTACCTCCTCTACAGCATCTGCCTATTCAGACAGCTTAAAGCAGTTCCAGTTTTTCATAAAGGATCCTTTGTATCCTTACAAAGGAATCCTTACCTCACTTGAAACTTGGATTTCAGAGCCAATCTGAACCTTGGGGAGCATGGACCCTCATGAAACACAAGGCATGGGCACACAAGGAACAGCTAAATGGACAAGGTTGTCAAGAGCAAAGCTGGAGGAATGTAATTGGTTTCATAAATCCTAAAATCTTCCATCAAAGCTACTTTGTTCAAACCAATATAAAGATTACCTGTTAATTCTTTTTAATCTGCCTGTTACTAGTTTTATGCTTATCAGTACCTATTTTCTACCTATTTAGCTGACCAAAGTGGAGTTCAAGAACATAAGTTTCGTTTGCTTGCAAAATCTTGTTAAGTAGAAGTACACAGAATCCTTCAGAATAAACAACAGGAATTTTGTAACTCATAGGACATTGCTAAAATTGCTGTGGGGTGACTAAGCAAAATAAGGCAAATAAGAAACTTCTCAGCGTCTACTGGAAGGATAGTGCAATATCTGCATGACATCAATGTTTCCTTAAAATCCAGTACAATAATAATCTAATACAGCAAGCAAGGAATATAAATCATCAAAATAGCTTGTTTTCAGTGTCTAGGAAACTTAAGAGAGCACAACAGACCTCTTGCTTCTTGAAAGAGAAAACAGTGGCCAGCTAGGTAGGCTTTGTAGAGGACTGTGTGTGTTAAGTAGATGCAGGTCTGTTGCTAGTACTAGAAAATATTCATCTGTGTGCCAGCTGGCTTGTGGCAAGATAAACTACACCTTGAGTTTGCATACTTCAAACATTCTTAACAAGTGAAGTGAAGGTCTGCAGGGTATGTTCACACACATGAGACCTCAGTGCTGTTATGAAAGGTGGAATCACAACAGCTTCTTAGGTAAATGCTAATTAGTGACTGTCTATTAGAGAATCCAAACGTGGCTGTATGGTTGGAGAAAAGTCAATGAGAAAAAGCAGAGTGCCAACTCTATGTGTTCAAAGGCACTCGCATTTCCAGAGCTGAGTGCTTTGCACCTGTCATTTCCCACCTCCAGGGTGCACAAATGTTAAACTGGGGCTTTTGTTGTGGGTAATGAAAGTGATAAAGCCCTGTACCTATTGCATGCTAGGAGTAGGGGAAGGAAAAGGCAAAGATCCAAACACCTACTAAGCACCACAGAATTGGCACAGGCAATGAGGAAATGCATGGGCTCACACCAAAGCACATAAGCTTGTGTTTAGGTATATTTACTGATGAAAGTTATTAATGTTTTCCAGTTTTAAAAAGCCTCCTTTTATCTTTATGTGAAGCAGGAATTTGCTAAAACTTTTCTGTGGTAAATTCTGCTCGCTTGCTTTCATTAATCAAATTCAGTGTTTAGAACTGCCACAAGTTCCTACAACATTTTCCTAATGGCTATCACTTTTTGATTATACATCCCACAGTTTTTCTGTAGCCTAAGTAACTGCCTTAAAATTCATCCCCTCTAGCAGATACAGAAACAACTTAAATGACAGAGCTCCAGGCTGAGAGAAGCGAGGTGGAAGGAAAAAAGCGAAGTTGGTATCTTCTGCGGTTGAAGACTGATAAAATCCTGAAATTATGATTCAGTTGACTACACAAATAGAGTATGAAAAATTCTGGTGGTTTTAAGCCAGACAGTAACCCAGAAAATGAATACAGCACATTGTGAAATCTAAGCAGCTCTGTAAAACAGTGTGACACTTCCAAAAAACACATTTAGTCCAACAGGCTGTCACCACACAGCCCTCTTTGAATGAGAGTGCTACTAAACAACATCACTTCTACTTATTGCTGTCACTCACAGTGAGCTGCAGATCTTATGAATCTTACTAACCAGAAAATGCATCTTTCTAACTCTTAACATAGACACACACTTAAATATTTCCAAAGCAAATTGTGTAGAAAATGAGCAAACACGCACAAGTGAATGGGAATGTGCATGCACAAAGGAAAGTATCACTGAAAGGATCTCTGCAAGCATGCAATCACATGTTGTTCTAGTACAGTTGCGTTGACAGCATGTCTAACTTCACATTTGTAGGACTTTAAAAAAAAAACAAATTTTTTAAGCATATTTTTGAGGGTGTATGCATTTATATTCTGATTTTATGCTGAACAGCCTATGGGGAGAGTAAGATTCATTCCACAATCCTCCTTAGATCCCAAAGTGCATGTACTTGGGACAAAATAGACAAGACTTTTATGTTACTCAGCCATAGTTTCTTCAATTGGTTACTAGTGACATCCAGCCCTCTGCTCAGAAACCCAGCAGTCAAGATATGGTAGATGCTTGTGAGGAGTTGGCAGAAAGTGGGAGGTTTGCCATCAGGGAGGAGTTTACACAACCTTTCTGAAGTTGCTAAGAGAGGACGCCTCCACCTACATTTTCTAATGACAAGTTTTCCACAAGGAAGTTTAAACCGAGTTATATTCTCCTAGAACAGCCTTAAGAAAAGCTCTTGTATACTGAGAAGATGAAGACAGCACTTTTAGATGGCAATAATTTACTTAAATAATTTGTATTTAATTCTAAATAATAAAATAAGAATCTGTTCAGCAGTCCTGGAGTGGTGCTATAGGAGTGGCTCCTCCTGTTGGAAATGGCTCCACAATGAATCTTTCAACANATTATCAGTGATATAAAAGGGGAAATACTCAGTTTAGCATAAAAACTTTGCCCAGTCTCTCTGGCTACCCTGAATATCTATTCAATAAAATAATTAAAAATGTTTTAAATTAAAACTTTTAAACAAAACATTAAAGTGATAATAAGCATTTAGTCTAGATTAGGTGTATTTCTGCAGTTTTCAGGCAATATTAGCAATATTTTTTGCTCATATTTCAGATGAACAGCTATATCTGAGATCAGATACCTTGAAGACTTTGTATATATCTTTGTGATAAGTCTTAGGTAAGTTCTACAGTTTCCTGTATCTTTACCAGGTACTAATGTTCAAAGTTCTCAACATCCTCCCCCTGCACCTGGGGAACTGACCAGCTAAAGAGACCCTTTGCAAAAAAGGGTAGTCCCGATGGACAGTGAACAAGCAACATGCCCTTGTGGCAAAGAACAGATTGTGGACAACCCTTGGAGATACAGCCCAACCAGACATGGCCCTAGGCAACTGTAATTTGTTTGGGGCTAAATTTGCTTTCCTCTGAGCTCCTCCAGAAAGTCTTTACAGAAGGATGAACCTGGATCCCTGAGAGAGACACTTCCAATACTCTCATTTTCACTGGAGTTATTATTTGGGACAGGCTGCTTGTTTGTTTGTTTATTTTAAAACACCACTGGAAACAGGAACACTGAACAACTTGAATGTGAGTCAGAGTGTGGTTTCAATATTACACGATGGATTTCACTGCACAACAGAGAATGTCAGGATTGTAAATTAAGGGATGAGAATCTCTGGTAGCTGTCCTGAGCTGGAAATCTGAGAGATTGACATCTATGGATTCTACAGCTCACCAGGGCATTGCATAGGGATCCATCAGGATAGTACCTCAGACACAGGAAAATATCAAAGAACAAAATATATTTAAAGTGCAACAGTTAGAATTCAAACACCACAGTTTTATGGGAAGCTACATGTTGTCAGGCACTTACCTAAGTGTTCAGAAAGAAGCAAAAATGTACCACTGGAAAACATAACACCCCCCTTCTCTAATAAATTCTATCTACTCCACCACGTTGCCGGCATTTTCTGAAGATCTTTGCTTCAAGTTAAGCAAATCCATATTAATAAACACAGTTAGTAACCTTTGTGTGCTATGAGACAAATTCAGTCATGGTTTAGGAACCCTTAGGACTCGACATTCATCAAAATATATTGCCAAGGACTCACATTTTTCTCAGGCAGTTTTCCTAAAAGATGAAAGCAGCACCTACAGAACTTATAGAGTCACACAAAAGCAGCAAAAGGATTTAAGTAATTAATAGTTCTGACAACACAGAACTAATATGAACACTATCACTTTACCTTTCTCAATACCAGGCCCTAACTATTAATGATGCCATACTTATTGATCCATGAGAATTTAATTTATAAAATAGCATAATTTATAAAATTTTTCAGAGGTGATATAAAAAAACTAGCTCTTTTCCTGAGCCTTCA
>WAAE01018808.1:0-69892 GCA_013400495.1 Nicator chloris
ATATAACAGCAATATAATTTAGAGATCACTTATATATATATATATGTACAAAAAATGTGCAGGAGTCTTTTAAATCCATTTGTGAAGTGCAACCATTTCTGGAGTGAGACGTAACAAGCAATAAATAGCAAAAATACACGATAGTTTGACATGACAGGTGAAAGAAACTTCTTCTTGTCACAACCGTGTCATAACATAGGTACAAAAAATGCAATTATCCAGTTGGAATTTGAGAGGGACATTAGAATTAACATATTTTTTTCTCTAAAGAAATGGGAAGATTTACATGTTACAGAGGAAACTAAAAATACCTTAAAGAGACTTGCAATATATGGGCTTTGGCTTTGCTACCATTGAAATAAACCAACTTTTGTCACTATGAAGAAAGTTTAGTTAATCACCAATGCAAAAATTCCCTCCTAACACCTACATTTTAAAATTTGTCTTACTAATATAATCCTATGGGTTCTGCAATCATATTCTCATGGATATTTATGTATTTCTCTCAAGTAAGAACAAACCAACATGACACACTACCTGTTCTTTCTGATGGTAATAAGGACTGATACCTTTATTCTCCACAGTGGACTATTTCCAAAATTTTGGATGCTTCTGAAAGTAAATAGACTAATTTGATGATGTTTATTCATGTATTGTGGCTTGTTGTTTCTTTGGTGTTTGGTTATGCTTTTCAAAAGGTAATGATAACTGATAAGATCCTCTCCATCCCTTTATTCTTGTCACATCTGTTTAAACAATTCTGCCTAACTTATGCAACAAGTTTGGGGTTCTCTTGGTTTTTCCTTAGTTGAGCTGTTTTCTTCCCTGGCTTTGCATTTGGTTCAAATTATGATGAATTCTATTCTCATTACAACCATTGTAATAATTGTGATTATTTCCTGAAATGAAGAACAACCAAATTGTCCCAGAAGATTACACACTGCCTTACCCAAAAATATCTATAATGTAGCACCATTGATAGGAACAAATAGAAAGATGAATTCCTTCATGCTACCAGGTGATAAGAAGCCTCCTTAGTCCCATAGATATGATTTCTTTTTCTGCAAATATCAAAGAATAACATGCAAGTTGAGAGCTGTTTGAAAGCTGCTCTTCCTTCCATGTAATCCACAGGTATAGCTCTGTAAGTACCTGATTCCACTATAAACATCATATGTATGAATGGAAAAGCTGTTTATTGGGCTTTTACAGTCCTTAATGTTAATTGCTGCAATTAATGACTGGAACTGCAATTAGAGTTCAACTAAGGGTTTTCTAAACTAATAATGGGGCCTCATTAATATTGCTCATGACTGTCTACTGGGAATTATTTAACAGCCATGAGACTATTATGTATAGGACCTCAGTTTGAACTTTCATGACTCCTCTTCAGATAAATTAGTGATGTTCCACAATTGCATAGGACCACATCTTCCATTGGGGTTTTTTTTTTTTTTTTGAAGAAAGGCAGTTTTTAAGCTAATTTTGCACCCAGCAAAATCAAAATGAAGACTTATAACACTGAAAACATCACATAAAAATCTTCTGGATGAGAAAATTTACTTTACTTTTCACTCTGTAATGGAGAATTCCACTTGGAGGACAAAGACTACCCTGACCCTAGAACCAAGCTTCAAGAACAAAACTGCTAAACTCTTTCAGGTCACTACAGCCTTAGGGATGTTTCACAACAATAAGGTAAATTATGCCTCATCCTTTCAGCTAATAAGGTTCCTATAAATTTGACTGCTTTATGAGCATTCCTACCATGAAACTGCATTTGTTCTTAGAAGATCAGTGTCTGGTCCACCATACCGTAGCACAGACCTCTCAAATGCATGTCTGCAAAAGATTGTATACATGCTTCTCTCCAGGCTTGTCACTGGATTCTTACCTTTGAATTACTTGATCTGTCAAAGCTAAACCTGTGCTCAGCAGCCTGTGTCTGCAGTTTAAGTCCCTAACCATACAAGAAGTTTGCAAAGGGCTTTTTGGCCATTTCCTGAATTCTGTTTGAAAATGGAACCCAGTCAGTTTGATGCACTCCTACCCTGCTCATGGATCCCTAGGAAAGTGGCTCAAACCAGTACTCAGCTCATTTTTTTCCTCAGGAGACTCTCTTCTACTCTATCTCCAGAAATGCCTGCCAAATGAGCACAATTTGGTGTGCTGGGCACATAGGTTGTAAGGCAGCTTTTTGGCCAGACTACAGTAATGATGACCATGAGCTTGCTCAAATTGGCCCTTGCACCAGACATTCTTCCCACAATAAACTCCTAACAATGTTTTTTTACAAAACATTGCTTTCAGAAAAAGTCACCTTCATTTATTTGGCCTAATATTTTGCTTACTATAAGCTTTCAGCCTAGTATCCATACAAGAAAAAAATACCTGGAATGGTTATCACACAAGGTACCAATGTTTTAAAATAGCTCATGAGATTGTGAATTTTAGTGAAATCTGAAATCTCGCAGGGGTTTTTCATAATTATATCCTCAAAAATTATTTTTGTGTCACCAGTATGATTTGCTTAGCAGCGATTTTTATACCTGCTTTGTGTTGTCCTATGAAAATGGAAGTCATGAGGTGGAAATAATCTATTTCAAAAGTTCTCAAGTAAAATCCAAAACAATCTTTACATTTCCATCCAAAATGTTGATATTTGAACCCAAAATTTTAAATTTATTTATTCAAATGATATTTTTTAACGGAAAGTCTGGAAGATGCAGTGCTCTAAACTAGCTTTAAATGCAATGTATAAATACAATGAGGTTTACATGGTGGAATGTGACCTGCACTTAACTCTGTACAATGGACACGTAACTAAGGTGGACACATTGCCCAGGGTGGCTTTAGTGTTCCTGAGTTTTAGTGAGCAGTCTCTCTCAATAACTGAAGTGAGGACTGCTCATAGATGCCTGATCCAAGTGTAACAGGGAGAATCTTTTCAGAGTAGGTCCTGGCTGTGTGAAATGCTGACACTGAGCTGATGTGACAAACCAAGAACTTTTCTCCCATTTCTGTGTGTTTATCTGCACTGAGCTGTGTCATGAGCTAAGTCATGCCAGGTGAAGAATGCAGAGATTTCCCAGATGTGGCGACAAGGAGATAGAACAGATGTGTCATCTTTGTTGCCTGTAATGCATCTATAAATGCACTAGCTACCTGCTGGCAATTCTGTACCAGCATTACATAAAAAACCCAACAAAATTGCATCATAATAAAGCAGAAAGAAAAAAGTAATTTAGTCTAAGAACAAGTAAATGTGCCCCAGGGTTTAATGAGCTAAATCACTTGAGTTAGCACAGCAAATTTCCAATGAATTTACCATACACTGATAATTCACTCATCATGTATTGAGTCCTCCTCTTGTTCATTGTTTATTCTATTTTTTGTTGGGTTTTTTTTTGGTTTTTTTTGGTTTTTTTTTTAATAGGAGTGGTAATGGGTGTAATGAGAATGAGGAGATCTAAACTAAAGATCTTGCTCTGCCATGGATTTCCCCCATTACTTAAAAAAGTCTTGTTATTTTTTAGACATCCCTGCACTGAGAGCTACCATTTGGAAATGCCAGTAAGTTTAAGAAGATATTGGAGACAGTCTAGCTATGCTAGCAGCTGCAGAAGGACTTGTTTAGAGCAAGTATCTTAGGTGTCTTTGAAATGAAAGGTTATCTGCAGGATCTATCAGCAGCATTCATCAGGATTTTTGTAGTCTTAGACCAGGACAGTTCTAGGATTTCAGTGGATACTGATTCACTAAAGATGTATTGTTAGCTAGAGAAGGGTAAAAAAAAGAATGGTCTGTTGATTACAGCAAGGAGTGACTCAGGATAAACAATTGATGATATTTCAAGCACTAGAAAGAAAGGATGGATTTCAGGGACAAGGCAGGGAAAGAACAAGTTGGGTTGGTTCACCTTTTGGTCTTTGTACAAATCAGCATTTTCTAAACCAAGATGGAGCCTACAAATTTTCTGCTATTCAAAGACAGAAAAGGACATTGATCTTGACATTCAGGCTACTTATAAATATGAAAATGTAGATGCCTAATTCTATACGCTCCTTTAATTGTATGGGATAAGGTTATAGACAGTGTTCCCATACTGAGACAGAGCTCTGACTGTAAGTAGGAATATGCATGAATGAAACCCTTGGCTAAATGTTCAGGGAAAGTGGATGGTGAGCTGGGGGCACACAGGAATAGGATCTCTTCAGTGGCACTAAATGCAATGCAGCAGCTATAGTTTACATGGTCCTGAATTTCCTATCTATCAGTAATGCTGACTACATACCAGAGCCAGATGCACTGTAGGTTTTTAAACAGGAAAAAAGTGGTATGAAGAGCAGATACAGAGTACAGTCTACCAAGTAATGCCCAGCAGGCACTAAATACTGAGGGGGACAAGTTGAAAAACAATTGCATTCAAATAGCATGCACAAACCTGCTCTGTTCTCACTTACCAGCAACAAGTCCGTTTAACAACATCTTAAAGCACAAAAGAAAAGAAAAGCCTCATGAAAGTCTCTTTCAGGAAAGGCTGCATCACCCCAATCCTTTTACTTTGTCTCTTCAAGGAACTCTTTTCCCCTGATGTGGAGATGAAGAATTAATCATCCAGTTACATAAAATGCATACTCCATGGGGAAGGTGTATAAAGCACGCAAGGGTCGGACGGATTTTCTGTAGAGTAAGGTCACCCTCAGGGGGTGAGAGCACAGGGAAACATGCTCACTGAGTAATTACTATTTCAGGATCCTCTGGAGAACTGCAAGCTTGATACCATCTGAAAGAGTCTATGATTTTCAATTAACTCTTTGCTCCTGTACGTTGGTAATTACCTCTGTGTATGTTGGGGAGAAGAGGAATTGGAAATGGTTTCATTTGCCTGGTGGTCAATGTCTCCCACAGGTGTGAAACCCAGGCAGGGCTCTCCTGAATTGGTTTCCAAGAGCAAGAGAATCTCAGATCTGGGGAAGACCTCTACTGCAAGGTTGGGAAGAGAAATACAGAACAAGCTTCAAGCTTATAATTTTCTTATCTGTTTCTATCTAGGTCTGAAAATGCCTGTCAGTGTCCTGCTGGCCAGGTGATGCTGGCAGGCTGAAATCAGTGCTGGATTGCACTGAGATTTAGGGGACAGGAGCAAATGTTATGTAAATTCAGTACATGCTGAGGCAGCAGGTACCATCAAGGAAACTAAGATGTGATGAGCAAAATAAAAGACGAGAAGATTTTTGAGTTAATAAAGGGGATGGAAAAGCGGATATCAGGTTATAAACTTCACTGTGTTTTAATTACTGCAAACTAAATCTCTGCAGTAGCTTGTAAGACATACTATAGTTTTAATTAAGTAATTAGGGAGTTTGATGAAGAATACAAGGATTTTAAAATTTAAAGTATTCTGGAGAGTGTATAGGCAGGGGAGTCTTTTTTCACAGGTGTCTCCATACTATACAATGATTAACCTTGAGTGAAATGTTACAGGGAGAACTGAGAGCTTTTATTCATGAGTCACAAGCATAAAACCTGACCCAAAATCTCTTTGAAAAAACTCTGCAAGGAGAGAACTTTGTTAGTGTGAAGCCTGTAGCACTTAGGTCAAAATGTGCATTCAGGTATCAGGTAAGGTGTAGCAGAACAACATTTTTCTCTTAAAAGGACAGACTTAATGAGCAATATCCATAGAAATAAGCAGAACTTCTGTGTTACAATGTGTTGAAGATATAATGTGGTTGCATTTAGGTAATGTGTGACATGAGTTTCATATTTCTCCCTGAAAGGTCTTGAAAGAAAAGAAAATATAATATGAGAAAATGAATACAGCTGTCCTCATAGTTGTTATTCTCCCATCATTTACTGTGTAAACTTACAACCTTCTGTGTGTAATGTCATGGGACTTTCATAGAAAGGACAAATACAACCCTATGGGAAAGGTATATCATGCTTACTCTCTCGTGAGACAGCAATTGGGTTTGTTATGGTGATGGGAAACCCAAGGTTCCCAGGTTAGCACTAGTGCAGAATGGGCCCTACAAGTCTTGAGGTAACTGCATGAGAGCTGACAACATTGTTCAGTTGGGAGAGTACTTCAGCTTTTTGAAGTACAAAGAGTAATTCCATCCTAAATAGCATTAACTACCAAAAATCTCTCCAAAAGCATATCTACTCAAACATGAATACTGAACAAGCAATATAAACTCTGCACTGGTAGCATGCATTTGGAAGCAATCTAGTTTGTTATTAATGAATCAGTATATTTTGCTCAGTGGGGCACAAAGACACATTTAATCTTGAAATATTATTAGTGTTGTGTTATTTTGTGGCACATTTCACCTCAAAGATTGCTGCATTCACTTCATCTTGAGTAGAAGGTCTAATCCATCAGTTAGTGCCATCTCATTATAGTTCCATCAGAGGCACCTAATGACTATGGATACTTAATACAAGTCTGTAGGTGATTTTGAAATGTGGCTCAATGCACTTGGGAGGCATGAACAGCTCTCTTATATCTGGGGAAACTGGGAAGAAAGGGAGAAAGAAAAAGAGAAGCTAAAAAAGGGGGAAAAATTAGAAATAAGTACTCTGTGGCTGCTGGAATTGAGTATTTTAAAATGACAATGTAAACAAATCCTTCCATAATTAAATATGTAGATGGTCTTTTATCAATGAATGTGTATTTTCTGTTTCAAGTATGAAACTACATAGCAATTATAATTATGTCTATTTATATCTATCTCTATATTACTAATTTTATCTACAGATCCACGTTGTTATACACTATATACACAAAAACATGGATATAAATGCACGCATTCTTAGAATGTATATATACATAAGAGTTGTGTTTTTTCATCACTAAATACAGCCAGTTCTATTGTAGCTGCACAAAAAGAATTCAGAAGAAGAATTGACTTTTGAGTCAAGGAAAAGGCAGAATGTTATATACTGAAATAAGATAGACTGCTATGGTCAAAGTAGTGCAGAAATGTCAATGTAGTTACAAATAGCCTGACACAGTCCAGTTTCTTACTTTCATTAGAGATTACAATTCTGTGAGAGTAAAATTTATCTCTGTAGTGCAGATTTTTGCTGGTTGGTCTAGGCTGGATCTTAAATCACAATAAAACAAGCAAAACTGCCTGGAAGGTGGTGATCACGTTTGTTTTGCACTTAGAAGTGACCCCCACTATCCAGCTGGTTTGCAGGGGGAGGGGGGTTGATTATTTGTTTGTTCTTTTTGGTTGCAGTCTCCTGACAACATACACCATCTAAGTATCTCCATCTAAATTAGAAAATTATTATTACTTCTTTATCACAGTGTAAATATGTCTGGCTTCTGCTACAAACTCTGTCGTTTGAGACCAGAGCAAATCACCCAGAAAACCTATGGAATCTCCATCTGTGGAAGTTTGCAAGTTTACTCAGCTAAGAAATGGCACAGCCATTCTGCTCTCAGGCTGGTAAGAGATCTGCTCAGAGCAGAAAAATGATCTTGGGACACCCAGAGCGGTGTCTTAGAAACACCGTTTCTATGGTTCTATAAATATGTTTGACTTGTGCTACAAACACTCCAAGTACTGGGGAAAAAACACTCCAAACTTGTTAAAATATTATAATAATTTCAGCTAGGGAATTCTGAATGTTTTCAATTTCTTGCTAATTTATTCCTGAGCTCTGAAATGTTTGAAAACCCTGAAAATAAATGTCTGACTCACAGAAGATATTTTCTACAAAAAAATACCAAATTTACAACTAATTTCTTTGAAACTAGGAATTTTAGACCAAAATGAAAGTAAAGGCTGTCATAATTTGCAATGAATGCCAGTACTATGCCAGATTGCACCATAAGTAAATAAACACTGGATGATGGCAACAGAGCAACAGTATAATTAACTCAGTTTAGCATTTTCAGGGTTTTGCATCAGTATCTCTAGCAAGAAACAGATAGCTCTGCTTTTTGGCCACATCAGTATGCAGCCAGCACTGATCAGGCATAACCAGTGAGCTGCAAAAAGCACTTTTCCATGCACACATCTGCTAATCTGAGGCAAAAGGCATTTGGCTTCATACCTATGGAGCTTGGTGTGAGCTCCTGGTAGCTTTCAGTGGAGAACAACCCCCCTTCCCATCACTTCGTTCTGCAGCATTAACCTGCAGCAATTGTTTAGAAAATGGATGTGAATATCTTAGTCTTGGGAAGAGCTAAAAGAACATTGTTCTAAGGCTTTATTCAAGGCTTTGGATACGCAACACTTCTTCTCAGTAAGAATGTCCTGAAAACAGAGCTAAGGACATTTCCAAAGATTTCTTTTATATGATCCTAACCATGACTTTGTTACCAACTCACACACAGCCTAGAGCAGCAACGTTAATGTTTGAGGTTCTTTTTAGCAAAGAAGCCCATTCTAAAAAAGGTGGCAAAATAAATTTGTAAGTGGAATTTCAAACTGCTTTGTTCTGTCCTGTAGGTGATTGAATCTTTATTGTTTGGTAAATGTATTAAAAAACCCAACCAAACAAAACAACCCCAAAAAGGTGCATTGAGGTTAATGGCATGTTTCCCTAAGTAGAAAGTCAGAATGCATGATGCAGGACACGTGAGAGCTTTATCTTGAAAAGCACTGGTGTAACTGAGGATCCTCAGCATAGGATTTCAGATGCCTTAACTGACAAGATGTGTGGTAATATTCATGTGCTATTCCACAAGAAATTTAGATTTGTAACTATGATGACTTACTGTTGTAGAGAACTGGAGGAAGAAAGAATCCATTCTTTATGTAAAAGTGGAAATACGTGGTTATTTTCATGAATGTGAAGTAACTAGATGTCTTGGTTTAGGGAGTCACCCTAGGACACTAGAGAACTCACCCAGCTTACCGTAGCCTCTGTAGCTTACCATGTTCATAATGTATCACTGCAACTTAACTCATAACTCCCTCAAATCTCAGCTTGACTGGCCACATTTCGTTTGCTGCAAAATGCTGCTATTTATTTTGGTGTTGTATTTTTTTAAGAAATGGAACTTTGAATGATGCTTTGTTGGCAGATATATTTGTCTCCTGGGGCCATGAACTTCCTGGGTGTAAGCGAGGGCAGAGCTTGGCTCTAAATGGCTAAAATGCTATGGTCCCCTGGCTGTGAGATGCCGAGGCAGTATACAAAAATAACACAGAACGTGAAAGCTTCATAAGTAGCAGAAAGAAGGGTCTGAGTGACCTAGTGTGCCCCGTGCTTCCCAGGGGCCTGCAGAAAGGTTTCTGTGCCTTCAGCTGGTCTTGCTGAGCTGGAGAACACAGAGCAGCTCTGAGCTGTGACGTGTGGCTGGGGAGGTGGCACACTCAGAAACCAGAAGCAGTCCCCTCCCTGACCAAATGGGCTGGGCTGGCACTTTGCATGGAAAAGGGTGGGATGGACCATGAGTGTGGGTGCAGGGCTGCTTGTGGTGGGGGTTCCCAGTCTTTGCTCACCACCTTTCGAGTGTTGTGTCCATGCTCACTGCAGTTTCCTGCAACGTGACAAGCAGATGAATCTTCTAAATTTTGAATGAGTTATAGCTTCTATGATGTATTGTCATGGTAGTGATAACCTCCCTGGACAGTTCAGTCTGCACAACTGTACTCACTGCTTCATAGAGCATTTCTCTTTTCAATCATTATACCTATTGAATGTTTCAGAATGTGTGATTTTTAGCTAAACTGAAAATGGAAAAAAAATACAAGTATGGTTCAATATAGAAGAGAGGCAGTTTAATGAGAGAGAAAAGCCAACACTGCAGTTCTTAAAACACAGGGGAAATTTAAGCATGGAGTACCAGAAATGGGATTTCAGCCTTTGTTCTTAATACGTGTTGCATCTAACAATTCCATTTGTTCCACTGTTCTTCTGAGCCAGAACTAAGCAAATAGTTTGCAATAAATAATTTAGCCTTTGAATTTAACCTTCATTCCTGCTCATGGAGTCACAATGTGCTGGTTGCAGTGGTTTCAAACTTATTTGCAACTCAAGATCATGAAACTTTTAGGAGTGAAGGGAAGATGGCGATATTTTTTATTGAGATATGTCAGTGTGATATGACACTCCCAACTGATCACAAGGTACTGCTTATCTTCCCTGATCTGATAGTTATGGTGGGACAGTGAGGAGGGAAAGTGAAAGCTGTCATTTTGAGATGAAAATCATTTGAAATTATTTTCTCCTTTTGAAAAGGTTAACATCTTGATACTTTTTGAGCAGGAAGGTTGACATGGAGTCACTAAAAAAACAGACCAGACTATTTCTGAGTCAGTAATTCTAAATACTTGGTCTAGGGTTGCATCTAAAGGGGACACTTGGAAACAGGGCACCCTAAGATGTCATCCAGAATAAATTTCACATTTTGCATTGCATTATGAAATGAACTTTTACACCAATGAAGAAAGGAAAGGATTCTCTGATGCCTCTACTACAGAACAGAGGCCAAAACTAGGTCACTTTGGGTTGTGTTTTTTATCAATATTCCATTTCTAGCTCTGGTAAAACATATGGCTATGATTTCAACCCAAGAGATTGTTGGCTTTGCCTCAGACAGGGCCATTTTTTTGCAATCAGGAGTCACAAAAAATGGGCTAAGAACATGCCACAAAAGAGTTTCTCACACTGCAGCTCAAAGCATGCAGAACAAGCTGTGAGGATTACTGCTGAGCTGCTTTTCTAATGAGAGAGAGAGAGGAGCAAGTTGTACATATCTGATATCATAAAATTCTACTATGGCAACAACTCGTTTATCTGCTTAACATCCATTTGTAAGGATATAAAGAGCACAAACACGGAGAACCAAATTATATTTTATCTGCTGCTCTTTTGGTGGGTAATTTTAGGTCTCAAATAAATATGTAACTTTTCAGAATTAAAAGGAGAGTCTTTGGCACTGCCCAAGTGTCAGTCTTTCTCTGGG
Source organism: Nicator chloris (assembly GCA_013400495.1). Lineage (NCBI taxonomy): Eukaryota > Metazoa > Chordata > Aves > Passeriformes > Pycnonotidae > Nicator > Nicator chloris. The sequence continues at coordinate 10,937 of WAAE01018808.1, forward strand.
TAATTATGTTGGAAAAAATAAAGGCTCACAAGTCACCTTGCTGGAAGACCACAAGGTTTTGAAAGATCTCAATAGTGCAGAGAAACCTCATGTATCTTCTTTTCTGTTTAGAGCTGGGGATCAACAATATTTAGAATGGATTTGGCAGAGTTCGTTAGAGAAAAAAAAATTCTATATGCAAATGGGAAAAAGCATTCAAGTAAAACAGTAATAAATTGGTATAAATCTGAAAAACAATGACAGGGTTTTAATTGATCTCTCAGTTAGTAAAAAACATGTAGGTTTTTTTTATAAGTAAGCATAAAGTGCTTAAGAATTCAGATAGGTTTCTTACCGACATCCATAAGCAATTTCCCTTTAGCCAGAGTGACAGATAAGTATCACAATTTTCTGGACAGTGAGGATTGAAACCACCAAAAGGGGCCTTGATACTCTTATTTTTAGAAATCTGAACTCATCTGACAAAAAATATAAAAAATTCCACTGTTTTTTAAAAATGAGAGGAAATACCTAGACACTAAAAATTATTGTATCCTTTTTAAAGGTATGCAAACACCACTTAAATTACAAAAATATTTTCCTGGTTTTTTATCTTTATGTCCTTTACCATTTTCCTTTTGAAAAAAGATGAGATCTCTTTTATTCCTTGCTACCTTTTCTCTCTTCATTTATATCCATCCTTGACAACGACATGCAATTCATTTTCTAGCAAAATTGGACAATAGGAAAAAGTGGAATGAAAAGCATCCTCACATTTTAATGCAGAGATACTGGCATATGCAGAAGTAAATGCCAGGCGCTATGCAGAATCCAAGGATAATCCTTTTGTGCACTACATGAACTTGTGAAATCATTATCCCGACAATTAACCAGCATGATTAATGAGGCAGGGGAAAAAATAAGAATAGTTGCTGCTGCTATTCAATTGGTGCAGAATCTAAATGTCTCCTGACTTCATCTATTTTACTGTACATCTTACTGGGGTGTCTTCAATCTTTTAGGAAGATAAGTTGCCATGAGTCTTGGCCCAGCTATTTTTGACTGTAGCAAACATTACATTGATGTTGTCACACTGTCCCAGCTACCATTCTCTTTTTTCTTTCCAATGAATGTACCAAGGTCTTTAAAAAAAAAAAAAAAAAAAGGAGAGAAGGGAGGGAGAGCAAGCAAGGCACAAATCAAATGAAGCCGAGTGGGCTCTGTTTGCAGGCTGTGGCCTTGCTCCCACTGGGCCCACGCAGCACGTGCCCTTTTATCTTAGTGCCTTTAAGCTATGGTGGTCTGTTCAACCTTCTGGGGCTACATATGTCTCTGCACCAGGATAATTGTTCTCAACAGCATGAGCTTAACTCTATCATCCCTGCTGCCTCCTGACTTACTGTAAATTGAACAGTGGCTCTAGTAAAAAAAAAAAAAAATGAAGCTGGGAAGTTTCAGCAGCTCTTTAAGATTACCTTTTTAAAAAGATAACTTATTTTATGGGAACTATGGAACATTTTTGTGGTTTCCATGTGGTGATATGGAAATAATTTTAAGAATTCCCTTTGTGCTATTTTGGCTTTTTTTTTTTTAAGCCTCTGAAATAAAGAACAATCAAAAAGAAATTAGATTAATGAGGAAAGAAGACTAGACACAGACAGAAAATATATGCATGGAAAACATGCAGGAAGCCAAATTCCCATTCAGAGGTTGCCAAATTACCCACAACTTCTCTTTCAAAGCCTTCCTAATAATGCTTCATTGTATGCAAAGCCTATAAGAATAGAGTTAATAACAGTGTATGAGTATCAATTACAGATTATGGATGTAAATTTTACAAGCCCCCTCTCCTTGGTAGGAAAGGGGTGATCTTTGTGCCATGCACAGTCAAGAATACTCTGTCAACATTGAGCAAATAATAAAAAATAGTAATAACAGTCAGTAAGGCTCTTCAGTTCAACTCACATTTTGGCTTGGTCTAGAACTCAAGCAATGCAAAGTTTTCACAGATGTAGTCATCCTGATCTGTACTGAAAATGTTCTTTAACTCCTTAAAATCCCTTCAATATCTCGTTCTTTTTACTTATCTTTACATATTCTGATCTTTTTGAAAAGATCAGGAAATTTTAAGCTTCCTTTGTCTTCATCCTAATGCCTTTCCTGGCACCTGTTTCAATTCAAATAAACATTTTTTTAGCAGAGACTGGTGCTCAGTCAGATGATATTTTACCAGCACCTTTTATGTTTGCATCCTTATTCTTCTCTCTCTGGAAATACCTGCATTGAATGATTGATTTTATTTTTGGAAAACATCAGAAGAAATTACCTTTTTTTCAGAAGAACACAAAGAATGGAAATCATTGAGCCATAATTTTTATGTTCTTCATTGGAATCTGTCCAGACTGGGATTTAAGTCAAAGCAGCTAGCATCATGTGAGGATTTAGCTCTGTCAGCTGGGCAACTGCAATTTTCAGTGTAAACATTATTGTTTTGCTGTGTGCAGTGGCAACAGTGCTAATACTGCTCAAGATTTTAGGTCTTCCTTGCAGAACAACCATGATGTCTCATAAAGATTGTGTGTTTTCTGTAATTCTGATAATAGTTTCCCTAATCTACAACAAAAAATTACTTCATCTGAAAGAACACAAGTTTACTTCTTCTTCAGATGATGTATTAAGATGCAGTTATACTGCAGCACAGTATAAAGATTCTTTACTGAATTACTCTCCTTGGGTCCTAAGTTGGGCTGAAGAGACCCCGTGTGGAATTTAAACAGTGTATTAGTGGTGTCTCTGTGAACTCAGGACTGTCAGAAAGTCCTTGTGTCCTTTGCAGGCTTTTTACACCAGGGATTTGTGGTTAAGTGCCAAAGGGAGCTTTACCAACAGATCTTGAAGGATGTATGAGATTCTTGCCTAGGCTGCAATGTCCTCAAGGGCAATTCACTTGAAACTTTTTCATCCACCCAGGTTTTTAAAGGGGATGTGTTGGCCTAAGCATCTTCCTTAAACAAGTCTTAAATAGTGCTGCACAAAACCTAAAATAGTTCTGCTTATAGAGTGAAAAGGTCTTCTAGAGATGAAGTTTCTAATTTCAAGTCATTTTTACTGAGCCTCCCAGTCAAGTTATAGTTCCTTTATTAGCAAATAAAGACTAAAAGTTCATTGTTAACTTTTCCACACTCTTGCTATGCTGACATCTGTAAAGACAAGGTTTCATTACCAGGTTTGTTGCAGAGGCAGTAAAAACTCTGGTTCACTGATCCACAACTACTGTAATGGCATTCCCTACAGAAATCCGCTGTAGCTTTTAATGGAAACATTTATTTACTAGATATGTATACAGACATACTGAAGTATGTATGTGACAGTACACCCACACAGTGCCAAATAAACTCTGGTGACATGATATGTTGGTAAAATGTCCATGTCTACAGTGACTGCTGCACACCTACAAGCTGAACAAGCTGTGGACACCCATCATCCCAAAGCTGTCTAGACCTTCCTTTCCCAACACCTCAGCATTTGAAGCCCCACAATGACATGTCTGAGGGTGACATGAGTGACCCCTCTGCGGGACCTTCAAAAGAGGGCAGCAGGACACACTCTTAAGGGATTTGAGGAGGAGCTGTGAAACCCTTCAGACAAACCAGAAAACGTAATGGCACATTCCTTTGGGCCTACAGCAGGAAGGTAAAAGTGTACTTGGCCCTCCCTGTTGTCACAGTCATGGTTCAATGCTCATTCTGCCTGTGAGCCTGGACATGCAGTCTGAGGGGCAGATGCTCCTTGCTCCTCTCCAGTGCAACATCAGGGATCATGCAAGGCTAACAGGAAGGCAAACAATCTCTCACGTGACAGCTGAAAGACCAGTCTTTGGCCCCTGCCTTAGCACTGTCTCATTCCTTATCAGTGCAGATGAGCTCAGAGATCTGCAATTAAACAGCTGTAGGTTTCCTCTGCACTAGTCCAACAAAATATTCATGCTTAGCATGTAAAACAGGCCACATTTAAGCTACATATTTTCTACAGATTTTTTTCTGAGGAAACATTTGGCCTCTTATATTTGCACATTGCTGTATGCGTGGAATTTGGCGCTATCTCCTACATGTAGCCTCTTTAGGTCCTCCCAGTTGGCTTTGTTTAAGTATCTGATTCATTGGAAAACTTTGTACAATTTGAGCCTGGTGCAAAGCCAGTTTCAGTCAACGCTAAAGCAAACCAGGCCTTTATATACTCTGCTTCAATATGGATTTATGCATGATGTTTTAGGCATTCACATTAAACATCTCTAGCCCAAATCCTTGTAAATAATAATAGTTTTTCAGAGTATAAATGAAGCAGTAAAACTTACATTTTAAGAGCTACTTGAGATGTAGCCAAAGCACTAAATAAACAAACCTTACACATTTAACTGTTGACCATACTGAGCTTACTGAGAGGATGAAAACAAAGGAAAACTTCCTCAGCAAAAAAAAAATCCATGCTAGGCTAGACAGAGAAAAAGAGGCTGCTAAGTTGCAACAGGGTGAAATAAAGTAGAGACTCAGAAGATAGTTAAAATGCTACTCTTGTCTCTAGCGAGAAACCTGACTACATAGCAGTGAGAATGTCTTTTTATTTCCAGAGCTTACTAAGGCTGTGATAGATGTATATCTGGAATATATTTCTTCTTGTGTGAACGGACTACATATCACTATCATTAACAGTAACTCAGCATGTTTATCACAGTGCATTTCAAGGAGGCAAGAAAACACACAGGTTACTGTTCTAATACTCTAATAAGTCATGGAACCATCAACCTGCTCATTGTTTTTAGTGTAAATTTCATATTTCACAAGGTTTTTTTCTCCTTAGAAATGGCTTATGCAAAACATAACAGAAATATATTGGAATGCCATGCCTGAGTCTGGGTAGCATTTCTACAGATCAGTTCAAAGCAAAGAGTATTTCTTCACTCGAATGTGTTATGTTGACTGAATAATGTGTTAGTGCAGTCAAGAATACAGCATTTGTCATCCCTGACACTTTGAGAAGATATTTGTTCAAATAGAGTTCAGCCTAGTTCTGCAAAATATTTGTTGCTAGGCTCATATTCACTATTTGTGGGTAAGATTGGATGCCTCTATTATTTTTAAATTTGTTCCATCTAAGACACTGCTCAGGAGTCTTACTGTTTTCAGCATTCAGATTTCATATCAGTGAGAAGTAATTACCTCCCTGAGAAAATCCCCTTTCGTCCTGATTGAGGCCATGTCACTGCAGCAGAAATGTTATTCAGCAGCCACTGGGCATCCTTGGTGGTGACATCTGTTTGGTTGTCTGGTGAGGGATTGAGGTATAATCAGTCATATAGGTGTTGAATAGTATTGGCTTCCTGACAGACCATCAGAATGGCCATAGAAGCAGCTTAAAAATCAGCCTTTTTGTTTCTGCCACCCAGTGAAACACTGTGGCATTTGGAGATCAGTTTTACTTACAGTATTGCACAAATCAGAACAAATAGTTACTTCCAAGACAGAAAAATAATATGCTAACAGGGAAAAAAAAAAAGAAATTGCTTTGCCTATCAGTTTTTTCTTTACTGATTTGTGAATGACCAGCTGACAAACACCTATGGCATCAGAAACACAGAGTTAAACTTTCCATTTTCTCAAGAATTTCTAAATTGATTACATATTATTGCCTTAAATTTAGATGAAGGTAAGGGAGAGCTTACAGTTCTATTGTTATTGGTTAGTGAATAAAAGATGAAGATTAGCATGATTAAAGAGAAGTGAAACAGGGGTTCAGCAGTATTAACTCAAGAGAGTAATTCTCCTGGACACTACTGGGACTGTGTCCATGACTGAAGACAGAAGAATTATGCTCTAAGGAAAGTAAAAAGCAGACCCTGTCTAACCAGTCCCCTAGGGGGAATGGGAGTGATTACAGGGCATGCTGTTTTCTCTTATTTTATGGGCATAGGCAGCCAACTGGAAAACATATGAGGAAACCAATGCAACTGGCATCAAAGCTAATGTAACTGAGTCCAGACTAGCAGGTGAATATTATGGGCTATTGTTTGCAGAGCTGAGAGTGAAAGTAGGGGTATAGCTACTGAGGTTTTGTGTCTCAGAGCAAGACCCACAGTAAAAAAACAGTTGATACACTTAATTTTCACTGAGGGAAGATCATACAGATAACAGAAACTGAAGCAGAGATTTGGTGGGTATAGTCTTGGCAGGAAAGCAAGCAAGAGAAATTTGGGAGATTCATCTCACATAACTGTAGGCACTATACTACAGATGGCTGTATTAGAACAAGTCACCCAGGCTCCCTTTAAAGTCAGTAGAAATAAATAGTTGCTTTTAGAGGGTAATTCATCTTAACTTCAAGAAAACAACCAAAATATCTGTGATTGTGCCCCAGAAGTGTCTGTTTCTCTGCTCTAACCACGCAGTGGTTCAGATGAGACTGTGCACACTGAAGATGGAGATATGGGTCATCCCATGAGGTTTCAGAGGGACTGCAAGAACAAGAGACTGATAGGGCACTGCATGCAGAAGGGAGATGCTCCCCCATTCAGCTCTTCATAGGCAAATGTGGAGGAAATCTGCAACTAACCCAGCATTTCTCCAGAAACTTTAATTTTCATCTTTACTATGATTTGCTCAGTACCTCCACCTTTGCTAGCTGTATATGGAGGAAAGCAAAACAACAGAAAAACATATCATTCTTTCTTGATTGTTATATAATTAAAAAAAAAAAATACAAAGACAGCTTCTAAGTATAACAACATTTCAGTAGATATTTTCCGAAATTAACACCTTTTATTTACACATAGATATGTATGCAACAGCCTTGGCTGCTATAAAAGAGGATGCATTCAAGCCACAACCCAGAAATAAGTGCTTTTGCACTCAGTTCCAATGGTTTCACTGCAAGCTTTGCCTAATGAGCTCTCCAGACTTACTGCAGGCACCACACTCAGCTGGGTTGGTGTCCAGACTTTATAGCTGCTGGACTGAAAAAGTGCAATAAGATCTTAAAGTAGGGAAACTCAAGCTGCATCAGATATCTAGCAGGACATATTTATTGCACAAGTACTCTTAGGATCCATTAGGGTCTCCATTAAGACCAGTATATTGAAAAGACTAAAGAAATGGCAGAGGAACTGTTACTTACTTATGTTTTGAACAGCATAGGCAGTACCATAAACTTCCAGAAACAGAAACATAAATCATAAGAAAGTTATTGTTCTTCTGGTAACAGGAAGCTAAGAAAATGTTTTTCTCACACTATTTCTGAAGGTATTTCTGGATATACAACTATATGTCAGACAAAACCAAGACATTACAAGGTCCTTGAAGTAAAACTACCTGATGATACCATTCAGGAAGATACTACACTTTGATGACCTTTTCTCTAGCACTTGAGTTTAGATTTAGCTGCTGTATAATACCAGAACATTCTGAGTTATACAATTCATATGCGTTTTCTATGACTGATGCAAAGCTTCTGTGAGTCATAAAAACTGGTGGAGCTGACATGACAAGAAAGAAAACTCTTACGTGGTACTTTCAGAAAGTTGTACTTCAATGCACTGCGATTGTTACTTTCCCTTCAGTGTGTAAAAAAACCCTAAGGAAGCTATGATTCTTTGGGCCTTGTTTCACTAGATATTTTGCAAGAACTTAATAGCCAAAAGGACTTTTCATTGCTCTATCCCTGTTCTGCAAGAGGCAGTAATGTAAGACAGCTTCAACCTGAAACTGTTCTATAGAACCAGATATTTAGATTTTCTGACTTAAGGGGGACAAGAATATTTTAATATGTATTCTTTTCAGCAAGAGAAAGAAAATGTATAAAATGCTATTTTTATTGTGCATATGCCAGAAAAGAAAATATCACCCTCTGATATTCCAGTTTTAAAAGGCATACTAGGAATGATGCTCTCCAGCCTTGCCTTCCTGCTTCCCAGCAGTCAGCTGAGGCCTTGGAGCTCACACTCACATTGCTACATTAACAGCCAGTCTAATCCCTCACCAATTTATATTTTCAGCTTTCAATACTTTCCTGTGGCCATGAGTTTTACAATTTATGTGTTGCTTGAAAGGTACTTCCTTTTGTTAGGTTTAAGTCTACTGTCCAATAACATTTTGTATGACCTGTTGTCAATGTGTTGCCTCTGCAACTTCTGCCTGGCAAAACCTGATTTTATAGACCTCTATTATATTTTCCCTTACTCATTGCTTGAAGAGTCATACTTTATTTAGTCTCTCTTCCCCAAAAAAGCTATTCAATAATCTGATTTTTATTGCCCTTTTCTGTACTTTTCCATCTCTACTCTATAATTTTTGTAATAGTGGGACCAAAAATGCACATAGAATCCAAGAAATGAGTGTGCCATTGATTTCTACAGTGACATAGTAATTTCTGTTCTGCTTTGCTCTTTATTCTTATTCTGACAATTCAGATGATGCTTTTTGCTCTCGTAACTATCAGTAGGCACCGAGCTGACATTTTCTGAGAGCATTCACAATGAGTCTAAAATCTCTTTCCTGAGGCTTATTAGGTAATTTAGAAGCTCTTGAAGTATACATCCAGTTAAAATTGTTTTTCTCACATGCACTGAACTTAGCAGCACTGAATCTAATCTAATGTTTAACCACTTGGATGGCTGATATTGTGAGATGTAGCTGTAACTTCTCACAATCCACTTAGGACTGACTTTCCCATCTCTCTATCCACCTCACTTTTTACTGCTCCATCTGTAAAACCTATCAATCTCAGTCTAATTTACCAATGCAGTTAATTTTTTTATTAGCACGACTTATCTGAAGTCTTGGCATAAATTGCTTCAGGGATTCCTTTAATGCACCTTGTTTAATACTGTAACTTTTTCCTCGTTGTGTATGCTTAGTCTTGTGAGACGAGAAGACCTCTTTGAACATTCTTTTGTTCTGTAATTTTTCGTTCCATTTTTTTTTGCTTCCCTCTCTTTTATTTTAAATCTTGAGCTTCTGTTTTATTAGATAGTACCATGAACTATAAAATAATAATATGCATCTAAAATACATTAATTTGTGAAATGTATTCAGCATTTAATAAAGAGAAAAGTGAATTAAATAATGATAGACTGTCAGAAAACAACTGAAAGGTGGCAACAGAATGTATTCCATATATTACTTCTTGTACCAAAGTTGTAGACGTGAAAATAGGCTTCAGCCTACCTCCTAGGCACATTCTCCACTCACAGACAAAATATTCCTCAGAAGCTGTGAAACTGTACAACCTGCATTTCCTTCATTCTTCACAAGAACCAGCAGCTGCTTGAATTATGATTTTGGATTTAAAATAGGAAATCTATCCAAATTCTCTAGAAATATGATACTTCAAGTCAAAAACCTTCCTGATGCACTAGGACTTATCTGGAACCTGCCTTTCATAACAAATCAAAATTTGCAGGAGATTTTCAAAACTGAAATGTTCCCTGTTTGCTGTTCTCGCTGCTGTTCTCTCCTTGTCAGTTCTAGAGAAATTTTGAAAACTTCTATCTCCTTGATTCTGATGTAGATTATAGAGTGGGAGGTTTTGGTACTACAAAAACAAAGCCATTGCTTGCCTACACTGTAATGAAAGCTACTGCATGAAACATGCCTGTCATAAGTGATGATGGCATTATCTAAAGCATTTGGGCTTATATTTGATTTTAGTGACTGTGCTGATTATAAAATGAAGAATTCAAATCTAATGATATGTATGCATTCACTGAGGAAAAAAACTTTATTCAATGGCACTGTTCCTTTCTGCACTGACATTTCTGAACCAAATAATAGCTATGAAATGTTGGGCTTACTACTCTTCTGGCTGGGAAAATGAAGAATAACTCAAAAGAAGTCTATGAAACCAATAATATCCTAATTTGTCTCAATGTCTGTTCATGCACAGTCCCCTTCCCACTGTTTTTTACTTACTTTCTCAATTTTATTCCTCACTACAATTTGAGTTGGGGTAATTTTGTACACCTATAACTAACAAAACAGAATTATCTCAAGTATTTCAAGGGAAAAAATATGCAATACTACACCAAGAAGAAAGGGTAGTCTTATACAGGAGTACAACAGATTTATGTTTCATTCTGCTCCAAATGGCCTTCCTCTACAAATGGCATCACCCAGCTGGGACTGAGCTTTTACACAGGATAGATTCTATCTCATCTTCCCTGTTCTGTAGTGATTATTTTTGTCATCATTGATGATAAACTCTTCAGAAAGTGTTTTCATATGTTTCTGCACTGTGACTATCATGTTTTTGATAAGGGAGGGCTTTCTCTCCCCTCTTAATTTGCTACTGCATGTGGCCCTAATGTGCTCATCTCTTTCGCCATCTCTTTTTGCATGTTTTCACACTTGGTGTTTTCTTGCAGCCCCAGTTCCTGTGTTGCGTGGCTATAGGAAGATGTCATCTTTGTGTAAATGAAAAATGAAGCATTTTTTTATCTGTCATACCTACAAAGAATGATGAAAACATAATTCAAGTCCATCTTAAAAATATTAAAACTCACTACTTTTTTGAAAGTCAGCAGGTTTTAGAAACATAATTATAAACCAAATTTCATAATTTCAAGAAGAGGGTGAAGATGTTGGAAGAGGTCCTTGGACCTGATTACAAACTTACAACTGCCCTGTCAACCATCAAGAATATTCCAGTGTTTTACTTCTTTCCCTACAGGGATTCTAATGCCAGACCTACTGGTTTCTAAGCAAGGAGGAGTACAAGAGAATTCTGTATGGATTATTTTAATCCATAATTTTATTACAAGGTTCTAAACATTAGGCTTCCTAATGGAGCTCTCACACTACTCTATGAGGTACTTTTTTTTTATTTATTTATCCTTCCACTCTAGACCACCAAAACTTCTTTTTCAGAAGATAAGAAACACAGAGGGCATTTTTCAGCACATCAAAAAGGTTGAAATACTTTATACTGTCACTTCTGTCTGTTGAAGTTTGTCTGCGGCACTTCAGAGTCTTTTATAAGGTGCTTTTACTTTATTCTGTAGTGGGATAGCTTCCCAAAATGTCCTTCCAGTTTTCCATTTATGAGATGTGTGGGATGAGTAGATTTTGCAGCTGCTAAAGCTATTTATTGTTTTCCTGAATGTGGATTATATTTTGTTGCCTATAAGAAGGCAGTCATGGAAAGAGATAATATCATCCCTTAATATTTATGAATGTATAGTTTTCTTTTAATGGTGAAATCGATGCTTGTCCCTAGAACAGTTTGTTTTACTTCTAAAGTGGAACAATAAGCAGGATCATCAGATAACTTGTCAGATTCTATAAATAAAAATATCTGCTTATTAGCTCATTTTTTATCTAGCTTTTTGAATCTTGTTCTTGAGCCATTTACAGAGTGTTCAGGGGAGGTTATTCAGTAAGCCTCTAGTTTTATCATATTCTCCTTGGTTGTGCAATTCATTTAAAGACCTATTCCATGTTTCACTGAAGGTTATACACATAGATGTGGTTATGGATATGTGCATCTGTGTGAGTATTTATGGAATTGTCAGCCTGCAGGGAATTGCCCGTGACGTACACAGATTTATTTATCTGTTTTTTTGGAGCATACTTTCAAAATAATTGCCAGGTGAGATTGAGATTTTATTGCTGGTCCTCTCTATTTCACAGCTTTGCTGAAGTGGTTTAATTATCAGCTATTAGAGGTGATAATTCATGCACCAAATCTGAAGGGAGCTTTTAAAAAAAAAAACACTAAACCCTCAGTACGCCTTCAATGCTAAAGAGTTCTGCCTGCTATTTATACCCCTTAAACTTACTTTTGTCATAGCAAATAAGCCATGGTGTAGTGCTGCCCCTTTTCGTTTTGTTTTATTTTTTGTCATTTTGTCCTTCAAGTTGTGCTCATTGGCTGTGGTTCTGTCAAGGGGCTGGTGGCTGGTGAGCTGTGTGACACCACAAATGGTGCTGCAGTGGGGACACGGACTCGCTGCTGATGGCTCACACTCCCCCCAGGGCAGAGCTCGCTGCTGCCAGCGCCTGGCAAAATATCAGCTGTGCCCTATGAAGGCCATACACAGGGGATGCCTCCTGAGGCTTGGGCTCAGGACTGATGGATTTGTACAAAGTGCTGACCCTTGAACTCTCCTTCAAAGATAAAGTACTTGAGCAAGGTGTTGAGCTGAAGCTGTTGGGTGTGGGGATAAAACGGGGGAAACGGCACCCCCATGGGAAGATTGTCTTGAGGAAAGAGCAGAAACATATCTGCACTTTGAACTATTCTGAAATCATGATACCAGTATCTATGCATCCTCTGTGGGACCATGTTAGTCTGATGTTTATGAACTTTAAAAAAATGCCATATGCCATAATCTTACAGACATCATCTGTGTCTGATGTGAGGTATTGATAACATCTGATAGGGTAATACACGTCAATAACAACATTTTTCTTTTTTTTTCTGGGTTTTTTGGGGGGTTGTTTGTTTTTGGTTGTTTTTTTTTTCCAAACAAAGCTGAATGTCTTTGAATCCAAGGCTCCTCAAACCCAGGTAGCTCAGGTATCTTGGTTTTCTTTTGTTTGTTTTATAAAGCTGTATGTACCCTGAAGATGAAATCTCTACTTTCATCACTTGTTCCTGTCTTGTATTCTTTCTCAGCTTTTCTCTATTTACAAAGCAAATATAAAACATGTTTTGAGATCTAAGGAGCGGTGAAAAGGTCTTTGTAGATTACAATTGCTTCAATTAAATTGCTTTCTGTGTTAAAATAATAATGCTTTTCATTGGAAAGTGTCTTACCTGGAGAAAAGTTGTTATTTTAATCTGTCATAAGCATTTCAATGTAAGTTTATATAAGCATATGAAGTAGTGAAATTATCACTATGGTTAATATCTTAAAATTCTTAATTAATTTCAAATGAAATGTCTTCCATTCTGAGCTTCCATTAAAAAAAAACAACTCATTGTTCCCTTATTTTGCTGAAGTTTCAAATATTAAAAAAAATGCACTGAATTAAGGAGAAAGAACAGTAAAGCAGGACCAAGAAGTAGAAAATCAAAAGTAGTTTATACTTAAAAAATTAATTAGTAAAAATAAGATTAAAACTAACAGAGAAGGAACAGAATAAAAAAGATACATGAAAGAAATATAAGCTAATTATATCATTTATGTTAAAAAGGAAAATAAAAGCAGGAAGCCAGGGAGGTCACATTACTTCAATTTTAAATTTATTGTTATTACATGTCAAGAAGTTTTTTTTACATTATACATCTTTCAAACTCTCAATTTCATCCTAGTTTTCTTGGTTTTTTCCATCCTAAGAAGAAATTTCATCTCTCCAATCAATATTTTCTTTTTTTATATTTCAAACTATAGTTTAAAATAATATTCCCTATTTCTCAGTTTATGCAATTACAGTCAGTAGAACTGTGTGTTGCCATTTATTTCTTCTTCTGACTAGCATTTGAGAGAAAGAGGCTGCACTGAATGCCTTAATAGTGATTCAGTGACACCAAGGACCCCATCCTCCTGAAGTGGCAATTGAGGGAACTATTGAGGAAACATCACAACTGACACATTTCTTCAGTATTATTGAAGACAATGAGGCAAATTATGCCCTTGATATTACACATAAATTTTGTGCTCTGGATATTGTTCATATGTATTTGGCTAAAAACCTTGTCCATATTGGATGATAGTACTCCAAGTGTGTTGTAAAGGGGTAGGGAAAAGGGAAACAGAGGAAAAGTGGAGAATTTTTGGGGTTCTTCTGTGGATAAAAATACATTTTTCTTGACTCATTTTGTCTCACATGAGTATGTTGTGAGGATTTTTAGTTTAGCTTCTTATTGCAGCAGATGGGGATCCCAGCTGCTTGTTTCTTTCCATCCTGACAATCTGGTTATATCAGTTTTTCTAGCAGCTTGCATGTTGAAGGCTTAATCACAAAGAAAGAGGCTAGAAATATCCTTTCTTTAGAAAACAGAACTGAAGCTAGAAATCAATTTCTACCTTTTCTTCCAACTTAGGTCACTGATAGTGGTGATACCCACTAAGGGCATAGGCTAGCTTTGTTAATAGGAGGGTGACCAGAGTATGCCATGGACACCTTGCTTCTCATTAAGCAGCCTACAGTCCTCTTCTCCTACAAAATACAGGTGACCATCAGTCCAAGAGTTTTCTCATCAGACTGGGGCAAACCAGGCTTTGCGTTTCTAAGTTAAACTTTGAAAATTTGCTCAGTGTCATAAAATTTGAGGACTTTATCTCTTACCAGTAAAAGCAATTGGACAATGTGAGCTGTATGGCTCAGCCGTGCAACCCAAAAGCTGTAATGACAATTTATTTAGAGGGAGACCTGATATGAAATTGTGGCACTGATGGCTGTGACTCCCTAACCAATTGTCTTGAGAAATTTTACTTTTGGGATTGTTCCTAACCTAATGAGGCAGAGTCTAGATGGTATTGAATCAGGAAGAAAGACAACGTTAATTGTTCAAAGATTTTGAAGAGTGAAAGAAGAAAGGGACAATGAAAAGTTTTTAAAATCTAGTCACATTGAGAATGTCTTCTCTGTCTGGTAAAGCAGACATATAAGAAGGAAAAAAAAACCCAAACAGCAGCAAGATTATTTTCATGAAGTTTTGTGGAGCGGAATTTCAAAGCATTATAGGTAAGGTCTTGAGCCCTTCTTCAGCTACACATTTAAAATGTTGTGAATAGTCTAAGGAGTGAAATCTAAAAGTTTGTTTAATGAAATGTTTTCCATAGGACCATTGCAGAAATGGGAGGAAATAAAACCTTAACTACAGTGAGAGGAAAGATTTGCAATTAAGTTATCTCTGAAAAAAAGAAATCTGTCTCTCTTTTCCATTACATTCTCTTTTCATACTAAGCAAGACATTCAAACCAAACCCTTTATAGCAGGTCATGAATTTTAAAAAAATCTCATTTTTGAAACATTCAGCTAGCATAAAGCATTTGAGGTCTGCATTTTGAAAGTTTAGTGGATTCAGTGTCATGAGTTAAATTGATGAAACTTGTTTCTTTTACATGGGAAATTCTATACAGTGCTGTCTCTTCTGAAAATATCAGGCGATAGCTATCTTAGAATGGGCATGCAAGGCTGGTAGAGATTTTGGCCTTTATAGCGCTGTGCTGCTGCTGCAGTGTGTCCAGCTCCCCAGTACTGAGCACTGGCTGGAACTGCAGGCAGAAAGGAGCAGTCCTCTCTCCAGAAAGTGTTTGAATAGTGTGGAGCATAGGGCCACATATTAAACAACTCTCCATCTCCATAACACTCTGCTTCGTCTTCTCTGAGAGGTATATTGGGCTTTAACTGGATGAATGTTACTGCTACGAGTGCAGAGCGAGTGCTAATTCCTGAGGGGGCCCTTGGTAGCCTCTTTAGAGCTGTAGTAAATAATGACTAAGTCCATGAATTACACCGAGTTAATGCACTGAAGCTTGTGTTCTCTATATGCCTTGTCTCGCATTGTAGCTGGTCTACTATTTACTGTATACTCTGCAGTTTCAAACAATGTTTAGGCAATCTTTGACCATGAAGAATCTCACAGGTGCTCTGCTGTGTTTGCTGAACCCCAAAGTGTGGACTGTTGCCCAAAATATGACTGAACTATTCAACATCCTTTACTTTTTAGCCTGGGAAAAAATCCCATGGGAGCTGCTTTGCAGCAGAGCCAAGTTGATTTTCTTGTGCTCTGTCACCTCTTCCCGTTCTAACCTGAAGTGGAAAACATGTAGGTGCATGAAAATTTGAAGATGATTTCCAAACAGTTTCTCACTAGCAAAAAGGTGCAGTCTGAGCTCAGATTAGATTCCAACTGCTCTGCTTATTTGTCTTAATGAAAGATTTGTCTCTTCTTCTAGCATGAGAAATCCCAACAAAGGAAAACATAGTCTCCAAAAGCAGAGTGTATCTACATGCGGAGTGGGAATCATCTTACCCAACTTTATCAGTTATCTTCTCCAGGTCCTCTGTTTTCCATCTGCAGGCAAAGGACAGAGGGGAGCATTTCTAAAAGCTGATTCATCCCATCCTGACTGTTTAATGCAGGTGAGTAAATTGCCGTCTGGATGTGCCTGCCACTTGCTTTTTCTCCCTGCACAAGCTCTAGAGGGAATCTAGATAATCAGTTTAGACTAGACAATTTTTAGATGAATGAAGATAAATGTGATGACTCCAATCCTCAGGTGTGCATCTGTGTGAGAGGAAAAGCATAGGTGGTGGCAGAGATAAAAGATGGGCACCTTTCCACAGTGTGAGAGTTATCTTACAGTCTTTCTGTATGTGTTTCCTTATCTATTGTCTGTGTGTGGTTTTGTTAGTGTGGTTTGCTTTTGCTCCAGGATAACCACAAAAAGGGGTTGCAGAGCAAATTATGTTTACAACCAGCAACAGGTAACACTGCCAGCCATTGGATCCTGCTGAATATCCACCCCAAGGATAACCAACATCTTGGAAATCTCATGAGAGAGTCTGTGCACAGACTGTCATCATGTTGCATGGTCCCTTAAGGGTTCAAATGGTTTGGAAGTGAAATGGCTTCCATGGTTTCTGTGATTTGCATGTGAAATTGATTTTATTGGATTTATTTGATCTGGAGGCACAAGGGTTTTTCCAAGGAGTATAAATGAACATGTTACTAGAAACTGACTAGATGTGATGAAGCAAAAATCTGAGAAGCAGTGACTGAATGTTAGCAATTTTTACATAACTGCAGTTATTTGATAAGGTTTTGATTTCCTGTATCAGTTCATGTTAGAGAAAGACACAACACTTTGAAAGGACAAATTGAATGAAATTCTGGTGGATGCCAAACCCCATCATTTTCAGAAGTACCTTCCTGGCTTTGAAATCTATTAATATTTTGTACTTGAAACCTAGAGACATTGCTTCCTCTGACTGATTAATAATTTTCTTTGAAATGTTAACATTTATTATTTATCACCGATCGCTATTTAAAACCTCATTTTTCTCCCTCAGTTATGACAGTGGAAAGCTCAAATCTATTACAACGAAGCCTGTAGTCCTCAGCAGCTTTAATTGCTCAGTTGTGGCTTGTACCTGCCTTGCAATGCAGTGTCTCCACACAGACAAAACGAGGCAGTACCAGCCTGAGGCACCTGCCTGGCCCTGTGTGGGGATGTCACACCCCTTGAAGTGAACTTGGTGATCCTCAGCAGCATACACCTCCTGTGATGCCTCTCGTGCCCATGTTATTAGCTTAAATGTCCTGAAAATTAAACTTTTTTTTCCCCTTCTCATTTTATAGAACAAGTTAATGGGAACTTCAAATGCCCACTTTTTGTGGGTTCTCATAATGTCTGTGTGGCTTTATCTTTCCTGAAAGCCCATCAGCTCTCCTGGGGCTGCAAGAAGAGGCCAACCTTAGAGGTCACTTTCAAGCAGACCTGGCTTTTAATGGCATAAAAATATGTAGAGCATCATTCTTGTAAAAAGGAATTAATCTCACCTAAATTTAGTTGGTAAAAATTAGATTTATAGACCCAGCCTGTCAGCCAGATCCTTTTATGGTCAGTGGAGAAGGACATGCTCTTCCAGAGGCTGATTTAGTAAGACAAGCGCTGTTCTTGTTTCTTTGTAAAAAAAAAATTTGAGATAGGAGTAATTTTTTCAATCATAGCTATCTACCAGTTCTATGTGCAGGATGATAAACTGATGACAACTACTATGAAGCAAATTAATAAGCCCAGTGTAAGTTCTTATATATGGCTTTGTTCTAAGGAGGAGCCAAAGTTTCCATAGTTTCAGCACTACACAAGTTCTTCAATAAGATGTGCAGGATTAAACCACAGGTAATTAGAATCTAAATTATCTCATTGTTTAATATTCAAGATGAAATATTTTCTTATGTTTAGATTTCCAGTTTAGGGGGAAAATTACTATTATCTACGAGGTCCAGAATTAAGGGTAATGTAGCAAGCAAAGTAAAAAATTCTACAATAAAAAGTTGACAGTAATTTAATTGAAAGAAATTTGGTTTGGAAAAGTATCATTATTCACATATGTTTTCCTAGTCACATAAACATACAAAACCTCAAGACAATATTCTTATTAGCCAGGATGGAGACTCCTCACATAAGAATTGGTATTAGTCCCTGTGACTGTTACAGTCTTTAATTGCTGTATGTAATTTCAGTTGCTTGGTAACAACTTAGAATTTCCACACTTCTGGGTGTTTAAAATCTCAACTTAAAAATTAGACTTCTCTTTAGAAAAACATCCAAAGCCAAAAGAAGACAAGTCAAAGTGTTGAGCATAGAAATTTCACAAGAATTTGGCATTTTGCTCTAATTTCCTGATTCAAAATTAAACAGTGTAACTCCATGATTATCATGAAGGTTTTCTTCTTTGTGCACGGAATTCCCAAACAGAAAGCAAACTTCATAACCAGAAAATGGGAGCCTTGTCCCTATTCACAATTCTAAATCTGATGGTTTCAGTCATTCCAGTGAATTTGCTTGCCTTGGAGAGTCTTGACCTTCACCCAACAAGTTGAAAAGAACTCCTCCCTCATATCAGCCAAAGGTAAGTGTGGTTGCTCAGGTCTTGGGCCATGCCAGGTCATAGGTATCACACTGTAAATCACTAACTCTGGTCCACATATACCTGGAGTTATTTCTAACTAATTATTGCTTTGAACTAGAAGCATTCACATTTTTTTACTCTGTTATTCTCCTTTAAAATATTCCTTCTAATTTTCCCTTTCTGTGCTATGCAATGTTTTTGAAGATTAGACTGCTTATCTGTTGGAAATGCTTCTGAGGAACAAGGTGCATGATACTGTTTTTTCACACTCTAGTGACTATTTGCCCAAAGCCATGTGCTCTTACTCATCTTAAACCTAATTTCTAAGCTTTTCAGGGTCTTTGTCATATCCATCACAAAACGTTGTGGTCCGTGAATAGAATTTTGAGATACTATGGATGTGAATAATAAACTTTTATCTCTACAGAAAGTCACTAGTCTTATGGTGCTCTTTGCTCACCTTCAGATCCAGCATTGCCTCATCCATCAAACTCTTACCTACCCTCATGTTTAAAAGCAAAACCCACAGAAAAGTAATGATCAACAAAATCCTCTGTGAGAAACAGAATGACAGGAGCCTCACGGAGCCTCACAGGGCCAGTGGAAAACAAGCCCGTTGCTTTTGCTGAGTTTCGTCTATACTTGGCATTTTTGCCATGACTAATCCATTCTTTCACTCTAAATTTGCCGTGGCAAAATGACACGCCTGGATCTTTATACTGAACACGGAACACAGCTAAACCCTTCACATGTGCTATCAGGGAGCTGCTTGCTTTCACCACCAGAAAGGTCACGCCAGAATGGCCAGAATACAGAACAGCCTGCAAGAGAAGGAAGTGACATATTGTTATGCAGAAATCACCCTTTTCACTTGTGTATGAAATTCCAATGTCTATATGCATCACTCTCTAAAAAAAGACCAAACCATATGGAGAGATTTTAACCTCCCTCCCATAGAAAAATTTCATTACACCATTATAATTTTCATCCTCTTTTAACTCTTGCAGTGACTACAGTTACGTGCACAAACAGTCTGCAATCTTTCTTCTTCCTATTTCTTAGCTGGGTGTTCAGTCTCATGCACAATTCTATGAGAAAATATCAAACTCCTTAAACTTGAACTAGCAAACAAGAGGAGGAAGATAATGTTTAATGTCTTACACACCCATGATAAAAAAAATCACAAAAAATAAATATATGTGGTTATTTGGTCTTCCATTTTTTCTATTTTCCCAGAAAAATGCAAACCATGATCCTGGACACTGCTGTGGTTTCTTGATTTGACATATGTTCCCAGTTTTTGTGAGGGAAGGCAAAGTACAAATGAAGTTCAGTAAACTATCTCCTTTGAACTGTCCATTTCCACTCAGACCATGGAGAAAAGAAGCTCTACTCCTAGTATGTAGCATAATACCCAAGCCAGATTTTATAATGCGCAGAAGTTTGGACTTTCTTTTTGACCTTTCTCTTGATTAAGCTTCTGTGATGATAATGAGAGAATAAATCACCTCTGTTAATTATGAAGTACGAGCTCAACTGCTTAGCTTGTATAGCAGAGCAGAACAAGAGCACAGCCTAATGTTTCCTGTGCCTTAGAGATAGTCAGCTTCCTCCAAGGCTGTGTGTCTTGGCAACAAACCCTTATGGGATGTGCTGTGCTCCTCCATGAGAAGCCCACCTTTTTTCCTACTTGCTGCTGGGGGCTGCACTCATATCTTGTCATAGCTTGGAAAATGTGCAGCACATTTAAAATGTGCTGTCACAGATGGTTCATTGGACAAGTCTCCTGCCCTGGCTCACAAGCAGAGAAGAAATTTATGTTTCCTACATTTTTCCTATAGCTGCTCAGCAGAGGTTAGGACAAAGCCTCAGGCATGTTCTAAAGCTTCACTAATGTTTTCCATATCTGCAGAAATAGGGCCAAGTCCGAGTCCCTTAGCAGTCTATGGTGAAACTCACTTTGAGTATTGGGACAGATACTTGGCCTATGTTCCTTAATTTGTGTTATTTTATCTGGTAGTCCCTTGTCCTTGAGGAATAAACCATTAAGACTGGATTTATATATCCCCTAAGAAAGAATGAGAAGTAACTCAGAATACAGAGAAAAAGGAGAAAAAAAGAAACAAAGCTCCAAAACACTTTTTCATGGTACTGACAGCCTACAGAGGAAAGAAATGGGGTAGCTGTGTTGTACTCAGTCCTGGAGGATCTAGTGAGGGAATCCGAGCATCAAGCTTGGCAAGGCTGCTCTGCATTGCTGCAAGGCAGGGTGGAGCATCCTGCACTGGGTCACACGATGAACAGAACAAATTTGTAAACTTCTTCCTTCTTCAGAACATACCAAACCAGTGAAAGCATGCATAGCCTTAAGCTCAACTGTCCATGGCAGTGAAATACTTTCTGTGATAGCTTGCTTTGCTTTCTTCATTTTTATTTCCTTTCCCAATGCTAAGTTTCAACTTAACAAAAAATTATTACCTTTATTTAGATTGCATAATATGCAATTTTATCAATCCCCCTTCTCAAGGATGAAGAAGAATTGATAAGGTCCAACTTAACTGGCCTGCTGCTGTAAGATATTGAAACTGGGGTCCTTCCTGTGCACCAGAACAGCAAAGCCAAGAATGTGCTGCAGGACAGACAGCTGGTGACTCAGGAGGAGGGACTTTGAGGCTGCCAGTGTCCCTCTCCCTATTGGCTTCCCTGAAAGCAACACAGTGTGGTTGGTTTATTTTCCATAAAAGATCCTATGTTCCTTGGCATCCTGATTAAAGCACTGCAGATTGGGGTAAGGTGTGTGTATGTGTGGAGTTATGGTTTGGCATTTGTCTTTTGCTTGCATAGATTTATCTTCTGTTTGGAGCTGCATGAGCTCACTCAGAGAAAATCCTATTCTAAGAGGTGGTTGCCAGGAATGCAGTAGACGAGGTCCATTACTCCTAGAATTGGTTGCCTTCATTTGCCCAAGAAGTTAGTCCTATCATCCAAGCCAATGATGATGCCGAGGGAACTGGGAAAATAATTTCTAGAGTTTTTAGAATGTGATCAGGCTATCATAAGCCTCAAGATGACTGGTTCCTCCAAATGCATCATTTTTTGGTCTTGACTTATGGCTTTGTCCTGGCTCAGGGAGGGAAGTCTGCCCAATGCATAAAGGCTTCTCAGGGCAGAAGTTATCTCCAGCCACCCGGGACGGTGTCCAAGGGTGCCAGTTGTGTGGCCATGGAGCACTGCCCCACCCTGAACTGCAGCTCCTCTGTCTTCAGGAAATTTCTATAACCATTACTGTCAGACTATCCAAGTTAGATCTATGTGGGCTGAAAAGTATGTGTCTTTTTTTCCCCCTCTTTCTTTGAGTGTGCATGTTATTTTGTGTTCCTGTTAGAGAAGGCAGATGGAAAGATTTGCACCTTGCACTTGAAGCTGAATGTGTTGACATTTACTGTAGACCTTAGAGACTTTATGTGTCTCGACTGTCTCAGACTAAGCTTCTAGGAAGTCCTTGCCCAGACAATCTTTGCCTCCTCAGAGAAAGTTCCTCTCCATTAGGACAAAGGAGTTGATGCCAAATTGGAGTGGTCTTTTTCGCTGAGGTTTGTACAGAGCAAACACTACAAATGAAGTGAGTATGCCCAGAATCAACCCTGCATGTCCCATTTAACAGAATCATAGACACGTACATTGTTTTGTATTGGAGGAAACCTTAAAGATCATCTGGTTCCCACCCTCTTCCATGGACACCTTTCACTAGGACAGGTTGCTCAAACCTCTAGCCAGCCTGGCCTTGAACACTTCCAGGGATGGAGTATCAATATTTCTCTATTCCAGTGTCTCATCACCCTCACAGTAAAGGACTTTTTCTTAATATCTAATATAAACCTACACTCTTTCCATTTAAAGCCATTCCTCCTTGTCCTATCGCTGCATACCGTTGTATGGAGTCCCTCTCCTGTTCTCTCGTAGTATCCCTTTAGGTATCACAAGGTGCTGTAGGGTCTCCCTGAAGCCTTCTCCTCTCCAGACTGAGCACCCCAGGTCTCTCAGACTGTCCTCATTGGAGAAGTGTTCCAGTGATCATCTTCATGGCCCTCATGGGGACTCACCCCAACAGTATACCTCCTGTACTGAAGACTTCAGACCTGGATGCAACACTCCAGACTGGTCTCAGCAGAGCTGAGTAGAGGGGCAGAATCACCTCCCTCCGCCTGCTGGCCACTCTGATGCAGCCCAGGATACAGCTGGCTTTCTGGGCCATGCGTGCACATTGCTGGGTCATGTCCAACCCCTCATCCACCCATACCTATCCCAAATCTCAGAGCTTTGCTCCGTCCATTCTCTTCCCAGCCTGATTTTGTGCTTGGGATTATCCTGACTCACGTGCAGTGACTTGCACTTGGTCTTATGGAGTTTCATGGGGTTCACATGGGGCTACCTTTTGGGAAGCTGGTAGTAGAGATTCTCTCTCCTTTCTGCTGATGTGCTGCATCCCAACAATGTCATTTTTACTGGGGCGGATATTTGCATGAAACCAGCAGATTTCATTGCACCAGGTACCTCTGTTATGAGTTGAAAGCAGGAAGGGCTACCAGGTGTGGAGATTTTCTTATCACTTTTGTGATTTTATTTTGCAATATGTGTTTCTCTAAACAAGAAGAGAGATTAATTTGTATATGTGAAAAGATTTACTACCTGCAATATTACTCTGAAGTAGTAATATTTTTTCACCACTCTTGGAGTGAAATATTTTAGTTCATATTTTTAAAGACTGTGACAAAATCAGAAATCATGGCAATAAAATAAAGTTTGGATACAGAGAATAAAGTTTGTTATAAAGGCCACTGAATTATTAATAGGAATATATTACGGATAAGGGGATTATTCAGTCACTTTACTAACTAAATGCCCCTGTGTCAAGGGCAGGATTGAGGTGAGGTATCTTTTATTTTATTTTATGTTTGTGAACCTGTATACAGCACTGTTGAAACAGGAGTCCTGTTGCCTGTGAAGGCAGACATGACATGGGCACAGGGATGAGAATTGATGTCACGTTATGCAGCTGTGCTGCAGTCTTTTCAAGAAAGGCTGCTTCTATTGTATTAGATAAAGTCAGCCACACCTTATCCTCTGCTCCTCAGGGCAAAGGGCCTGATGTAATTTGTCTGCATGGTTGGCACTTGGGTCGTTGCAAAATACAATACGGGGGCCACTGAATACCTTTCCTGGGCCTCAGGTTACCCAGTGCCCTCCCCTGAATACCTTTCCTGGGCCTCAGGTTACCCAGTGCCCTCCCCTTCCCCCAGAATCGACTGGGTCAGAGTAGCACCAGCCCCAGAGAGCCATGGGCAACTTGTTACAACCTCCTGCCTGGACCCTTGGCCCTCTTCCCTCTGCTGATATATTTATTTTTGAACTTTCCAAAGTAGTGGATATTGATTTTTGCATTTGTTTGCTATTAAAAAAAAAAAAAAAGGCCACTGAATATTTGCCTCATTTGCTTCTTCTTTTGCATCATTGTTGTCAATCTATATATTTTATCTTGACATTCTACATGTTAGATTCTTATGTAATGAGGGTTAATTTATGTTCTGGAATTTACTTTCAGCCACAGCTCTATGATATGTACTTGCAAGAGGCACTTTTCAACGTTTAAATATCCTCCTGTAATCTGTGCAGTGAGAGGGAGACAAGGAGTCCTTAGGAATAAGTAAAAATAAGAAAAATTGGCATTTTGCTCTAGAATAATGGTCTGGATGAGCTTATCCTTCCCCATCAACATAACAGATAGTACAGGAAGTTTGATCTGGTTAGCTGAGGTTAACCACACACATCCTGGGATGCTGAGCATCCCTTATTGTTGCTTTCTGTGAAATTAGATTCACAGTTAGAATAATTGATGCTACTCACATTTTATATATCATATTTTGTATTATTGTTATTTGGCACTTATTGGGTCACATTGCCAAAATTAATTAATAAACCACAGTTCACAACCTGTCATCTCATGTGCAGCTCCAGCTGGACTGGTCTCTTCTGACACTTGCCTTTGGAATGTGCAGTGTCCAGTATAAACAAATGAGGTTCCTGATGTGAAAAAAATGTTCCCCAAACGGAATAAAAGGTTCACAGATAGACTTTTAGTTTATTGTATGTGTTAAGATCTGATTATTAGAGATACTTCTACCCGAATTAAGGTGCAAATGAGACCATATACTGAAGTCAATAGTATGGATTTTATTTAACAGTAATGTGAGATAGAGATAGAATGAAATAGAAAAAAGGGGAGAAAGAAGGAAAATGAGTGAGAGAGAGACAGATTAAGCAGAAAGAGAGTCACCACCACAGGAATCCAGATAGTCTCATTGGTCCTCTTCTCCCTGGCTTCTTGGAGTCCTGCAAAAAAGAGTTCAATGGGTTAATATATGTTCAGGTACAGTGGGAACACACAAGCACCTCCCCTGGAGGGGAGAGGTCTACACTGTCTTTTGCAACACTGTGGATCTTGCACAGTCCATGGTGGAAGGCCTCAGAAACAAGTCTGGGGGAGCTGTGGAGGTCTTTGATGGTTCATGACACCTTCTAAGACATGACACATCAGCGTAGTTGAGCTGGTTATGCCCCATCAGGAGGGAAGAATACCCTCAAGCCTACCTGTGAATGTGAATGTCCCTTGTGAATTTGTCATTCTGGAATAGGGGGAGTGAAAGAAGAGTTTTACAACAGAACCAGTTGTGTAAGGAAGGACGATCGGCATAACTGGCGTGGTAAAAGCACCCTCCTGCCTCTGCAGGGTTTACTTATCTGGCATAAAAACCCATCTTGTAACTTCTGGGAATGGGTTATGTGGACCAGAGGCTTTACCACACCCAAAACCTCTCCTTCCCCTCAGCTGGGCAGGGGGAGAGTGTGCAAAACCTTATCAAATAGCTGATTGTTTCATTAACCATTAATATTTCAGTCTCTCATAGTCCAAATTCCCAGAATCCAGCAGGCACATTTTGTGGGAGTGGGCTTTGGTGGCTTTGGCTGAGCAGTTGCTCCTTTGAAGAGTTTGCAGGCAAAGTTCTTCAGTGATCTTAACAGTGTTTTAGGAAATTGTGATCTTTATGTCTCTAACAACATGCTTGGAGCTAAGTACATTACTGAAGAGAAAGCATATTTTTCTCTTTTCCTGTAAAATGTCTAATTGTAAGATGTTCAATTTTATACCCTCCAGGCCATTTATGCATGTAGCATAATTATTTAGGAAAAATTTGTAAATCTGAATGTGACACATAAAGCAAAATGATAACAGTGATTCTGACAGCAGGAAAAGTATTTCAAAATGTGTTTCACACACTTCATACACTCTTTTAACTATGTTTGGTTAGATGGGTTAGATCAATTTCTTCAAGAAGAGAGATGTGACATGATACATAGAGGGGGACACAGTTCATTCAATGCAACAGCTCAGCCCATAGGTGAGGGAAAGGATATTTTTCAAGTCAATGTTAGCTATGAAGCTACTTCTCTAAACTGCATCACTAAAAGTTCCCATGGTGGTATCACAGAGAAGATAACCAGCTCAATAAGACTGCATAACCTTCTCAATCATATCACCTTTGGCATTACTGACATAACTGGATGTCAGCCATGGAGTTGACTCTTAAGTTTCTCTGCCTATGCACACATGGGATTCCTGTGTCTTTTTTTATCTGAATGATACTTGCATTATGAGTCTTATGAAATCATGTGGATTTCAAAGTACTGCAGTTAATAGGATTAATAAAGACTGCCATGAAATTGACATTTTTTACGGACTCAAAACCAGTTTTATAGATTTCCACTTTATTTTTATGTCTGACACTTTCCCCAGCATGATGGATAATGTTACAGTGACAGTAAATAGAGTTGACAGTAGAAAGACTCCTCATGGAAGGCAACATTTTTTTTTAATGGCTCATCTGTTGGATATCTCTGCAGAATTGACTCCAGGTTGTAACCATTTTCATGCTATAACCAGAGGGTCATGTGGACTGTGATTTTACCTTGCAGGTTTAGCTAACACAGAATCACAAGGCTTGTGCAAAAGTGATTTTTATTGCAGTCCTCTAAAGAATTTTCACTACATTCTTACTTTGTGGGGCTTTTGACTTAATATTTCTTTTGAATACTTATCCATAATGGTTGCAGGTGTTTCATTTGAGTCAACTGAAAACCAAAGAAAGAAGTCAGTTGCAGAGAATAAAGAGATTCTGATCTAATGTTTATTGATATTAGAAAAAAAATAATTAAAAACCAAATCATATGGTAGAGGCTTCCCAACTTAACAAATTTTACAGAAAGACTGCAATAACTAGCCACGTTATAATGTATTCTCTGTATCCAGGTGTTTGGGCATCACAGTAATGAGTGTTAGGGAAACAGAAAATTCATGTTAATTACGAGTTCAAACAGATGATTGGAAAAAACTCTCAAGAACATCTTTTCACTAATCTCATTCCTTATGGATTACTATGGGGCTGCCTGGACCAGACTGCATGGGAGATTGTAACTGCCATGACCATGGACAACTAAGGCTTAAAATTTGCAGAATGATAAAATAGAATAAATATTAATAGATTAGAATTTGCAGAATGATAGATTGCAGATACATTTGAGACAGTGCTTATTTGTTCTTTATGGAATGATGGCTTAGCCAAAAGGTCCTGGGAATAAATGTCTACTGTCTCTTTTTTACAGCTGATTTTGTCTTGGCAGAAGGTGCCACCTGATGCTATCCCAAGGCTTGTATTAGAACACAGTTGATGGAAGCTCAGTGTATTCATATGTAAAAATGATTAGCCAACAGTGTGATGAGTCACCACACTGGATCTGCTGTGTTTTACAACATTCAGCTTGTGACCTTTTCAGTGTAAATATGATACGATGGAAATGTGCAACACATCTCCATTAAACCTTGGATTCAGTCATTTTACCTTCAGCTGGAGGTTTAAGGAATTTTATGAACATTGCAGTGCTCAAGGAATATGCACATGGCTTGACAGTGCTGTGCATCTCATGAAAGTAAAGATTGCCCTTTCCTAAGCCCAAAGCACAGCTTCTAGGATCCACATCTTGGTATAAATCCCAAAATGAGCTTGAAATAGCCACAAACTGGCTTTTCAGAGATATTCTTTTTGCTTCAATTCATATTTTGCTTTGGCTGGCTACAATAACCATAATTACTAGAGTTAATGGAAAACAAAGACCAAAGAGTTGTGAATGTAGAAACCCAGGCAGGTAATGATGTAAATATGTCTTTTCACAGAGAGAATTTCTTTGTGATTTTCTCTGCACACCTGTTTAATTAATCTTAAAAGTTTTTCTGGGTTTATTTGTTCTTTTCATTGGCACTCCTCTTTATTGCCAAATAGTATTTGGCGTTTGAGAAGGACTTCAATTTAATGAAAATTTCTGGGCAAAATTCTAAACTTACACACACTGGTGCACAGCTGAATTATCTCAGTTTATGCTTTGTATATCCCCATATAACATAGATCAAAATGTCATTTATTCCTACTCAACTATTACCTTGACTTTTCCTTCTGTGCAGATTAATGAAAGTTTTTCCAAAAAGTCTAGGGAGATGTTGTTTTAAGCCCATGCATATATACATGTATTAAAAAAATTTAAAAAATACCTTCTAAAGCAGCATTATTCTGATAGTAAAAGTATCCTTTTCCATGAATCATCACAATTATTTGCAGTTACAGCCACAGAAGGTTCAGCATTTGTTATATATCCTCAGCAGATATTTATAACTTGGTCCCAACTATGAAGTCATTTTGCATAATTTTCCCCTTGATATTACTTCTGATACAGTGTCATTTTCACTAAGACCTCAGGAAGTGCCAGCATATACACACTCATGAATTTAAGCTGTCTCTACATATTAATTAATTATTGAGATCTTATTTTGTTTTTGTTCCTCTTTATCACTATGTCATTTTTAAAGAAGCAAAACAATGAAATACAAATAGCAGCAGTTCACTAGTCATTGACACTTGTTAGACTTGCAAAAGTTTTATCTAAATACAAGGAAGAGGCAATTATTTAATTGCATTTAAAATCAGTGGGACTAAAAGGAAAAGGTTAATACAAGCTAGTGATCAAAAATCTCTTATATCAACCTTCATGACAAATCCCCATGTGTATTTTTCTGTATTAACTCTAGCTACTGCTAAATCTGTTTAGAAAAATGTGAGTTTGATTTTCCTGTAGCTGGTCACATTTTGATAAACACTTGTTTTTGAAAATGACAAGAATGACATAGGAGCAGGGGCACTGCAAGAGCTGAGAGGAGTTCCCAACAGCACCAGAGCTGGTCGGAGTTCTTCTCAGGTGAAATGGATTATGTGATGATACTGTAGACTAAAGATTTTTCATCTGTGAGTGGGATTTTGAAGAGTTGGGAAGGGGGGAGTCAAGGGCTTTCTTAGGCATGGTGCTTGTCAGCCTTTGGTTGGTCACAGAACATAGCTGCAGCCTATTAAAGTGAGAGTGAAGGCACACTGGGGGCTCATTTATTGATGGGACTTGCTGAGCAGCATAAAATGAAGAGCTGTGTTGTCATATTGGGACATATTCAGTCCTGTATCTGAAGGGATGTTTGCCTGGTTGTTTTTAGGAATGTTTTGTGGTCTCTTGAGAGCTAAAAAGTCAAAATGCTAAGTGTTTGGGGTTTTTGCTAATTTGCACACTTTTTCATTTCTTTTGTGGATAGTATGGAGATATTTTATTTATCTGATGAAAATGCCTGAGCCGCTAAACTCCCACTTGCCTAACTTCTTGTGTCTGCACTTGAGACAAATGGATGATGTAGACAACAGCAGAGACCTACACAGTCCTGTCTTCCCTATCCACAGTTTCCAGGAGCTACTAATTTGGAGGCTTTCTGAAGCAGATATGGCTTCTTTGAGGACTCCATAATTCAGCACCCAGTGAATGAAGATCTACCTCCTTTGTATCAAGTTCAGCTTCTCTTTGCTCCTGAACATTTGCAGTGGAATAAAGAGTAAACAGTCACTTCCCAAACACCCATACCAGTAATGACTGTACACATTTTTTTATTCTACGGGCTGAAGACCCTTAGTCTATTTAAATATTCCTTACACAGAAGAGGTTTTTCATTATGTTCTTCTTGGATTATTTCTTGGGTTGGTTGGTTTTTTTTACTTTTTAAGAACTGGGAGCAAGTATAAGGCATAATACCTGAGATGTGAGCAAACCACGGATTTATTCAGCAGGATTGTGTATACACTCTCCTTGTTCTGTAGTCCTCACCTAATGAGTCCTACTATTTAGATGACTTGCTTGATTGTTATTAATCAGTGAGGTGATAGATCCATGAAATTACTTATTGTAACCCCATGATCCTATTACTAATTATCATCAGTCAGAGAAGTGATATTGGATCAGATTTCACATGTGTTTGGTCAGGGTTTTCTGCATGTGCAATAACTTACATTTTTCTACACTGATCAATAAAATGACCGATGAAAGTCAGTCCCGTAAAGGAATGCAACTCTTCAGAGGTGGGCCTCAGCTCGGCTTTTGTGAATATTTTATAAAACTTCTAATCTTTTCAGGTCCCTCCAATCTTTTTTTATGTGACTTATGTGAGTAGGGAGACAAGAATATTATTATTGCACTAGTGGTTGTCAGAAATAAGAAATATAATTAAGTGTGTGTTCTAGATATATATTCTGTCTTGGGAAGGTAGATGTCAAGATAAAGAAGAGTTAAAGTGAAAATAACAGTGGTTTCGTCTGGTTCAGCAGCATTCCTAAGACAAACAAAACGCTTTTGTCCTTGTGGCCGCAGATACCATCTCCAGAAGCTGCTGTGCAATGCCAGCCTGGCAGCAGGATTACACCGGGGTCCGCAGTGAGGGGTGCCAGGGGACACACACAAGGGGCAAGCTGTAAGCAGCCACCACAGCTGTGCGTTTTTCCAAGAACTGCAGTTCATCTCTGCAGTTCATCTCCTCCTCTGGAGGAGGCTTTTGCCACATTTCTCTAAGGTGTGGGCCTGGAAAGCTACTGCACTATTAGTTTTTCCTCTCTTTGATTGGTATTTGTATATAAAGCATGGGCAACTGCTGGGTATAGGGTGTGACTTCTTGCTGCTCAGTCAGATTCAGAATTTTGGTTACAGGCAGCTCAAAGCTCAATTTCTTGCACATCATCTCAGACCAGAGGAAAGAGCTATTCAGGAACCTTCTGTCAAAGGTTCTTCTGACATTCTCTTGCATCACTTCAAATGAAATATAATTTATTAAGACTTTTTAAATCCGACTCTATGAAACACAATTTGAAAACATAAAAAATGAAATAAAAATTTTCATTTAAAACATTTAAGATAAAATTAAAGTGCTTCGCCAATTTTGGAACAATGTTTTGATTTGGTTTTTGTTTTATCTAAGGGGGCCATTTCTGGTTAAATTTATTTTGTCTATATATTAAAGATGTTCAGAAACTTGGCAACAAAGATACAGTGTTTGTGTTCTGGAAATAAAATGCTCTAATCCAACTATCATAGATTTCTGATGTATATATATGTATATATATTAAAGGAGACATTGAAATGTTTGTTTCTATTCCAAAAATAGGAAGAAAGAAAATCAAAATGGCAATTGTCTTTGTCTTAGCTCATTTCTATATGTGGAAATTCCTGGCATAGTCCCCTATCTCCTGCTGAGGCTATAGTCAGCAACTTGAAGTTTACATAGTACAAAAATACTGTCAAGGTTTTAAGGACATTAAATAAAACAGTTTGTCAAATTCCTTTTCCTTACAAATGATTCAGATGTTCGAAAGTAAATGCTGCTGTTTAAAAAAAAAAAAAGTAATAATAATAAAGGCATATTGTAATATTAATATCTTCAAGGGGAAAAAGTCAGTTCTGGAAGCCCTCCATTACTAAAAAGATATCTGATTTAAACTCTGAGATTCTGAGTTATGTTGTAGCTGATCTTTGATGTCTTGTTCTTCCACCTGCTGTGACTGAGCTATTTCAAAGAATGAAAACTATATCTTTCTGTGGACCTCAATTTAAGAACAAACTTTCTGGACTCTGGATGTTTGAAATAACTTCAAAACTAAGCTAACAGTGGAGTGGCAGAGCCCAGAGCTTTGGGACTGATGAATAGCATCCAGCAGGCAGAGATGTGCTTGCTGGGGTGCCAGGTGGATGCAGTAACCTTGGACTGGTTCACTGCTCTTAACAGCTTTGTGCCTTCACCATTCTCCTGCTGTCATTCCACCAGTCCAACATTGCAGGTGATGCTAGACAGATAATTTTGGTGTGCTCTCCTGTGTCCTCTGCCAATTTCCTGTAATTAAAACCCTCAAAATCAAAATAGAAAGGTGTTTCGGAATGTTGTAATTAATCAAGAAAACTATTTATGAGGGCTGAAGTGCTGAAATACACGCACAGGAGACAGTATGGACATGACACGAGGGGTCCTTTCATTCTCTGCTGGTGCCTAAAAAAAAAATACTGTAAAATGACTCATCCCCAGCAATGTCAGTTAATGTGAAAAAAATTCTCTACTGTTTTTTTTTCCCCTTGTGTTAGGATAGTATAATGGTGTTGGAACGATATTGCAAGTTCTACTTTAACTATAAAAGTGCTTCGTGAAGAGGCAGGTGAAGAGTCAATCAGTTTTAATTTTTATGAGTCATTCTGTTTAGCTGTAACCTCTGTCATACATTCTAGTGTTGAAATAAGTCAAACTTTGCTCTGAGAGGACTGTTTATTAAAAAAAGTGAATGACAATTCTGATTAGAAAAAAAATCTGGAACTTGTTAAGCCTTTAATAGAGAGTTATATGGTGTGAGTGCCTGTAATGTTAAATGGTAGAACTAGATGCCTCAGGTAATTTCTTGAAATGTACTCAGGTCTCCCATGTCCCTAAATTTATCTTGTACTTGACATTGAATTTGTTTTTAAGTGCTGCCTTGTGATTTATTTTAAATGCCTTAAGTCTGTCAAGCACTTTCTTTGTCTGGACATTGGAACAAAGTGTTGTCACCTGCAAATACTGGTATGTCTGTTTAGCTCTTTCCCAAACAACCTTCTTAACTGCAGTTTCCAAAATAGCTCAGCATTTTTTCATTATAAGTTTCTAATTTGGGAGTAAATTGCATACTTCTATCTGCTGCAGTTTTGTCAATCACTTGCTGATCTTACAGCAGAGTATTCGGTTTTCTTTCACGATTACTTTGTTTTCCTAATTGGTTCCTGGGGAAATACTTTTCCAATTAAATACATTGTCTTCAAGTGAACTTATTTATGAAATGGTCTTCATCATCCATTGTTTAACACTTTTGATGCATTACAATAGACTAGAGAAGTACAATTTTGCTTAGTAGAAGCTCTGTCAGCTTGGCCTCGTAACATTCTTATTTTGGTGATTTTCTACTTTTGTCCTAATTATTGTTCCAAAAACTTTTCTGAGGATTTGTAGCCTGGAACTCTGAGAATTCCCTGGTTTCCCTTTTTGGAAAGAAAGAGCAATGTTTGCTACCCTGCCATTCTGTGTTTTTTAATGAGCTATTCTGTATTCTTTGTTAGAAACAGCAGCTATGCTTCTAAGAGATCTCCTGGAGGGTTGCCATCAGTCAGGTGACATGCTGCTCTTTAATTTATCAGTCTAATTTTCCTACCTCTCTTATTTTGACAGATCAGCCTGACATAGCATGCTCTTTATTTCCTGATAAGGATAGAGCTTGGATAGGTATCTTGGCTGTATTTGCTATGATGAAGACTGATATTGAATTTTTGGTGCACTGTAATGCTGTTCCTAATATCTAAACTCAACTTCTTTCAACCTGTCTTTCTCTATCTTTTGCAGCCAAGTTCTTTGTCATTATGTAAAATTCTGATTTGGCCATAGGTTTCTGAAAAATCTGTTACATCATCACCTTATTACAATGTCAGGCAATGCAGTTAAGCGGCTTCTGCTTTAAAGCTGTTGTCCTCAGTATATGGACACGTAGGGGCTTCTTTCCCAATACAGGCAATGTGCCTGCTCCTATTTAATTCCCTGTCCAAACAGTGGCTATAACCTGTCCCTTTCCATTTTACCCCAGCTGCCCTTGCATTTCTGATATCCCTTGCAGATATTTGCCTGACTGAAGCTCTCCCTGGCTCTTGTCAATATTTCTCTTGTTCCGTATCAAAGGGAAGTCTGAGAACTTGGAGAGGCTGTGCCAGCAATCTGCTTGCCCTTTGGTTTAAGGGGTAGATTATTTCTATGCCAAAGCTTTTCTTGTGCACCTTCCTTCATGTCACCCTCCCTGGACACCAGCTGTCCAGATGTGCACGGATTCCGGATGGGATACCTGGTGTAACTTGTCTGGTTCCTGCTGTGAGCACACTGAGTCAAAGCATTTTCCCCAGCAGCCTGAATCTAACCTACAAGACAAAATCTCACTTTTCCTGATATATTAGATTAACATGATGTAACTTCTCTGGAACATTTTTTTAATGCTTGCTGCTTCCGTTTGAAATATGGTCATATTATTTAAAATAAAAGGTTTAAATGAATAATGTGTTAATAAAGAGTGACCTTTCATTTCCAAAAGTCTAAGTAGAAAACAATTGTACAAAGAACAGCTTTTAATGGGAAAGTCAGTTTTATGTCAATAGCCTATGTGAAAATATGACGGCATCATTTCCTGCAAAACCTATTACTGTATAGGGAGATTGTCACTTATTCCAACACAGACTGTGCAAAGATCAATGTTTACCCTTCTCTGAATCACATATAAAACAAATGATGTGAAGAGAAGATTCACCATCTATTTAAAAACACTGGTTTCTATTTTGGACATAACATGTAAAATTTCTGTTTAGCAATTTCAGTTAATTGTTAGATTAACATTTTTGGGAACAGATTGCAAACTTCAAAATGGAAAAGATCATTTTAGGGAGGGAACCAAGGCAGCTGTCAGTGAGCAAAAATTAACATAAATTTGCATAACAGATGTACAGTAAGGTGTCTATGACAGACAATCGCTGAATATTAATGATACAGACCACGACATCATTTGCGTAAATGCTGTCTGCTGGGTATTGAAGCTGCTGCGCTATTTGCAGAAGACAAAGGAGCACAGAGCTGAACAGATGCACCAAATACATCGATGCATCTTAATTTATGACATCCTCATGAAAGACCTTGTGGTGCGATTTCAGGTTTTATTACAAATAATTCAGAGATAAAGGAACTAAGTAATTATCTTTTCCACTACAGTCAGTTCTTTCAAAGGGGAGGGAAGCTTACTTGTGACAACCATTGTGATGATTTTTTTTTTATTTTGTGGAAAGCCTCTTTAAAAAAAATACCCCCATTACAAAGAGTCAAATATTCATCATCATTAAAAGATTAGCGCATATTAGCATGCTTCATGGGACTTGCCACCTAACGTACCGTCACCACCACAACTGGAGTCCTCCAACAGACAATGCATTTCAACGAATCTGCAAGGAGAAAAGCTGGAGAGAAAGACAGAGATGAAATAGGCTCTTCCAAAAAAAAAAAAAATACCTATGTAATGACGTTTTAGATGACAGTTAATTAGATTTCAACCTCAATTTTTCCTGCCCTTAGTCCTTGTTATAAGCTGCAGGTACAACTGGAACTACCCTAAGATTTAGAGGTATCTATAGATATACAGAATATTCTTACTACGTGATTCCTGCAGCTGGAGAAAGCGATGGAAGTTATTTGCTGATAACAAACAAAAAGATACTTGAGTCCCTGAATACACAGTGCAGCAAAGTTAATGAATGAGGAATGGATAAATATAAAAAAGTAACAACATTAAACTAGACTTGTAAGCCATGTGTATAGAAAACCAGGCAAGGCACAGGATACTTCTCTTCTGTGCTATTAATTTATTTGGGCCTTAATGGATTTCTCTCCAAGCCCATGCTACCATAAGAAAATGAATTGCTGACATGATGGATCTGTTGGTTGCACATATAGAGTTTTATGTGCATAGTGTTCAATTTCATTCTTGTCAGCTAATCAGCAGCAGCCAGACTTTTTATTTCAAGGGATTTCCTTTTCCATTTGAACAGAGAATGTAGCCCAGTAATCACTCTGCTGAGCCACTCTGTGAGCTATTTCCACCTGCTTTTTCCTCAGAATCTCTATCAAAGCCCTAATCCAGTAACCTGATAAAATCCTTTCAAGGTCTTGTAGGGTCCATTGTGAAACTGTTCATCTGAAAGGATTGTGAAATAACAGGAAAGTTACCGTGTCCCCAAAAGAGCCATATGGTAATTATTTTAATGGAAGTTTACTGTATGGCCAGAAGGCAGTTAACATGTTATTTCACATTTTGTGTGAAAGAATGGAAAAACTGCAGTCTGACACTCTTCTGTCCAATTTTGCTCCCAATGTCTTTTACAGAAATGCAGCTTTATTCTGTGTTTCAGTATACTAACAGCAGGTGATAGGCTGATGCCCAGATATGCTAACAAGAGTTATTGGTAAAAATCTCCTTCCTTTTAGACTTCGCCTGCATTCACATTCTAACTCCACTCGGGGAAAGAGGTGGTGTGCTAAGTGAGGAAGGAGCTTTTCCAAGGTGTACAAAACAGGGATGAACAATGGAACTGGAAACTTTGATGTGATGGAGATCATTGTGCTTTATTGTCTCAATAACAGAAATGTTCTTGCTGACTACGAGTGGCTCAGCATTTAGGTGGTCTAAGGTTTTACACAACTGTTGGTAAGCAAATTGCTGATATCTCCTTCAGTAACTTTTGAGCCTTGTTGACCAACTTGAATCAACACTGGTAGAGGAGATGAGCCTCAAAGAGAGCTGAGGCTGCACTGAAGGTCTGTTTCCCTGCTATGAGAACTGCTTTAGGACTCTTCCTCCTAGCCTGCCTTTTTGGATCACAATTTTCTTTTCATTTGTTGAGTAACCAACTAGCAGGGTTCCTTGGGCAGCAACATGGGGAGAAGATTCTAGCAGCTCCTCACAGCAGCCACTCCCATGGGCTCACCCTGCTCTAAAACCTTCCTATGCAAACCCAATACAACCACTACTCTCACAGAAGCCTCCAGGCAGCTCCATCAATGTGCTGGCTTCCCACTGTGGCTGGAGGGGCCGTCTGGCAGTCAGGGGTTTTTTGACCCTGGAGGGAGGTGGTTCAGTAGTGGCAGCATCCTCATGTGGAGTGGCAACTTGGAGAGTGCTTTCAGTGTTGAAAACCGAGATTGTGGAGCCCAGCATCTCAAGTTGCATTTACAGAGCTCAAGGTCATTTTTTGATCTGCCCCTTGGTTCGTTAAGAATAAATAAAATTAATTATGATAAATTACTCCATATTCTTTCATTAAACATAGGTTGCCAATAAATAATGTAAGCAATTTAATGCAAGGTTGAAAGATTATCTCCAAAAGGAGATGATTTGTTCTGACTGAATAAAGGAACCATGATCCTGGGTACTCTGGAAGTGTGTGGAGTTTGAGCCCAAGTTTGAAGGAAGGAGGAAGAGTAGGTAACAGTTGCTTGTAGTTTCTGTTTAATGTTTTTCCTTCATATTTGGGGTTTAATGAAAAAAAATCTCAACTATCACCTCAAGGAAACATTCAGCATGCATTTTTCCTCACAATTTAGCAAGTATATATGTGAGGACAACAAACCAGTGAGAGGAACTGCTATGCTTTTGGCTAGGAAGTAAAGTTCTGGTAGCACTTGCAAATGGCTGCATTGTCATGGGGTATAATAGGGCTTCTTTGGTGCCTGCCAGAGGGCTCACGAAACCTGTACATCCTGTCACTGTTCAGTTGCCAGTGTAACATGAAAACACTTGGCAAATAAAACATGAAAGGCTTCAGAGCTCAATTTGTTCACTTTTACACTATTATAAAACCATTGATTTCATTGGATTTACTCTGAATTTATGCTCATATAACTGAGAGGAAAAAAAAAACGGTTCTGTAGAGGTAATATATATTATTTTATTCATTCGGTTGTTCTCTAAAACAATTTAAAAGCCTTGGCAAAAGAAGCCCAAGGTTGATGCATAATATACCAAACTGGGCAGTAACTGAAATAGATCTTTTTTCCACAACTGTAATTCTCCCTAGGTCACTTTTTGAAAACTACTACAACTTATTTTAATAAACAAATACTTTTTGTATTCATTTGGATTCAGATTTCACAGTGAAGTCACCTTCAGAATGGTATTCTGCAGCTCAGGCACTCTCAGCAAGATGCACCTGAGGAATGGGCTGCAGAATTCCATCGCCTATTTTGGACCAACAAATATCCTATTTGTTCTAAATGTCATGTGAAGATCTCCTTCCATGTCTGAACAGATAGAAGATAGTGTGTGGTGATATATTTTCCTTTCTGCTTTTTTTAGGTGATACAGCAAGTTCCTCTACTTTCAGGTTACCTTGTAAATAAAAAATTAGTTTTAGCAGTGAATAAGTTATAGTTAAGCTACTTTATTACTTTTCTACTTTTGTTGTGAGCTCGCAGACTACTTATTGGCCCATGTTCCACCCCGTATGTAAAAATCCTCTGGTCAGAAACTCAGGGATCAGCCTGGCTAAGCATGGGGAATGCATAATCTGACTGGGAGCAGTGATCCATTTGCTGAGCACGGTCCCCTTGAGAAAGCAAGAGAGAGCAAGATTTTTGATGAGACACAGGAAGGATGCCTTAAAGCTAAGCTGTAGATATTATCAAAAATGCCTTTTCAGTACTTTGGAGCCCACTGTCCTGATCATATCTACAAACTGAATAAAATAGTTTTGGGAAGGAAAATACTAAGATGACGAATATCACACTAGAGTGAACAAAGGCAGCCAAGGATCTCGTTGCTGTGGTTACTCAAATTGGTTATGCAAAGGGTAGTTCTGGGCTTTGCAGGAAGTGAGAATGATGTTAGTAGAGATGCATCTGGAGATATTAGAAGGGAAGCATTCTATGCAACTTTTACATAAAGGATTTGGAGAAAAAAAAGGGAGAAAAGATATTAAAGAGTACATCAGCTTGAGGATGAGCAGAAATGTAGTAAAAATAGAGCCAAGAAAACTCCACAGAGGATCCAGAGATGGTGAGGGTCAGGGAAAGCATCAGAAACTAGTACAGAAGTTCAAACCAGGAAAAGCATTCAGTGAAATAGGAAAGGCAAATGTTGTCAGAGAATTATGTCTGGTGGATGAATAAAAAGAAAATGGTGAAATAACGTGAGAGAAGGTGCATGAAAGGTGAGAATGACTGGAGTATAAGCTTGGTGTTCAGAGAACTTAAAGTGGGAAAGAGCAAAGGAAAAAAGCAATAAATTTCAGGTAAGCCGTGAAGGTGTAAAGAGGAAGAACTTTTTAGTGTGAAATTGCTTAAATGTTAAAGAAAATGTTTAAGAAAATGTTTGGTAAAAAAAGTTCATTTAAGATTAAACCCTAGTGAAACATGCCAACCCCACAGCCTCAGCAGAAGTAAATTCCAAAACTGGGAAAACTAATTTGAAGTATTTTACCCCAGAGCACAGTAGCCATAGTTTATGGGCAAAGTTAGAGCAACCCAAAAGCTTGATGCATGCAGTAGGTAACCAAAAAGAATGTGAAATGCCAGTAAGATAGACTAGGTCACAAAAAAGACTTCTCCAAGAATGTTCCTAAAAGCAATATAAGTAACGACAATGATAAGGAAGTGAAAAAAAGCTTCTAAATGAGAAAAGTTGTATTAGTATATGCATTAGTACCTTTATTATAATCTTGAGCCTTCCATCTAAATCAAAGAACAGACTGTGGCATAAAATGTTATCCCAGTTCTGAGAAACTGATAAAATAATAAAATGGAATCTATTCAGTCAGAATAACAATGGGCAAAAATCCACTAAACACCACCTACCTACCTCAAGCCTGAACTGACTCATGTTACTGCTATTAACTAGTGGAATGTTCTAGGGAAGCCCAGCCAGGAATAAGAAATGTAGCCCTGAGACTGGGGCATATGTGTCAGGAAAACAGCTGTGTAAATAGTGAATCTTTTGTTTTGCTGGTATTTCTGAAAGTAAAGAAAAATTAATTTTGGGTTTAATGTGTAAAGGAAACGTTTTTAAGGTAAATGAAATTTCTTTGACCAGACTACTTGCAAAATGTATTGCTTAGATGTTTGGGCTTTTTTTGTTTATCTGGGTTATTTTTAGTTTAAAAATAAGTTTTTTCAAAATTTTCTAAATTACAATTTTGAAAGAAAAAAGTATAAACACACAATTTTCTTTAAATATCAAACTTATTTGGAGGGGGAAGGAGGGCTACTTTAAGCCTCTTTTGTCTCTAACTATTCAGTAAATTCAGTGTGACTAGTTGTTATATTTTGCTGTTCGTTGAATTATTTCTTCCAGAGGTACTTTATCCAAAAACTTTCACAGAAATTCAGTCCAAATTGATCCATAAATCTTTCACAATAGCACAAGACATAAATGTTATCATAGAAACAGATAGTCAAACTGAAAAAAAGGAAAAAAAAAAAAAAGCCAAAAGAAAACAAAACCAGACAAAACAAACAAAAAACCCAAAAAGGTTGTTTACAAGTATCCAACAAAACAAAATCACTGCATCTAGAAAACTGCTGGTGTTTCTTCACTTTCTGGCTTTCATGGGACACTGATGTTGGTTTTTTAACCCCGTTTGAAAAGGGCCAAAATATCAGCTGGGAGCATTGCCATGAGAGGCTGGAGGACGGATGGGTGGGGGTTCCCCAGGTTCCCCCCAGGAAGGGTGAGCAAGATCCCTGTGCTGGAGGAGAAGTCTGGGGGAGCAAGTGGGACACAGACAAGATAGTTGGCAGTTCTGGGACCTAGTGGTGGCAAGGAGAGAAGGAATAAACTATAGGAGGAAGAATAGGCTATAAAAAGTAAAGTTTATAGTATTTCCCATGGTCAGAAATTTAGAAAAAAGCTCCATGCCTGAAAGCATGAAGATTCAAACAACTCAGGGCAATTTTCCAGCTAAAAGCGGAAAATCTCTTTCAAATAGCACCTTCTCAATTTCTTTCTCGAACACCTTTTTTCAGAAGAATTGTAGGATGCTCTTTTCAAGATATATAAGATTTTCTTATCTGAAAACTTTTATGTTTTGTCATCCCCTTTCCCAAAAATCCCACTGAGGCCAGACCTTTTGCCCAAAGTACCCAAACCCCTCAGCAAGGCCATGCCTGGACGAGAGCCGTTGGGAAGGAACACACTCAGGTGCTGGAATGCAGCGAAATGGTTGGAGGACCTGGAATCAGGACTCTTGTGCTTGCTTTCCATCCTGTGCTGCCACTGCCTTCTCCCTCTGCTGCAGCTGTCTGAAGTTTGCCCTGGTGATCCAGTGCATGAATTCCAGGCAAACTGTAGCTTTGTGAGTTTAGAAACCAAAGGCAAGAGTTAAGAAATGACAAAATGTTCAAAACCATGAAAATATTAAACTGAGTTTGAGAACATTTGAACTGTGGTCTTTATTTCCACCTACAAGGAATTTAGGTGAAATTAGGAAATTTGTGAAATACAGCTTTCCAACCAAATTTCAGTTATGCCAGGAATTAAATTGTGCTTCTAATTGAGAATTTGGTTGTGTCCTCTTAATCAGAAATTAAAGGGTGTTCCCAGTTTTTGTTTCACAAATGTTTTTCTTCTTGGCTGCTTCTCCTTTTTTTTTTCACAGCTTATTCTGTTAATATTTGAGTGTTTAACCTTGGTTTTTGTTCTCACTCCACAATACTAGAAGATCTCTAGGTGACACACATTCCTTGAGCTATTCTCTGACATGCAGGTGGTACATGTTCAAGGTCATGGTCCTTGCTGAAAGGCAGGAGAAAGGTGAAACATAAAAAAAGTATTTCTCTGCTTCCTTTTCTTTTATTGAAATTGAAGCTTATACTGAATAAGGACATTCTGCTTCTTTTCATTATAATATGGACACAGAGTATTTGTTTTGGTATTACCAGGACTAATTTTCAGTTTTCAAAGTACAACAAAGGGAAATATGGATGTTGTGAATTATAGGGAAGTTAATACATGGCTATTTGGTGTCCTCATTGAAAAATATGTAATTTACTGTCTTAATGTGTTTGCAGAACTGAAAATGAGGGGAGGAGTGGGGATGAATTAATATTTATACTTGTGATGGTTTGGGCAGGGATAGATTTAATTTTCCTTATGGTATTGGGAATATGTTTTGGATTTGCACTGAGAAGAGTGCTGAGAACTCAGGGATGCTTTAGCTATTGCTGAGCAGTGTGAGATCGTTCTCTCGATGGTCAGATGTTATACTTCAGGAGACGGGGTTGCTCATGGAACACATGCTTTATTCTCAGGGGTCGTGGGTGCCAAGGTTTGCCATCAGCTGCCAGCCCAGCTGCTGGCGTGGTTCCAAGAGGGTTCCAAGAGAGAGAATTTCCTGTTACAGTATATTTTATCCTATTCTGTGTTGAATATTCTATTTACAGTGACCAACCGGTGTGAGACACAAATCCTATAGAATTTACATACAGCCTATGAGAACTACTAGATTAGAATAAGGCACTACCTTCNCAGAGCAGCACTTCCACAGAGCCACTTCTGCTCATCACCCCACCCCACCAGTGAGGAGGCTGGGGGTGCACAAGGAGCTGGGAGGGGGCACACACAGGACAGCTGAGCCCAGCTGATCACAAGGATGTTCCAGGTCATATGGCTTTGTGTTGCTTATATAAAGCTGGGGAAGAAGAAGGAGGTGAAGTAAGTTTGGAGTGAAGGCGCTTTTCACCATGAGGTAGATGGAGCCCATCCCTCCTGAGAATAGTGGAACACCTTCGTGCCAATGGCAAGAGGTGAATGAGTTCCTCATTTTTTTTTGCATGTACCTGTGGCTTTTGCTTCACCTCTTAAACTGTCTTTATCTCAACCCACGAGTTTTCTCCTTTTCACTCTTTCGATTCTCTCACCCCAAGCAAGCACCTGTGTGGGGCTGAGTTGTCAGCTGGGGTTAAACCAGCTTTTTATTTTTCTTTTTCAAGAAAAGAATAGTATCTAAATGAGAAAGCGGCATCTTTTTGTGTGTTTGTTTTTTTATACAAATAATAAAATTAGACAGTGGAAATAGAAAAATTTCAGAAAATCTGTTTGTCATAACTTAACATTTCATTTACCAATATTTCTTTCATTCTGAGACAGCAATATTTCACCTATAAGCAAATTTTGTTGGAAAAAATACATATGCTCAAGCCTAGATATTTCATTAGTTAAAAATCTGGTTGCTGAGTTACTGAAACTGCACAAGGACCAACTAAAAGAGCATGTGAAATACCCAGGACATTTTGCCATAAATGTGTAAACTATAGCGATGTATAGGGATTAGACTTCTGTCCATATAAATTTGTATAGACAAGTATTTTATGTAGCTTTTCCAGGACTAGATTAATCTTGGTATCCAAACCCAAGAATTGCTCCCTAGTCATGCTTGCAGCACATGTGATGGAGTTTAAGCACAGCCAACTACAACTCCCAGTAGATCAGGTCTGATCTACTCCTTTGTGTTTCACAGCCCAGTAAGGAAGAGCAAGTTTAAACACCTATTTCTGCCACAGAAATGAGCCTCTGGTCCACAGACAGGTCTTTTGGAAGATCTGTACCTGCAAGGAGTCTAGTGCTCTTCATCAGTGATGCAGCACCATGTAGACAACCTGAGGTTCAATACTGGACGTGCATTATTTAATTTTTAATCAGAGGTTTTTTCTCTGTTTATTTCTTTGTCACCAGAGGAAAGTTTCTTTTGTATTTATATGTTAAATATCTTGTATTCTAACCTATCTGATCTCAGGAGATGGTTCGTGGCTTTTTTTTCAGTT
This sequence comes from Nicator chloris, assembly GCA_013400495.1. Lineage (NCBI taxonomy): Eukaryota > Metazoa > Chordata > Aves > Passeriformes > Pycnonotidae > Nicator > Nicator chloris. The sequence goes on from WAAE01018808.1 coordinate 54,362, forward strand.
GCACTATAAAAATTATCTCCTCCAGAATAATTGCCCTGTCAGCTGTATAGTCAGCAATATTACACATACATTTCATTTTTCCTTCACTCCCAATGTTATATGGCAGTACATTTTTGGAGCAATCTCCTTCATAAATCTGCTCTCTTCAGTTCTAGAAAAGCAATTTGCAGTGTTGTGGTTTCTTCCCAAACTTCACCAGGTACTGTTGCTTTCTTGGTGAAAATAAATAACAGGGTGTGATAAAGACATCTATTTCGACAGTACTGATTAACTAGCACAGCCGTGTCCCTTCCAAAAAGCAGCTCCTTTTGAGTGAGCAATCCATTTCAAATGGTCTTTGGTCTTGTTGCTCTGCTGTGTAATCCGTTTTTTGTTTGTGTGTGTGTATGGGCTCTTGAATCATAGCCAGCTCCATTGGTTCCAAGTGATCCTTGGACGTGTGCCAGAGTAGAAGTAGCAAGAGGACAGGAAAATTAGACGTTCTTTTCTTTTGCCAAGAAGTTTTTGTAAAAATCAGGACCCTTCTTGGACAGTGCAGGCACATTACCACGGCCATTAGGGGTTGGTTCAAAAGAATCCAAAGCCTGCAACCAAATCCATTCAATGTATATATTTTTATAGAACAAGGATCAGTAGTTATCTGTCTTTTTAAGGAAATGAAACAAACATCACAATGAAACAATTGTTTCTATCTGCACCAACCTTTTGAGTTCTATTATCCCATTCCCAGTAACTACCTGAGCTGGCTATTCCTGCAATGGCAGCTGCCTTCTGCCACCATGCTCCTCATACTTTGTTGAAAACAGGGCCAAAGCTGGTTTACAAATTTCTATCCTATAAAACCAGTTCCTAAGCATTTGTTTCTAACCGTGGATCCATCTAAAAAGATCATCTTAGAGTTGTTTAATTACCTGCAGAAAGATCTGCTTGGCCATCACATGATTTCTGCATCCTTTTGACCATGCATGCTCCAGGATGTCCACAGAGCTGACACTACCACAGCTATTTGAGGCTTCAGAGGTGTGTTTATGAGATGGTGAGGGGGCTGATAGCAGGTGTCTGGGCAGAGCCAAAATCTCCTGTGTAGAGGACTTGTGACAAAATCAAGGCAGAGCATGTTAGTGCCAAAGAGTGGGTGAGTGTTTCTGGAAGAGAAATATTTTCTTCACGGCATTTAGGCAGGTAGATTTGCTCTGGCATAAAGCACAGCAGGGCACACAATGTGCTAAACAATGGTAGGACTGTGTGCACTCTGGGATGTACCGCAGAAACAGTCACTTCTTACTGAGAAGTTTCTCTCTCTCTGCTTTGGGGAGTTTTTCTAATTATTTGCATAAAAATTCTGGGAAAGCCCCAATGTTCAGGCACGTGACCTCCTGTCATGGATTTACTTGTCATGTTTCCCTTAGTCTCTGATAATTTTATTCTTTTTCCTTTTTACGTCCCGCTGTAGCCTATTCTCACTGTCATCTCATTCTGGAGCATGTTCTTAATTTATTTTCTATTCTGCAATTGATGTACTGCATATAAAAAAGAGTGCTGCAAAAATTCTGAGGTCTAATGGGCAAATTCTGCCTCAGCTACTAGATTTTCTAGGGCTGCTTGTATATAGATCCTTGCAAATTCAGGAGTAGATATGAGAATGAAGATAGATGACTGAAGTTTACATTCTTTTCCAGGTAGAGCAACTACTGCTTCCTTGTCCAGAAAATGGGAACAGCACAACTCCATCATCACTCTTGCAGCTTTGGAAATGAGAGGCTTATGAAACTGGAAGATGTCATGTAGGAGTAGGAAAATCCCCATGACTCATCTAGAATAACCATTTCACACCCTTGAGTGATTTTTATCAGTCTTGTTTTATACTATTTGAGTTGTTTACTGCGGTCTTGTGTGCCTGTCAGTGGCCTTGAGACCAGCTTTCTGTGAGCACTGGTTCCAGCTGAAGTTCTCTCAAACTGACTTCCAAGTTCATGGCTAGCTATGCTGAGAATGTGCTCTGAAGAGAGCTCTGTTTAGACCTAACTAAGCTCCCTTAACAACCACAAATAATTTCCCCACTTGTTCTCTGTGTAAAGAAGGAAACTGGGTTTGAAGATTAATTTCAACTTCTCCTTTTCCCAGGGTGTTAGAGGTCAGTCCCCTACTGATTCTGGTTTGACTGAGCCTTCAGGTCATTCCTAATAGTTTTAGAACTACAAAGCATAGTTTGAGTCCTTGGGAGCAAAGAAAAGTGCTGCAATGCAGATCAGCAACACAAGAATATCAAGATGAAAAATGACAACCCCTGAGTAATTTCATTAGTGTTGCTAATACTTGAGAGGGCTGAGGGCAGAATTTGTACCAGCCTCATGCATCGGAGTAAGATTAAAACTGAATATCTCAAGCCACATCCTGTGGTGATAGAGGAAGGAGCAGTTCTCCATTATATGTGTACTTGGTAGGGAAGCCAAAAGAGTTGTTGTCTCTTGTAGTTCCAATGGGTAATTCTAACCCCATGGTGTAACAATTATTTCCTCTGACTGAGGAAAATATCCAGCCTGCAACCAGCTATGTTCCTATATTTTCCTGGATCCCAGGAGAGCATTTAGTTTCTGTGACTCGGTAACCCCTTATTATCACATCTGCAAACAGTTGAGAGAATAACTTTGGATGTATGTTCAGTGACTCTGAACTTTTAGCTTAGTTCTTGCCTGTTACCCCTGTGTGCAAAGAAAAGGAGAAGGAAGGGAGAAAGGAAGCTTAAGAGAGTGAAGAAAAGGTCTGCATAACTGAAAAGCAGTGTAGGACTGTGGGTGGGGCAGCAGATGGAAATGAGTCATTTTGTTTCCCTCAGAGGCTCTCCCAGCCCAACTAGATGACAGCAAGTTGATTGCCTCACCTTTACAGCTTACATCAGTTTGGGATTGGAGTTTCTTGATCCAGATCTTGGGCCAATGAGTTTCTTTCTGCAAGCTACCACTCTTAGCTGGAATACTTAGATGTCATTGTACCACAAATAAAATAAAATAAAATAAAATAAAATAAAATAAAATAAAATAAAATAAAATAAAATAAAATAAAATAAAATAAAATAAAATAAAATAAAATAAAATCATTACCAGGGCCAATACTTAGATAATGGTGTGCATGGCCTCTCTTCTGAGAAGGTGGTTTTGCCTGTGATGACTTCTCTAACGAATATGAATGTCCCTTCTCCTAGTTTATTCCAAATTGCTTCCATGAACTGCTGGCACTTGAACTATCCATGAAGAGCCTAACTGTCATGTAGGTTGTGCCGTAGGGAATAAAATTAATGCATTAGAATGCAATGGGGTTAAGCAGGGAAGACTGCAAAATGCAGCAACTGCTCTTGGGCTGGAGCTTTTCCAAGCTTCTCAGTTTTCAGAAGCAAATTGAGTTCTCCATTGGGAGCAGGCAGAAAAACAAGCGTTTTACTACATCAAGCATGAGCTTCTAAAAGAATCATAGAAGCATTTATGTTGGAAAGGACCTTTAAGGTTGGGAAACCCAACTGTTAACCCACCACTGCTATGTCCACCACTAAACCTTGTCTCTGTGTGCCACATCTATGCATCATTTAAATATCTCTGGCAGTGGTGAATAAACCACTTGCTTGGGCAGCCTGTTCCAGTGCTTGACCACCATTTCAGTGAAGATATTTTTCCTAACATTCAATTGAAGCTTTCTCTGGCAGAACCTGAGGCCCTTTCCTCTTGCCCTGTATTTTGTTCCTTGGGAGAAATGACCAACACATGCACGTTCCTACAATCTTCCAGGGATTTGTAGAGACTGTAAAGGTCTGTAAAGGTCCCCCATGAGCCTCCTTTTCTCCAGACTAAACACCCCCAGCTCACTTGTGCTCTAGACCCTTCCCCAGCTCTGTTGCCCTTCTCTGGGCATGCTCCAGCCCCTCAATGTCTTCCTTGCAGTGAGTGGCCCAAAACTGGACACAGGATTTGAGGTGTGGCCTCACCAGTGCCCAGTACAGGGGGACAATCCCTGCCCTGGTCCTGCTGCCACACTATTGCTGGTAGAGGCCAGGTGCCATTGGCCTTCATGGCCACCTGGGCACACACACTGGCTCATGTTCAGTCACTGTCACCAGCACCCCCAGGTCCTTTTCCACTGGGCAGCTTTCCAGCCACTCTGCCTGCAGCACAGCTCCATAAAACCTTCCTACCTTTCAGTAGATCAGCACTCCTACCCTACTTGGTGTTATCTGAAAACTTGCTGAGGGTGCAATCAAACCCTTCCTCTGGATATATCCCTTCTTATACCGCATTTCCTTATTAAGCTTCACACACAGGAAGAGAGGCAAAGACTAACAATTCAACACTGCACTTTGGAAGCTTCCTTAGCTTTCCTGAAATTGAAGCAGAGAGGTTCTTATAAAATCCTTTCCCTAAATTCCAACTTAACTTGAATAAATTTAAAGGATGATCCAAAGTGCAGGGAAGTCAATGGAAAACTGTCCATTGACTTAAAAAGACATTGAATTAGGCCCAGGATGATTAAAGGGCTTTCTACATTGGCTGATCCTTTAAGATTAATTCATGAGAACAAAGTTCAGTCAAAGTTAAGTGGTTTTGAAACAATCTCCTGAAAGTTTTCTATTTCAATAAAACAATAAAATGGTATCCCCCTACTTCAGAACATTTGCTCTCTGAAAGAAGGCCAAGCCATTTAATTAACTTTGGATCATCAAGTTTAAAACAACAATACTTTTTTGTTGTGTGAGAGTGCACATGCAGCAAGCCTTGTGAAATAAATATGTTTATTTTTCTTTGGGGCAACTTCTGACAATTAGGAAGCAATTAGATGTCAAGATAATTAAAGCAGATTTTTAAAATATATATAAAACAAACCTTGTGTTCTGAAGTGGTTCCAGTGTGTTCAAAGCACTGAAACTGGGTCTGAAAGAAAGGACTCACATCTGCCTCTCAAGGTCTACTCTCCCTATAAACTCATGAATAATCATTGTCACCAGCTTATCACTGTCAGATTAGGGGCTTAGTATTACATTTTATTTAAACCTGATCCAGATGGCTGCCAAGAGATTTTCAGGCGAATGAACTGTGAGGCAGACTATCTTCAAGGAACATTTTACTGTTTGTGCATACAAGTCTGTACTAGATCTCCAAAGTAACTTACAAAGCTGACAAACTATTTTTATTTTAGTTTTTTTACTTTGGCACCTGTGAATATAATCTTCACCTGCAGCTCATCAATATCATTTTTATGGCACAGGAATATAGTCAATGATCCATCCTTCATCAGATATTTAATTTACTTGAATTTACCAAGTCATTCAATTAACATGCTAAAGAATAGAAGCAGAAGCCATGAAGTTATGTGTGGCTTTCTAGACATGCAGTGACTTTGCAAAATTTGACTTTGCAAAATTTGACTTTGCAAAATTTGACATTCAAAAATACTACCTCAGCATACCTGGAAAACCTATCTGTTTTTTTTTTCCTTGTAGTTTTTGTTTTTCCCATTACTCAATGGATATGCTCACCTGTAATATGTCTCCAGTAAAAGAATTTCTCATCACAAGAATATGGAGAGTTTTCTTTGGTAGTGACTGACATAAAAGTGCACGTCTATTTGCAAGTCTTTGATGGAGGACAGGAGAGTTGAATACACAGCAGCCATTCCAACAGGATATCACACTATATCCAAATCAGGCCCCCTTAGATTTCTGAATGATAGACTGTATTTAACTTCTTTTTAAACAATGCATGCGTGAATGTATATGATACATAAATGTATAAAATAAGTTAATGGTTCACTTTCATTTAGGCAATATTTTAATTTTAACTCATATTTTAAGATACATTTATGCTATGTTTTAATTTTATGTTTTATTTCAATATTAAGTCATATCCCCAGTTCCAAGTCCACCTCAGGAAATGTTTTGTCTGCAAAGAGATATTTGTTCCAGGCCTCCTTTTTTTAATTAAATCATTTCATTTGGGGAAAAATATTCCTTGAGGAAAAAAAATTGTTTGTTTCTATCTTATTTTTTAATTTTGTTTTTTAAAAGCTACATTTATTTATTTTTGCCACATATTTAGATTAGCTTTTGTCTCAAAAGTCTCGATTATTTAATTGCACTGGAAGTAGATGACATCTTAATTCAGAAAAGAATACTTTTCTACCAATGTTAGGTAATTAATGTAAAAATTTTCCAGAAGAAAACATTTCAGCTCTTACATCTTCTTATCCCACATCAATAACAGTACTATTCCATTCTGACATTGCTATGCTAAGAAATAACCCAAAAAGAGGCTTTTCTGTAAAAAAATTTAGAAAAATAATTAAGAATTCTGCAATGAAACAATAAGTTATTTTTTCCCACAGTTCCTAACATAAGGAATTTTAAAGATACCAATTGAATTTTTCATTTAAGGTGGAATAAGTTTCCCATGAAAGCTTCTGTGCTTGATATTTTACTGTGGTAAAGGCCACCACAAATCCCTTGTGATTTCTGTGACCTTCAGACTTGAAATTACCTTGTACTTAGCATATTATTTTCTCTCAAAAAATAGGTTGAACTTTTTTAAATGATGGAGGGAACGTAGACACATTAACATTAATGGTGACTATGTACCTCAGTCCCCTGGACAGTTTTGAAAATCTCAGCTGCAGATGTCAGACTTGTTATTTTATGATGAGCTACAGTAGTGGCATTGCATTTGTACAGATAATGGAGTCATTATCTAATCATCATTGTTCCATCTTTCACACTCTGTTTGAACTCATGTATTAATGATTTTCCGCATGATAAGTGCATTTTTTAGATATATTTGAGATCGCATGCAAGGTCTGTGGCACATTCTGATGGCTACAGAAATCCCAGGACAGTATGATTATAAAATCCTTGGTGACATCCAGCCTCAAATCATAATTTCAGCCCATGATATCAAACAGCGAGACACAGTCTGCGGGAGTGGGAGATGGTTCTTTCTAGAGTATGAAAACAAAATGGGAAACAAACAGGGAAGAGAAGCACAGCAAATGCCCACACTCTGACCCAACAGTCCTACTGCAGTGTTAGGCAATGCACTCTGCCCCCCGTTTATTAACTCAGGAAGATCTGAGGGTGATGGAGGGACTACAGAGTTAGTACTCTGACCAAACTGACACTTGGCTCCTTGCATGAAATCAAAAGTTGAAAGGACTGTGACAAGTGTAAGTAGTGGTCTTAGACAGTAGGGTTTTAGTTGGCTGAGAGGAGAATGTCAGGAGACTGTGACTTCAAAGAGACATGCCCAGCAACTTCTAAAAGTCAAACACCTTTTCCAGCCCTTAAAGTGACTGACCTTTCCACGAGAGAAGATGGCAGAGATGGACAACTTGTCCATTTTTCTTACTGGCATAAACTGGAGAGCAACTTGTATTTGTGCCATGTTCAAGCACCATTAAAAGGGGGACCATAGGCTTGTCTTTGCAGCCCTGGTCATATCTCAAAGCCAAGATTAAGAGTCACAGTATTACCTCTAGAATGGAGACTATGCTGCCTTCAAAAACTGACTTTACAGTATGGGCTTCTCATTCCTCTGTCACACACAATATGTTGTGTTTTTTCTTATTATCAATAAAAGGACAGAATAGATAAGTTATCAAAGAGTATAATGTAAATTAAACTAGATATTCACTTGTTTGTAGCTTTCTAAGGATGGTTTTGGCTTGTGTCACTTAGTACTGTCTATTATTGATCTCACTGTGGAAAAAATGTCATTCGTGGTGTTATTACTAAAAGTATAGAGTCAATTTGAAGTGAACAGAAAGCACAGCAATCGTAGAAACAGCAATAGAAAAAACTCTGCCATGAATAAATTTAGCCACTCCGCTCCATTCAAACTGCAAATATTACAATGATGGCTCTTCTTCATCAATTAAGACATAAAATTTCTCAACTGTCACTGCCTTTCATCCGGTTTGGTATTTCTGTCCCTGCTTCTGAGATCTTGAATTACTCTCTTCTTGTCTTAATTTGCAGCCTGGTCTCAAATCTTGTGCCCCTCGTGGTCGTGTTTTTCCACCAAGAACATCCTAAATGTCTTCTTCTCATCCTTCTGCCTTTTTGATCTGTAAAGAATAATTTTCATTTCTGCTCTTCTAGTTTCAAGTCTTGTCAAACAAGATTTTTTTTTTTTGCTGTCAGAATTTGAATTTAACAAATTAAAAATCATATCTTGCCATCTCAGTGAGTCTCATTGCACCCATATGAGCCCATAGTCTCACCAGGATAGGTTTTACGGGAGATAAATTTGAGTGCAACTCTGGGTGCTTGGCAAGCAATTATAAACCATGGTGTTAAATCCATTGTCAAATCTGGTTCTTGGTTTCCAAAAATGGTAGAATACCTGAAAGGTAGGATGTAACTTCTGGCAGTATTGCTCATTTCCTTATATAAGACATTTAAATTACAATTTCTGCTGAGCTGCACAGGCTTGCCATTTCCATTCATTTGATACAAGGTAGGATGCTCAGTCATTCACTGCTGGAGTTATCTATGAAACTTGTTTCTTTTACAAGTCTCTCTGGATATACAGCGTGTTGGGAGGGGCAGATTTTCTTTCTGCTCTGGGTTGAGAAGAGAGAGCATTAACAATCTCAGAGCTCTGAAGTACTCTTCAGTCAGAAGTATCTGCAACTTTCATGCTTAGCACCTCTCAGGACTTGAAATGTGCTCCTTGAATGTCAGGGAGAAATGCTGTGCTAGCAACACATGCCTCAGCATCAGTATTTGAAGGTGATATCCTTCTTTTCATCACCTCAGCTTTTCATGCCTCTGTTCATGCTCTCATTTATGCAATGGGGAATCCCTGCTAAGCACACTTAGTGAAATCCTAGGCAGTAGGTTTTTCTTGTGATTAGTTTGAATATAAAACAGCTGTCTCAATATATGTTGATGTTACCAAAAGTAATATCTGACATTTACACAGCAACCTGCAACCTTAAATATTTTCTTAGAGTTATGTAACAGGGAGGAATGGGCTTCTATTACAAACTCAGACTATGAAACAAAATCTGCTACACTAAGACAGACACCCAGCAGTGTCACTCACCTTAGCTCCACCCTTTCGTTTGGACACAATTCCTGGTAGGAGCTCACCCTTTCTATCACAATCCACGGCCACTTGTTCTCTCATTCCTCTCTTTAGTGTTCAAAAATGGAAAATCCAAATGGCTTTTTTGACAAAACCTACTTGGTTTTCTTATGAAGTAAATTTACTCTGGAAGAAAATGCCCTATGGGATTCCTAAGCAAAAACATATTGATATAGCCTCTGAGTAAACAAGTCTTTGAATTTCTGGCTGCCAAGCATTAAAACTGTATCCTACTCCTACATCTTTTTCCTAGGCATCAGCTCGTGGCCCCTGCTGAAGGGGAAAACAGGGATAAATATTTCATTTGATCCAATAGAACAGTTCTTCTCTGGAGTTAGCATTGATCCATTTTACCCCATTTAAATGTATTCCCCCCCCCCGCCCCCCAAATTGCAGATGTCTCTTTATAGTGGAGTTATAAAATCAGAAACAGGTAACAGATTGCTCATCTGACTGTGTGAAAGCTGTGATATATTACAGCTATCTATCTAAAGAATCTTCTTCTACTCTGAATTTTCTCAGGAAATGTTTGCTTGGCCCAGCCAAAGAGTGGTATGTTGTCTATTTGAGTGGAATTCAGCTCAACTAACATTAATTATTTAAGGTTAGGAATCCTTAAGTCCTCATTTAGACCTTCTTTGTGGTCAGGAAGGATAGGCACTCTCCTCCTCTCTAAGGGACACCATCCATCATCTCCACTGACTCATTAAGGAGTCCAGAGTGTAACTCAGGCTAGAGGAATTATTTCTGATGAGCTAATAATAGGTTACATAAATTTCCTCCACTCTCTTTTCCCTACAAAAACACACTGTTTTCCATGAGAAAGGAGGAAGAGAGGGTATGCTAGCCTGGACCCTCATTTTGCTCATTAGATGGAGATATCTGTCAAACCTCAGTATTTCATCTTTTTCACTACTATCATCATACCAGTCAGGGAATGTGGTGGCTACTTATTGTCTCACCCCGTTCAGTTTGTACTGCTTGTCTGTGTCCAGCCAGTGATGGCTGTAGTTTTCATCCTGCAGGACAGCCAGGTGTGCGGGTGCTGGTTCCCAGATAGTGCACTGTTTGCTATGCTGATGCACAGAGAGAAACAGCAGCTCCTCAGGTGCTCTCTCTTTCTCTTTATTCCCAAACATGAGGCAGCCAACAAGGGGTAAAGGACCTGTCAGTTGAAACAGATGAATTAAATTTGTAACAAAAGAATGTCTTCAGGCAGTTGTTTAGACATATCACTAAGAATCCACAGATTCACTTTACCCTGTGCTGCAAACAGCAGAGGAAATTAGGCAGCTGTATCCTCATTGGTGAGTTTATTACCTAACGCCTGGAAAGTGAATATCAAAGATGCTGGTGTTGCCAAGCAACTGCCTGAGGATGACAGCGGTCAGAGCACACACAAGAACTCTGTTAGAGGAGCACTGTACAGCAAAGGTGAGCTCCATTCACCATTGTGTGCCACGGCATGTGATTAACAGGGTGGCTGGTTCTGTCCTGAGGATGCACATAGCTTCCTTCTGGTCATGATGTGTCTCTGACTACCAGTGAAGGTAAACTGGAGAGAACTGGAGTAGTGATCTTTGAGCAGCACAATGAACATAAAAAGGAAACCTCCTTGCAGTCAAACGTGGTCTGACCTTCAAAATGTCCGAAATGCAGGACTGAGCTCAGGGGTTCTGCAAGTGCTAGTGGATGTATGAGGAGATTTAGCATGCCTAGGGCAAATGGCTGCCTTTGAGCATGGAGAGGCAATATGTCTGTACATGTACCTCCCTTATCCCCTAGTACTGGGTGTTTGCCAGGAGGCAAATCGTTAACTGAGAATGGCTCCTGATCCACAAACGGCTCCTGGTCTAATGAATCATGGTTGGCCCCGGACAGGTGCACAGCCAGGGCTGTTCAGTTGGTACACCTGGCTGCTCTCCAGTGCCCAGGAATGCTCCCTGAGATGGATTTGTTAACACAGAAGCAGCCCATGATACTGCTCCCTCTGTGTTTCTCATCCAGTTTTTCATCTGAAGGGTGGTGGAGCCCCAAGTCCTCTTGTCTCCTTCTCAGATGGCTCACAGTTTCTCCCTTGGCTGAGCAGTGCCATGACCTTTGGGGCTGCTTTGCTTAATACCTTGTCAAACACAGCAAGTGTCCCACCCCAGCAGAGACCCTGCAGGAGTCCTCATGCACCCCTTTGCTAGAGAGGCCCTCACACTCCATGCTTTCTCTGGTAATAATGAATCACATGACCTGGGGAAAGTCATTTAATATCCCATCCCAAGTGATTGTCTCATCAGCATGCTTACAGCATTCATTATTTAACAGATAGTGCTGCTATTTAATCTTTGTATTATAGTAGCATCTGGAGGTCTCAGCTGAGAGGCAGTATACAAATACAACGTGAAACACAATTTCTTTTCAAAGACTTAACATTGTAAGCAGAAAAACAGCATTGCAGAGAGATTTGCTCCAGATCCCACAGGGGAGTAATATCAAAGCAGTATCTCCCATCTTTTTTTTTGACTGCTAAAATAACACTGTTGATGGAACCTTTACATATATAAATAATAGAATATAGCAAAGAATAGTGTTTACTTTCTGAAAGAATATTTATGATAACCCAGAGAAGAGGCTTAGAGAAAAGTTGTCCAAAGGATATATAGGTAAAAGCATCACTTAAAGCAGATACATCAATAAGACTTCAATGAACACCCTCTAAATATGTTCTTCTAAAGTCTACTTCATGGAAACCTGATTTGAGATGAAACTGATGAAGCAGTTCATTTATTGGTTATAAATACTGTACTTCTGGATGAAGTAAAACTTTTTTCACTGAGAATTGAAGATACCATGAAATCAGTTTTATAAATTCATGTTTTGACAAAAAGCACCCGCCAGAAAATGCCTTAGAAAACAATCAACATACTTGACTAGGTAAATTTGTAGATTAGACTTCTCAATTTTCCTTTCAAAACTGTTCTTAAGAATGATTTCTATAAACTTAAAATGGTCACAATTTTTTTTCTTTGAGTTATCTGAAATGCAGAGCTAAAAAATTCTTTTTTTCAATTTTTTGTTTTTCTGCAAATAATTTGTTGCTGACCCCAACTGTATTGAGTTTTGACCTCTTTGTACTTTATAGGATATTATTTGCAGAATTACTCCTCACATTTTGAAGCAGACTGTCTGTGTCTCACATTCAATGACTATTTATGGTTACCTGAGTACTTCACTGTCTTCGTTCATAAAGATGTCTCTAGTAAGAAAAGAATATAAGCATGTGTATCAAGTAGGGTGCATGTTTTGAAAAGCTTTCCTGAACTGATTTGAGTCCAAGCAACATATTGTCTTTTTGCATTATACTGTATATCTCTGATTAAATTCTAATTCTCATAGTCATAGAAAATTGCATTTCTCCCCTACTGTTTTCTCTATATTGTGGCTCATTCCTTGTGCTCACAACTGTGGCATATTCCAAGTGAAACCCTGATGTTTTATTAGATCCAAAAGAGAATGCTGAGGTTGCCCTGAGCCATCTGAGGTCAAAATGGAAACTTTACATAATCAGGGACATTTGGATCCCTCTCTGATGCTTGGACAGCACTGAAGGTGCTCTTTGATGAAGCTACTCTGCAAGGTAGCAATGAATCTGTTAATAAAATCACACAATGTAGCACAAGAGAAAACTCTTTTAGTCCTCTGAATAACAAGTCCTTCTAAGTTTACAATCTGGCAGCAACTCATCTGGCATGTAGCATCTTTGGCAGGAGCCCGGATATGCACATTAGAAATAAACCTCTACCAATGTCACTTTGCTGGCATGGAATGGGATGATCATAAAATTTGTAGCTTTGTTGAATCTTATTTTTTTTCTTTATTGGCTTATTAATTTTTCTTTCTTCAGAAAACTTCAAAGTCTATTGACTGCATATAGAAGTAAACAGTAATATATGCATTTCACAATCAGGTGGAAGTCCAAGACCCACCCTGTTCCAGCAAACACAAGTTTAACTTCAGGTGATTAAGTTGCTTTTCAGGGAACTACTCAGACTTAAAGAAAACATTTCTTTGGACAAATGTTTGGAAAAGGAACAAAGAAATGAATTGCATAAGTACCAATTTACTCAAAGCTGCAGAGAATGCTACCAGCAAAAGCAACAGGCACCAGTTTTGGTTTGCATATCCTGTTAACATGCTGTCCTTTCATCCAGTTGTCTCCCCTGACTGATGGGTTTTGGTCTGGATATATGACACCTATATTAAAAAAAATGGAGGAAAAGAGAGAAAAGGATCAATCCTCAGACATCTTTTAAAGAGATCCCCAGTGCAAAAAGATAAGCAGAGACTCTCAGCACAAAGATGTCTAATTTGATGAAACTGCATCCACACCATTTAGGATTGTCTGCCCTTACTGCAGTGTTCTGTCGCACTCAATGACAACGAGCACATGGGACCTCTTCTGAAAATTTCCTTGTGACACAGTTTGTTCACTTGGTCTTTAATTTAGATTTGTCAGTCAAGGTTCCTGTGTGCATTCACAGCCAGGGGATGAGCACCAGACAGAAGGTGAAACGGGGCACAGAGACAGTGGCTTCTGCCTGTCCAGCAGAAGTCTCCCAGGCTCCTGTCTGGGCTCTCACCAGCAGCAGTGGTTTTGCTGAGATTCTCATCATGCAATGCTGAATGAAGACATTTCCAGCAGTGAATAAAATGGATCCATGTCAAGACCTCTTGTCTTCAAGTGACTGCAAAGCAACAGCAGAACAGAGACTTTCTACTTCCAGTGCCTGAACTCCTTGATCACCTTTCCTGACTCCTCCACTAGTCCATTCAGCATAGTTTGGGAAATATTATTTCAGAGCATAGCTATTCTTCCTTGTTTTATTTCTGTAAAACTAGCTAATAAGGCTGGGTTAAAACAAACAAACAAACAAACAAACAAACAACACAATAAGCACCTGTGAGCCTATATAATTTAATAGTTTAAAGTGTTTTCAGATATAGTTTATATCACTGATCTTGGACATATGAAGAAATTATTAAAAAAAATCCACTTCATAATGTCATCATTTAATCTGTGCTAGGATACAGAGTAGGGACTTTCAGAGAGACTAAAAATTAGCCATCAAAATCATTTTCAGGAAGGTTATTTCCACATTTTTATACATTTGTGGAGGAAACAATTTCAGAAAATCATAATTCTCTTCCGAATACTTGCACTTCAAACATCATAGAATCACTAAATTGTTTGGGTTGAAAAGGACCATAAAGATCATCTAGTTCCAACCAGTGGATATGGTCTAGAGTTCTTGGGAAATTATACATATTTCTGTAATTTGGTTATCTATAAAAATCCTCTTTTGCCAAGAGCTCCTATGATGGAACACTTTTTTGAAAAAGAATCATAGGGAAAGATGGAATTAGTGACAAAATGTGATGTGAAGTCATAAAGATGACTTCACTCAAGTATTGTGAAGGAAATGACAGTGTTTCTTTATGAAGATGTCTGAGTTATCTGAGAACATATTTGGAAGTTTCAGGTAATTTCTGAGAGGGCATGTGAATATTTGCTAATCAAGGCATTTAATTTCTGAACTGGAAAAATATAATGAAGGTGGATTCACATAGTTTACTTCTGTATTAAAAGTGGAAAGGTGATCAAATCATCAAGCTCCTGCTGACACAGCTGAACCAATGTTAACACAGCTGGGAATTTTTTTCCTGAAATTCCCTCGTGTGAAAAGGCTGCAGACATGCTAACACTAATATCTCAGAATTTAACACTCAGGCTTTTGGGAAATGCAATTTAAATGTAAAATTAGATCTGTATGGTAGTTCAAAATTTAGATATGCATTTTTCAGTCTAAACTAATATCCAATTTAAAACCATTCAAGATCAGGTAAATTTAAATATAATGAGTAAAAATACATTCCCTTATGGATAAGATAACTTTAAAACCCACACAAATGAAGAAAAGGAAACTTGTATACAGAAATTAAATGTTCTCCTAAGCATCTTCCATGTCCACAAATTAACTCAGTTATTCCTATTTTCATTCATTTAAGATTTTTATACTAAATGCTTTCAAGATTATAACTAGTATTCACTGTTAAGTTCTCCTCAGCTATTGGAATCTTGATGTACTATGCAATCTACTTTGCAGTTACTTCACATATGGCTTTGCTGAAGTTTGAACAACACTGCTACATTTGTTTGTTTAAATAATTTATTTATCAATGCATCTATCTTCTCCTTATTGTAAAATTTCCACTAGGAGTTTTAAAACAAGTATATCATTAAAAGTTCTTAGATAAATGCTCTGCAAAAAATCACTCAACAAAGAAAAATTTTAGAAGAATAAATGAGAGAATGTTTATTTCTTGTTACAAAAAATATTGTGATGTGAAAAAGAAAAGT